>CM023097.1:20119336-20469473 GCA_013103745.1 Gardenia jasminoides | reverse complement strand
TCAATGGATCACATGGTGTGAAAATACAATACAAAGATCATTACAGGCGATTGATAAAATGAGATTTATTATAGGTAAGAAAGAAAGTTTAGTTTTGTGGATAAAGAGACTAAGAGTTGCTTAGAATCGGGATAAATTAGGTGAACACATAAATAAGAATATAACTAGATTCAAAATAATAATCTTTTAATTTTAAACTTATTTTTGTATAATATTATAGATGATTCGGTAATTATTGGTATTATTTTTTAAATATAAACCCGCGTGCATACTTACTGAGGTGGAGATAGTTTTCAAGTAGGTTTGGGTGAGTCCTTCTTTAAAATGATAGATTGGTTATCTATTTTTCACTTGGGACTACATTTGGTTTTCTTGAATACTAACTGGGGTTCCTTTTTGAACACCTTTGGAAAGTAGGTACTATTACTCAAATTTCTATTCTCACTAAATTTCTTTTTCCAACTTTATATCCCAGATTAGTTCTAGGTGTTGCAGTCCTTCCTGTGAGCAGGTTGTACATTTTCAATGGTATTGATGAAACATACCTAAAGGAATTTTACTAGGATGTAAAAGAGCTTAATATATTTGGGATGTGCATTTGTGTGTCTATACATATACATATATATACATATACATACATACATACATATATACACCACATACATATGTA
Source organism: Gardenia jasminoides (assembly GCA_013103745.1). NCBI lineage: Eukaryota > Viridiplantae > Streptophyta > Magnoliopsida > Gentianales > Rubiaceae > Gardenia > Gardenia jasminoides. The sequence continues at coordinate 20,468,803 of CM023097.1, read as the reverse complement.
TGTATGTATATAATACGCTGTTTATGTGTATTGTGTTAAGAGTTACTGCAATTTTGGTTATTGTTGTGTTAATATTTCCCCTGGTGTTTAAACTAAAATTGCGATTCTTGGATTGGTTCTACTACTAAGTTTATTTAATTGGTGATGCAGTCAATTGGAGATTTGGGTGAAATTGTGCTTGAAAAGGAAAATCCATAAAGCGTTCATGATTAAACCTGGCTGGCCTTCAGAGCAGAGCCGATTGAGTCAGGTTCATTCAGAACCCATTAGACGATTTCAGTTGGATCAAATCAGTGTTGGAGATTGAGTATGATGTTTTTATTTAGTAGTTGGTTTCTGATTTGGACTTTATTGTGTCTTAGAGTGGGATTTTATATTAGTGGTTTTCCATTTCTTGGAGTCCAATCAATAAGGAGGATGGGTCTGAGATACTCTTACCTGGAGTGGGGTGTGGGTGCTTTGGAGGCAGAGGCAGACCAATAGCTTTCCGTTCCTGTTCTTCAACCAGCTATTTACAATCTGCTAATTAATAGATGATTTTGCTATTCTTTGGTGGAATTTCGTCCGTGATGTGTAGCTGAACCATCTTTCTGGTCAGGAGCACTTGAGATTTTGGTTCCATCTATTGTGAGATCGAATTTATTTGGCTATTCATTGTATTTGTATATTTTACTTGCTTTGTGACTACGACGGTCATCGTCGCATTATACAGTATTTAATTATTCTACGTGATCTATTACTAATTGGGATGGTTTGAATCCGTGGTGTTTAGATTACTTTAATCGACTTAGCTGGCATGGTTTTGTGTCGGGAAAATATACAATCTAATTTAAATAATGAACCCTAAATTAGCGTGTTTGTTAGAACAGAGGTTTCTCTAATTTTAATGCAATTAGGAATTAAATCCCATGGTGATGCATAGAAGGTTGATAACTTTGGATTAGGGAAATAGTCAATTGGTACCTTGACTATACCAGAAGCGATGAGAGGCTGCCCGTCAGTCGTACTCGGCGATTGAAAAACTGTTTGTCAATGAATGTTGGAGTATATTTTGCATCGATGATCAATTGGCTTTGAACCATTTTTAAATTTATCCATGGTTAGAGTTTTCCCATTAATTCTCTCTTTTAGTGGTTTCACTTGGTTGGTTTAATTGGTTAATATTCTGTTGGCATTCCAGTTCTCAAAATCCCATTTCCTATCAATAGAGAAAATGAGTTAATTTTCCCAGTCCCTGGGCAGGTATTTTATATATACAAAGTGTGTTCTGGGTATATGGGATCAAGTATACTCTTGCTTGAAATCGAGGTGAAGCAGTGGCCATTTTGCACATCGAGGTCCTTGGTGCTGGAATTGGTCTTTTGGTTGTTGGGTCTTTGACACCTATCAATTTTTGCGCCCGTTGCGAGTGGTCACTGGAGTGTTACTCCTTTTGGGTTTATTTTGCCTATTTTTATTTTATTTCCTATTTATTCTTGTTTTATTTTTGGTTTCTTTATAACTGGTTTATACCTGGTTTCTTCTTCTCATTCTGATTGAATTGATCGATGGGTTGAAGGCAGTGGAATGGAAGGAACAATCTATCACGGCGTCCTGGGCTCAGTTGTGATTAGATTATTTGGATCTTCAGCCGGTTCCCTCTGAGTTGAGCAGAGAGAGAAGTACACATTATGGCCAAATATCTGGGACACTTGAGGGTTGGCTGCCCAAATTTAACAACCCCTTTGCATAACTTTTCCAAACATATTTCAAATGGTTTGGGTTAAGGTCTGACAGTTCACCTCACCTGGCTTTCATGGACTTTGAGGAGAATTATAAGCACCTCAGGTTTGGTGGTTTGCTCAAGTATGAAACCATGAGTGGCCGAGAAGAGAACAAATCTGGTTCCGAACATTCTCACTTAATACTCACTTTAAATCACAGATTTTTTTACATTGCATACCAGGTTTGTGTTTTCCCTCGTTGCTTTTCATAGAATTTTAATTTTACAGGAGTTCAATTTATGTTTTGATACTCTATAAAGGGTTCATTTGATTTTGACACATAATATCAAATTAAACATGAATAACAAATTTGTATTTGAGTAACTTTGAGTTTACCTCGATAGCATGACTCAATTTTGCTTATCATCCAGAATTTATTATAAGGTTATTCTACTGAAATTAAGATTTAAGTTCCTCGATAAAACTCATTTTGAACAAATAGGTCAAGGTTTGAACAAAGTTCAATCTTATCAAAATAATTTCCAATCTTGTGGGGTTATTCGACTTGTTGAGACTGGTTTTGCACCTTCCAGCTTGTTTCACCCTTCCTTCCATATGGCTTCGTTCCAGTTGGAATAAGGAACCAGGCAGGTCTTGTAGTGGGTGCCTGGATTTTCTCGAGCGTCTCGTGCATTACTCAGATTACAATTGAATTTCGTGACTCCACCCTTTTTGGGAACTTTTTTGAAATATCGGTCCCTATGGGACTATTTCTGGAAACTTCAACGTTGGGTTCCAAGAGATGGAGGAGAGTGGGCAAGGTTTTTGCAGTTTAACGTTTTTCACAAAACACTTTAAAACAACGACACCATCCAACGGAATGGATTTGAACCGGTTCGACCACGGCCGTTCTAAAAACAATCCACAGGTCCTAGGTTTTAGTTGAACAGGCCGGAGTTTCGGCTACAAGATTAAATGTAAGCCAACTTTGGATTGCCCATATCGGGTCAAAGACTTGATTAAAGTCGGCTCTATATGAGTAGATGGTAGTAAAGACATGGAGAAATGCGGAAGGCCCGCGTCAACTTCTGGGTTATTTTTATTTTACCAAACTGGATATCAACCACTTTTGAAAACCACCGTTTGCTTTACTTGATCGGACAAACCTACGTCATTTCAAAGGCTGTATCCGTTAAATTCTTGTGAGGTGCTCAAACAGCTATAAATGCTCACCTAATTTACCGATCTACTTATTTCTCTTCCCTCTTCCTGCAAGTTTTGCATCTATTTTTTCTTAACACCTCTGACTTTAATACAGCATGGAAGCGGGTTGGCTGCCTCAAACAATGCATGCGAGCAACAAACTTTAGATCAGATCTCTTTTGATGTGGAGGTAGCTGGCACCTCTGCAGCATTCATGGACCATTTCAAGAATCTGGGAGAGAATTCTTGGGATATTGGTATGCTTAGTGGGGGGTCCAATCCGGTAGATTTTTTTGGGTGAGAAACAACAATGAAATAGAGGTAATATTTTACGGATTTTTGATATACAGAAGTATTATTACGTAAATTTATTTTAAGTCTGGGTGGAACCAGAAGCGGTGACCAAAAGGAATGGGAGTGGAGGAATATTTTCATGGCCAAAATAAAAGAAATCTTGTGCGAGATAGACCAACTATATGTATACCAAAATGAAGTTCACGAAGACATATGGGGGGTGTATTTGAATCTTTGGGTTTCTTCAAATTTCAAAGTGACCAACTGGTGTGGAAATGTGCTTGAAGGAAACTGAAGCTATAATCCAGTCATTGCAGGCTTCGTTGGCCAGGTGTGGCGATGACCTACTCCCACTAGAGCGTGCACCCTGGGGTGTGGTGACATAGCACCAGGCCTGTTGGATTTCCATTTCATCAGTGATGAGCGTGAACTGTCGGGTTTAAAGGTCCCAAGAGCTGTTATGGAGTCGGATAATAACACAGACGCCGCATGGCTTCAGATTCTGAGCTTTGGATACAAAGATCCTCCGACCAGCCTGATGCGGTTCCATGTACAAGAGCTTTTTTTCAGTAACCAACGATTCAGAGGTTCTCAAAGATAATCAACCAGTGGGCCCTAATTCTAGGGTTAGAAGCTGCTCCGAGCAGGGTGCCTGGATTTCCGTAACCACGTTTCAGATTTACAGTTCGTCTCAGGACAATTACAAGGCCTCGGACTATGATTGGGCTCCTTGGGTTCTTGGTCTGCTAGGAAGATTGAAGGGTTAAAACGTGGTTTAAAACATTATCAAGCCTGCTTTATATGATTTTCCACTTCGGGTCCACACTTGAAATAAACAAGTAGAAAATAATATAAATATCCTGGGATCCCAGGAATGTGCCTAGAACTCAGGTCCCTCTTGGGCTGCCATTCTGGACAGTCAGCACCAATTCTGTGGATTAGCCTCTGAGTCAACTTTCATGCCAATAACTTAAGTGAAACCAGCCTCTAACCCACTCCACCAAGGCCAATTATAGCGGGGACAAATTGCATTTGCCAAGGTCAGACACTTACGGCATATCCGTGGCGGGGTTGGTGTTAATCTGCTCGGGCATTCTTCCAGTTCAGTCGTTATCAGCAGATGACTGGGGAATTCGATGTATATCTCCAGTTAGGTTATGAGGCGGGAATCTGGCCGAATCCGTCAACTGTATAGTTGACGAGGTTCATGGCATGGAACCGAGGATCAAAGTATATACTCAAAATATCATGAAACACTTTTTTTTTATACTTTTGGTGGTGCCAATTTCGATTCGCGATGGTGGATGGAATCGTTTTTTCACGTTTCAGGTTCATTTATGATTACGCCGACTCATACCGCCGCACAGTAATAGGGTTATTTTGTACGGCGAACTGCGCGATGGATCAAGATCCAGCGCCTTGCACCTACTAAAATAATTTAAAGATGATGGATGGGATTCAACCATGCTTTCGTTTCACTAACATGATTCAAGCTGTCCTGGTTTTGGTTTCAGCGACATTTCCAAAATTCTCGGGAAGAAACTTTTCATTTTCACGTAGTTTTAATGTTCCCAAATAGATTAGCAGATATCAGTTATCGTTTCAAAATTGGGTATTCACCAACTGTTCTCTTCCTGAGGCTGTTTAAATTGGGGATTTTGGCTCAAGAAATCAGGCACCTGACAGGTTCGTTCAGTTAGAGACTTTCGTATTGAAGACAGCGGGTTGGGGTTTACAGCCTCCAAGGTGCTTTTATCCGCAAAGAGCACAAAACCTCTGATGCTTTGCAATGATACTTTAAATATATTTTTCATGAAACCGCTAAAATAGATCTTCTGTATTTTCAAGTTCGATTAGGGTGTGATGCTTTAAAACCCACCTCAAATTCACCTTCAATTATTTCAAATCTTTTAGGCTTTCTAGATGGACTTATGTTGCTATTGATTCAAAAGAAATGTCCCTGGGTCAGGCAATAAGGGTTCTGGGTTTGTCTGTCTGTTCAGACTTAACCAAAGGCCATTCTCATGGGTTCTGCAAATGTCAATGCTGGATCAGGTCAGGTTCAGGTCAGCTGAGACCCTTATCAGGTCCATACCTGGGTTGATTCAAGACCAACCTATGTCTTTTTGGGATGGATCATTTCTATCAATTAACCACATGGATCTTCACTAAGTAGCTTGCCTAATAGGTTGGATCACCTTGGTTTCAGATCCTGGGATCTATCAAGATCGATAGGTGTGCCAGATCTGACAAACTCTGAGCTCTTCTTCAAGGTGGTTTCTTGTTTAGCTGGGGATCTTCAGATTTGTGGTACAGATCTCAGTGCAGGCTGGGTTCCACTAAAACTTGAAATACTCTAGCTTTTTTTGCTCTTTTCTTTTCTTTTCCAGCCTGGGAGATTCCCTCACTTTCTCTCTCTCTCATGGAGGATCAGGCCACTGATCCGTCGTTCAGGTTTCATGGGATCAGGTGTTGGAGATCAACCCTCAAACTCCTCTTTTTCTCAAAATTCGGCCTTCTCTGCTCTTTCTAGGCTGCAAGGTGAAGAGGGTAGTGTGGTGGTTGATGGTGTTTGAGCTTCAGGAAGAATGGATCAAAAGAATGGGTTTGGGCCTCTCCTCTTACCTTGCTCTCTCTCACTGACTCCTTCCTCTATCTTCCCTCTCAAAATTTTCCAGCTGAAAACAGGTGTCAATGTGGTGCAAGAGAAAGGGTCAAGACTTATGGCTAAAAGGGTCTAACTTCCTTATTTTGGGGAAAAATACACTTTGGGCACTTTAGATTTAAGTCCTTGTAATCTTGATGTGTTTTACTCTGAACTCCAACTCAATTCCTGTATTTTTTCAAAATATCACTACATATGCTCACTTGGGTCAATACACTCAGGTGAAAATTAAACCCCTTAATTCGGTTAAAACCCCACTGACAAATAATGGTTTAAAGAATTCTCTAAATTGGAGAAATATTCACTTTAAACATATATTCCCTCATTTTCAATAAATAAACATAATATGAATAATATTATGCATTTTTTAAAATAATTGAATTTTGGAGACCCTCAAGCGGGAATTATGGGGAGCTCTTAAAAGAGTCTGGAAGGAACCAACTCAAGGGAGGTTGCTCTTTATGCTAATGGATTGCTTATTGTGGTTGTGAGATTCTGGGTGTGAAGGGAGGTCTGTTTTCACATGAACCTGCATGCTCAGCTCCATGAACCCTTTGCTTGCCTAATGGGCTCAGGCTGGCCCCAATCCAACTTCATGGTCCATTTCATGTTCAATGATCCGCAAAATACCATGATGCCTTCGATCAAACATAGCGACCATGGTGTAGGAAATAAACCTGAGGAGGTACACCTTCCACCATTTCCTAGCCTACTAAAATGTCTACATGTCTGGTTCCAGACAAATACAAAGAGTTTTCTGTGAGGGGATTATCATCATTACAAAACAGAAGTAATTTTTCGGTTATACTATCATTTCCAAATGGATTCATTAGACAACTAGGTGCTAGAAGATCTTGATTCCACACATGTCCTTGATGGATTACTTTCGACATCATGAATAACAACTGGATACTTGGATCTGGTAAGAATTGGTCGTACTTGTCATTTTGGACATAGGTGCAAATATAAAACCTTGATTGATGTAGCTAAATACATACAGTGATGGTGGGTATAGGTGCTATGATTAATTAGTGGTATTGGTGCTAATTTGATCCTCAAGTCATGGGATTATTAGTCCACTAGTATACAAAAGTTGGATTAGTTAAAACCTGAGGATCATATTAAAGCAAATATGTCTTTGCAGAATCGATAGAAATATTTACCATTTCAAGCTGTCTGGATTTCAACTTTGTTTGTGCTTTGACCAAATCCTAATACCTGACAGCCAGTTGGTGGGTGGGTTAAAATAGACAGTAACATATTTAATGGGTGGGATAATGTGGATCACGTGTTGGATGGGTTGGAGTATGATACTCGTTCAATTTCCATGGAGGTGGTTGGAAAAATCTAAATGGGGAACCTCTCACTACTTTGCTTACTCCCACATCATATGCAAAGCTGTTCTGCTTTTCCTTTGTACTGGCTACATTACTTATCATTTGCACCCTTCTGGTCCCACTTCAATATTAGCGATTGTTTCGCGTTTTGTTGACCTAAGTTACTATTCTTGGCCTGCCATAACTTGTTTCTTGGATCTAGCTATTTGGGTGTTAGTAAGAACTTACCGCAAAAGAATGTTAACAAGGATAATTGAAAGGGTGCGTTGTTAAAATTACATTTTCATGTCATATACAACTGTCTTGACTCCTTGGATGCCTTCTTATTATGTCAGGGCTTATTCTGGGTTCTGGGTGCATCCCATGGTACCCTTGCCTACGGACCTGCATTCGCCCATTCCTGACTCATACGCACCTTTTTTTTTTAGGTAGCTTTCTGTGGTCTCTGAGGTCTTTTCCTAAGTTTTGAGGTGGTTTGAATGGGTCCACCGCTATTTGTACCCTTAGACTTTCTTACGGGTCAGGCACCATACCCTTTGTAGCTCTAGCATATCTCAAGAAACTATAGGTATGGATGGACAATGTATACGCTGGTTCTTGACCCGAATCCTCATTCTTGCACATGTGTACCTGAGGGTGATCATGTACATTTGTACTCTACAGAATTTACAGGTTCTTGCATTTCAAATTAACAATTTTACATTGCTTACTTTGAGCTTGTAGTCTCCAACATATACCTTGACAGTTCTTTGGATGAATTATCCTTATTCTCACCATCCAATTTCCTCAAGCGATCAGCAGATTCTTGGACAGGGTACTTTCCTTTGACACAGCGGACGCCAGATTCTCTCATTTCTTGTTATCTACACTTGTGCTCTTCTTCTTATTGTTTCAAACATAGATACAAATTAGCTCCTCACTTGCATGCTCTTTAATGTGTGGTTGGAAGGATTCTGCTAATGTTGTTATTCAAAGAATCCACACTTTGATCTTGGATTGGGTATACATCTTGACAAAGATATTTGGAATAGCACTTTCAGCCAGGTCATGGCTTCCATTAGCAACTTGGGTTCTCTGCTGTCTTTGTGTCCATCCATATGCTCTTTGCGATATGATGTCTCTTAGTTGCCTTGTCCAGACCTGGGTTTGGAGATTATTACCCTATTTCCGGGAACCTGATGATTTCCGTCCGAATAATACATCAAAGTTATAGACCACAAGACAATTAAGATTTCATCCGGTTGGGTTTCAGGTATGCAGTGATGTCAACTAATACATAAAGAATTTGGGAAGGAACAAATTTAGGTTACCTTTTGTCAATAAACCTCATGTCAGGTTCAGGTGATCAATGGTCAGAAACTTGGGTACATCCATTTCAAGTTCCATTGCCATGGTCGTTTCCCAAGCGGGCGTGGATGATAAAATTGGCTCCTTTGAGGTTGTCAATGGCTGGAATAAATGATCTTGACAAGGTTCGGAACAATAACTTTTGTCATTTACCACATGAACTTCTGAACCAGGTTTTCCAGCACATAATGGTTTCAATAATCTCTAAACTGGAACATTTATTTCTTACAGTGGCCTGCTTTATTTTGAGAAGGGGAGCATGCCTCTTGGCCTCCCAGCCACACCTTCCATTTTGGAAACTCGACACAGACCTTCTTGTTGTCTTGCAAATCCTCAATCTGGATGTCAATAATTAACTTTTTTTTAAGAGTTTCAATGTCAACCACATCCTAGAATTTGCACTAATATTAATAAGATTAAGGACACCTATGAGGGAATTTTATACTCTTAACCTACTGACCATTAGTCTTCCATATGCTTGCATATATCCTGTGATCACGTTTCCTGCTTGCATACATGGCGTGGTTTGTTCTTGTCGTTCTTTTTGGTTCAAACTCAAGGTATTTTGGATGGGTTACATCCTATTTTATTTCCACCAAATACAGTATTGTTGGTTTGATGATCATTCTTTTCAGGATCAATACATGTCCCTTTCTCATTCAGAATTCAGGAAATTTTTCTCCATTTTCATCGATGATTGGGATTTTCACCAGGTACTTGACTCATCCAATGTGCTCTCAATAGATACCTTTTCCCTCTTTCATTGGCTTCAATAACAAGGTCTATAATCATCACTAATTCGTCCATGTTCTTCTCTAGGATTAATATTGCTTTTAATCCATCCCACTGGATTACCTTGGGTACTATCATCACCAATATGTAGCCATCATTTAATGTGTCTGATCTGGAAAGGATTCAAATCAGGGTCTATTCCGGAGTTCCACTCCTTTTCGGTTGTACATGTGATTCAGCCAGTTGGTTCATTCGTAATCGTAGTCAACCCTCGGTTGGGAATCATCACATAGGTACATTAGCCCAGATTCAGCCAGTCATTGTTATCATTTCCTAGCCCCTGGTTAGCATTGATATTGCCATCGTCATGTTCTTGATCCACATTATTATTTTTCTACATTCAAATTAAACACGCATTGGTTCTATAGTATTTATTTACTTCTCTCTAACATAAGATGTAGATGTGCGGTTTTCATCCCTAAACATCAAACATTTCTAGGGGCTAGCTTTGCATCACTATTTAATAAAGACAGAATTCACCATCCCGACATTTTATAACTAATTTGAATATTTGCTGGGCGGCTTTTTTAGACATTTTAGCCGTCTCAATTTCTGTGAACCGCGTGGTGCGGGTTCAAGTCGTGATCTGAATTGTTTCTGGGTCCGCACCAGGTTGGGTGTTAGATTGTGGCCTGCGAGCCCAGCCCCCAAAGTGGATTTGAATAAGAACATTTTTTTTCTTCATGGTGACCGCTTGTACCCTGAGACAAAAGAATTACAATAATACATGTGAGGGACTTTCGAAACCAACTTTGCTAAAACTTATTTGCTGCATGCTTTGTCATTTATATTAAGCTTAAAGTACACTAATAGACAAGAACCCATGTTCAATACAGCACAATCTTGTAAAGAGCATAAACAAACTTCCAACTAATTTGTGAAAAGGACAAAGCGCAAAAATTGGTCAGTCAATCAGCCGACATAAGTCCAACAGTGTGATGACCTCACCTCCTCTAAGGCAAACAAAGGACCGCCTGCCCAACTCTTGCCAAGACTCACTACAATACCAAGTACAGGTTAATCGGACGCATTCATTTCTTGAACCATAATCAATTCTATCAAAACCACTAGTTAAACTTACAAGAGTACAACCCTAATAATTTCATCAAAATTACAACCAGGTTCTAATTCCAGGTACAATAATACTTCAAGTTCACAAATCAAAGCAATCTTATACATAAGGTGCAAAAATCTGCCAACTTAGAAATTGCTAAGCTCCTCAACTAGCGAACTCGGTTCAAAACCTATTAAGGAAAGCAAATCTAATGATTTGGGTGAGTGAACCCTCGGTGAGACAAGAAAAACATGCAAGCATGCAAGATCAAGTAATACACACTTTCATTGAACAAGTTAAGTAACCAAAACTTTCAAGTAAAACGAAAATAAGAAATTAACCACACAATCAATAAAGGATCCAGGAGCCTCCTAAAAGAGTTAGTCCACAGCTTGATCAAGATTTCCAGTTGAGTTGACACTCCATCAACATAATCAAGAACAAGTCCAGGAACCACACTTGTCAACCATCTCTTTCCACCGTTTGATAAGCCAGACCCTTCGTCAAAACATGTTAAGTTGGTAATACTTCAGAGTATACTCAAGCGTGAGCACTGTTGATTCCAACCGATGAAAATATGTAAACACTCATGGCTTACCAATCCCTCGGCAAGTCCATACCATTGACCCGAAATGAAAGGTTTACGATGAGCTTTAGGCGTCCACCGACATGATCATGTATAAAGTTGGATGATGAGACAACGCTCAATCATCATTCATGTACAGCCAGTGGGGCTGGAAGTCATACCAATTCATCTCATGAATATCAAATAACCAAGCAAGAGAGAAGAGAGTATAAGGCGATAAAGTACACACTCACCTCGACAATTTTACAAGTCACATGAGGAAACCATATAGCATTTATTCAAGTATCACTTCAATTACTTTAACATGAAACATGCACTTAACACTCACCAAAAGTCAAGAGCAAGTGAGAGCAATTGGAAATCAAACAAGCTCCTGCGGTGTCCGTCATCATCTGCAGACATGCATAATCATAGTTATCTAGGTATTCAACTAAGACCAACTTTCAAGCAATCAAGGTTTCCCCGTTCCAATTCAAAAGAAATCTCATGTGGTTGGAAAATCCATTTTCCAAGTATAAAATGATGTACAAATAATCAAAAGGTTAGGTCTAAGAATGAGAAATGTTTCCTAGGCCTTTCTAAGCTTTACAGGATCTAGTTTTGTGCAGTATTTTTGAAAATCATAATTTGAGTGGGTTTATAAGTCCAAAATTACAAATCTTGTACCGCGTTCAAAATAGACTCCATGAACTAAAACCTTTCAGAAAACACCTTTACATGATTCACACGAAAACCAGTCAAATTTTGGACAGTTCAAATCGCAGCTACACGGTAAAACAGGGCATAACAGTCTTGATTTTCAGGTAACTTTGAAAATTCACCAAAATTCACAGAAATCAACTAGCCCTTGAAATTTATAAACTGAAATAACTTTGAGTCTAGTTTTTCAAATGTCTCAAACGGCACTCAATTTTGACTCCGAGCAAGAAAATATAGTCATTTGAACATGAGGCATAAAGCTGTCGACGGATTGAGATTTTCCAGGTTTGAAGAGCAACTTTGAGGCATCATTTGAGCAATGAAATGGTACTGAAAAATAGCCTTTTGATTTTGCACACATAACCCTCAGTATACAGTGAGCTACGTTCTCACTAAATTTTTGCTAAAAATTGTATGGGAAAGCAGTGATCAAAACGTCCATTTGACTGAAATTTGAACTCAATTCTGCCTAACCCAACAGCAATCCTTTCTTTTGCAACATTTAATTCATCCAAAATAGCACCATTCCGATCCATTTTCAAAACCAAGTGGACTCTAGCAACATTTCTTGGGCAAATGGTGGTAAGACCTGGATTACAAACAACCCCCAAAACAGGGCAGAAATTGAGGTGTAAAGAAGCCGGGCAGCATTTCCCTCTTCTTTCAAGTTTTCTTCTTCCTGTTTTCCTAACTTTCTAACTTCCAAGAATTCAACAGCCTGGCCTCAACTCACTCCATCACATACACACATCATATCATCTCATCTCTGCCATCAAAATAGCCACACATTCAAGTCTTGTGCCAGAAATCAAAAGCCCACTTCAACAACCCAAATCCAACAAGAATAACATCAAGGAGCTACAAAGTTTAAAGTTACAAAATGAAACCAAAGAAAAGATTTTGAAGAAACTAAAACACCTCGAATGGCTCAAAGAAGAAACCCCTTGTTTGTGATGTGTCTAAGCTCCCAAAACCACCCTCTCTTCAAGCTTCATTTGAGCTCTCAGCCTTCTCTCTGGATGATCCTCAAAACTCCAAGTGAAAGGAGTGGAAGATTCTCAAGTTTTCCTTGGTTGATTTGATGAAGTTTGAAGTAGTTTTGAAGACAAAAATGAAGAGAAAAGGGGAGGGAGTTGGTGAGAGAGAGAAAAAAAATGAGAGTTTTCTCTTGTGATTTTGATGGATAAATGGGGAAAGCAAGAAGGAATAAGAACCACTAGTTTTTTTTGGGTATTTCCCAAAAGTCAACTTTGAGGTTGGCCCGTGGCAATAATGCTCCATTTGGAGTTTAATCCTAATCACTTACTTCTAATTCCTCCATTAGCTTTTTTTCTTAATCTACTAATGATCATTCTTATTCTCCAAGATTATGTGACTCTCGGTCCAAATGTTTGCCTCGAAAAAATGTGTTTTCACATTTTCCACTGAGTGATAGAAAAATTAAATTGAAGGTTAAACAAAGTTTTAAAATAAAATGAGGTAATGTATGGTGCATTTTGTGAAATTAAAATGATTTAAATCATTTATTCAGAGAAAATAAATAATAATTAAATAAATAAGTGAGGATAAAATAAATTTTCAGGTCCTCATAACCTTCTCCTTAAAAGAACTTCATCCTCGAAATTCATACCTCATAATCTTTATACATGAAATTGGCAATCAAATCTTAGCGGACATGCGGTTTAACTTCCAACTTGTAGAGTAACCTAATTGACCTCACGCCTAGCATTCATGAAACTAGGGTTTACAATAGAGTATATGGAATCGGGATCAATTAAAACCTTAGCTAGGCAAATGGTAAATGGAAGGTCATACCTTTAATGACCTCGATTGATAGAATCGGTGGGTGTTGATCTAAGGCATAAATACTTAGCCGGTATTCTCGATCGACCACCTCTTCCCTGCTGACTGCTTAGATGATGGTTGGTTGAACCGGGCCATTGTTTCCTTCCAATGGCGTACTCTCGGGGACAATTGTATATCGGTGCTTAGCACTACCACATCACAAGCATTTCCCCAACTTCCTCTAACATTCATCCTCAGTATGATTGGGTTTCCCACAAAACCCACAACTTACACTAGGTCGCGATTTTTGACCTCCAGGCGCTTCTTGATTGTCCTGGATCCACTAGAAACTCCTTTTTTGGTGGTTCGGGTTCTCGCCTGTACCTCCCGCTCCCCTTTCCAAATTTGGGAGGTGGTGCTCTCCTCCTCAACTTGCCTAGTAGTACTATTTATGGTCTTTCTTTTCTTAGTTTGGGGAAAGGCCTTCACTTGTAGTTTAGCACTTTTTGACCCTTTGCTAGCTTTCTCCAAAGCATCGATTGAATGTAAGAATTCTTATGCGCTACTAAAGACTCTTGTATTTCCACATTCAATCCTTGTATAAACGCGATCTTATCCTTTTTTTTTCGCCGGTGGCCATCAACTCAGAGCAAACTTAGATAACTTAGTGAATCTCTCCTCATAATTGCTTGGCAACACTCAAGGCCCTTGTCTCGACCTTATAAAATCGTCCTCCCTCTTTTCTTGGATCATGGGTGGAAAGAACTCTCATTAAATTCTCTCAAAACTTGGTCCAAGTTAGGGTCTGTTTCTTTTCCCATTTAACTCTAATTACATTCCACACATGCTTTTGGGGCCAGGTCCGATCCTCAAATTGAAAAATGGCAAAGCTCATTTGACTCTTGATATTATGGCAAATATCTCAACCATCCTATCAAACCTTTGGGTTTACGCGCCTCAAGGTCAGATCCCTCTAAGGAATTTAGGTGGTAAAACTTAATCACAAATGCTCAAGGACTCTATCCTCCCAGCTCTCACCAGATCACTAGGTTGATTATTGTTATGTTAGGGGAGCAGAACTAACTTGTGCTTCAGCCATAAGCGCTCTAGTATATCGGTCATCCTATTAATGGTTGGCTACTTGTTCTTCTTCTTCTCTTCTCTCGCCTCGCTCTTGTCTAGCTTCGATAATTGATCATTCTTGAAGGCTTGGGTTTTGCCTAAATACCGACCTCCTCCTTCCAGCCCTAACCATCCATAGTCTTAATATATGTCTAGATGTATAATCAACATTAAATATGCATGTTTGCGAAGTGAGTAAACATGTAATATGTTAATAAGGAACATTAAATAAAGTATAGCTAGCATATATATACATTCCAAAATTCACAAGCAACTTAGCTGTGAAGTCATTTTGGCTAATTACAAAACACATAGCACACAAGTACCACAAAAACAAGTGTTGGGTCCTTCAAGATTACAGCCATACAAAGCATCAAACAGGTTAATCATTCACAAAAAGAAACATACAAAAACTAGGACCTCCTAGCCTAGTTAGCAACTAAACTTTCATCCTACATCTAGAAGGATTTAAGGCCAAACAATATTTTTCTAAACATTGGGTAGTGCTAATCGATACATCAAGTGTCAAGTTCAAACTCCTAGAATAGGTGATACAACATTCAAAAGCATTCACATTTTCCAAAAGAGATCTATTTCCATTAACATGTACTATTCTGATTGGTTCCGGTATACCTTAGCCTATTATTCTAGGTTTTGGGAGGCGTTCTTTATTAGGTTTTTGAGGTTGCCTGTACTTAAACATGCACCCATCTTTCGCTTGATTGTGATGGGATGAGATTTTGTTATAGAAATCCACTTAAGCACTCTCCTCACAGTTCGCTTTGACAGGTCCACTAGTTTTTAGCTTCTTCTTCTTACTTTCGGTAGCATGTCCATCTTTGCTAATCTCTTTACGCTTTCGGCCTTTAATATTGAGGGAGCTTCCGTCTCTAACAAGACCTTTGATAACTCAAGTAGGGTGAATATTCTCATTTTTCCCAAAGTTGCGGCCATGGCTCAAACCAAGCTGGATTCTTTCCACGGCATTTATTAACACAGTGGAAAACTCTCCAATCATACCTAACTTTACTTAGATCCCAATACCTAGTAAAAAGTAGTTCCTTTTTCTCTAATCGTTCACAATCTCATATTTACACCATCAAAATAATAGCAAAGAACTCAAAAGAGCCATTCTTAGGTATTAGCTTAAAGGGGGGTACCAAATTTTCTTACTATATACTTTGTACAAAATTAGATCAAACAAAAGACTACACACTATATGGAGGAGACTGATGTAACGATGTCGATTATCTTCTTAAAGGCAGTTCGATGCTATTACTTGCAAAACTAGGGTCTGAATTCCTTAATTATGAACAAAGGACTACCCAATTCTCATTTTATGGCTGTAAACATATTTGTATTAGACACCAAAATAAGAACAAAGTCAATCAACACACGAAGGTTGGCCATCCCAAAGTGTAAATCAACTCAATCCTCATTTTAAGATATACCATCTAGGTTTCTCAAACCACAAATCAAACCTCAACCATATTTAGTTCCACGGTATTCTTTAACTCCAAATCATCCACTTAGAATGCAAGTCTTATTCAAATGTATACAAGTTATCTTTTCACATAACTTTCAAAATAATTCCACAGTCCAGAGCATCCTAAACATTTAATCTAGGCTACACTCGAGAGGCTAAACTCTAATACCAACTGGATGACCCACCTCCCTAGGTGAACAGACAGGGGAGGTTCGATTGGACAAGCCGCCCAACTCTGGTGAACTCACTACAAATCCCAAGTATAAGTACAAGCATTGGGTTTTGTTAGTGTAATCAATTCTATCAAAAAAACCACTAGTTAAACTTACAAGGGTACAATGGTACCCTAATAATTTCATCAAAATTACAATAGTTCTAACTCAGGTACAATAATCCTTCAAGTTCACAAATCAAAACAATCTTATACAAAAGTGTGAAAATCCTACCAAAGAAACTAAGTTCTCGATTAGAACTCAACTTCAAAAGACACGCTAAGGAAAACAAATCTAATGGGGTGAGTGAACACTCGGTTGAGGCCAAGAAGGCGTTCTGCAAGATCAAGTAATACACACTTTCATTGAGCAAGTTAAGTAACCAGAACTTTCAAGTAAAAGCATAAAATGGAAATTAACCACACAATCAATAAAGGATCGGAGAGCTCTCAAGAGCTAGTCCACCGCTTGATCAAGATTTCCAGTTGAGTTGACACTCCGTCAACATAATCAAGAACAAGTCCATAGAACCACACTTGTCAACCATCTCCTTCCATCGTTTCAACCCCAATGGGGCGGCTGGACCAGCCCGTCAAAACACGTTAAGTTGGTAATACTCGAGTATACCTTGGTCGTCGAGTGCACTCCAACCGACGAAATATGTAAACACTCATGGCTTGCCAATCCATCAACCAAATCCATACCGCCCATTGAAGTGAAAGGTTTACCGATGAGTTTTACGCGTCCCAGCATGATGATCATGTATAAAGCGGATGATGAGACAACGCTCAATCATCATTCATGTACAAATGCAAGTCATACCAATTCATCTCGCTGAATATCAAATAACCAAGCAAGAGAAGGAGAGTATGAGGCGATAAAGTACACCCTACCCGAACAAGTTTACAAGTCCGCGAAACCATATAGCATTTATTCAAGTATCACTTCAACTTTAACATGAAACATGCACTTGACACTCACCAAAAGTTGAAAGCGAGGGCAATTCAGGAAATCAAACAAGCTCCTCGATTGTCCACATCATCACACGAGACATGCATAATCGTAGTTATCTAGGTATTCAACCAAGGCCAACTTTCAAAGCAATCACGGTTTCCCGTTCCAATTCAAAAGAAATCTCATGTGGTTGGAAAATCCATTTTCCAAGTATAAAATGGTGTACAACTAATCAAAAGGTTAGGTCTAAGAACCAGGAAATGTTTCCTAGGCCTTTCTAAACTTTCGTCGCTTCCTTAAAAGAATTTTCAGTTTTGTGCAGTAATTTTTGAAAAATCATAATTTGAGTTCTATAAGTCCAAAAATTACGAATCTTATACCGTTGGAGAATAGACTCAGTGAACTAAAACTTTTCAGAAAATGCTTTACAAGACTCACATCGAGAAACTAGTCAAATTTGGTTCAAATTTGCAACTTCACAGTATTAAAAGCAGGGGCATAACAGTCTTGATTTTCAGGTAACTTTGATAATTCACCAAAATTCACAGAAATCAAACTAGCCATTGAAATTTATACCACTGAAATACTTTGAGTCTAGTTTCAAATGCCACAAACGGCACTCAATTTTGACTCCCAAGTAAGAAATATAGTCATTTGAACATGAGGCATAAAGCTGTCCTGACACTGAGATTTTCCAGGTTTGAAGAGCAACTTTGAGACATCATTTGAGCAAAGAAATGGTACTGAAAAAATACCAAATTTTGCGCACATAACCCTCAGTATGTGAGCTACTTTCTCACTAAATTTTATCTAAAAAATCATATGGGAAAGCAGTGATCAAAATGTCAAAAGTTGACTGAAATTTCAAACTCAATTCTGCCTAACAGCAATCCTTTTTCTTTTGCAACATTTAGTTCATCCAAAACAGCCCCATTCCAATCCATTTTCAAAACCAAGACTTTAGCAACATTTCTTGGGCAAATGGTGGTAAGACCAGGACCAAACAACCCCCAAAAACAGGGCAGAAATTAGCAAAAGGAAACCGGCAGCGTTTCCCCTCTTCTTTCAATTTTGCTTCTTCCTTTTTTCCTAACTTTCTAACTTCCAAGAATTCAACACAACTCACTCCATCACATACACACATCATATCATCTCATCACCTTCAAATAGCCACACATTCAAGTTTTGTAGGAATCCAAGAGCCCACTTCAACAACCCAAATCCAACAAGAATAACATCAAGGAGCTACAAAGCTTAAAGCTACAAAATGAAACCAAGAAAAGATTTTGAAGAAACAAAAATACCTCTAATGGCTCAAGAAGAAACCCTTGTTTGTGATGTGTCTAAGCTCCCAAAACCACCCTCTCTTCAAGCTTCAAGCCCGTCTCATACGGTGAGAACCCAACACGGAAGTGAAAAAAAATGGTCCTTGGTAGCTTGTGCATTTGATTTAAGGGTTGCATCATTTTTCCTTGAAGTGCATCATTTTCACTTGCATTCCTTGCCTTGAGATGGGGTTGCATTTAAGTTAGCTTCAAGTTGTGACATTTATACCCTTATAATGTGTTAGTATGGTATTAGTGGCAATTAGTGAGGCATTATTAATAGATTTAGTCATTAGGAAATGTAAAATGAAGTTGGTGGTGATTTTTGAGAGAAAACTAACTTAAGGGGTTGAAGTTCAATTGTGATAGACTTGAGAGAATGCTTGGTTGTCCTTGTTGCCACATGTCACAATTCTAGTCAACCTTGACCAAGATTTTTTTCACCAAATTTAAGTTTGAAATTAGCTACAAAATTCTTGTCTTGCACCCTATGATGGCCGACCATAAGAGAAAAAAAAGAGAAATAACACTAAAACCCTAGTCTTGAATTAAGCCAAACTAGTGAGGAATCAATTGAGAGATCATCTAGTGAGTTCATCTTCAACTTTCAAGCTTGGAGGAAGTAGGATCAAGCAATCTTGAAGGACTTCTCTCTAGCTTTGTTTCAAGGTAAACTTTCTTTAAAAAACCCTAGCTTGATGATGTTAAATTGAAGGTTATGGAGTGTTTAGTTGGTGTTTGAGAGTTTTAGAAGCTAAACCAAGGCTTGCTTGGAAGAATTTCTAGTAGTAGCATCATTGGAAGTGGTTTGGAATTATGTCTATGAGGGTGTTTGATGAAATTCCTAAGAGTCTTAGGATGAGACTTGTGTTAAGTTCCTTTGATAAACATGCATAATCTCCACTTTAGAATATGATTATGACAAGTTTTAGTAAGTTGTGTGCATGTGTAATTTGGAAGTTGGAATGGAAGAGAACTAGACTACTTTTGCACTCTTGCTGGCCGACTGTTCTAGCTAGGAAAACTAGCTTTGTTCCCTCATTTTGAATGTTGTTTTTGGTGCATTTGTGCTTGGAATACTTGGTAGTATGTTGAGGTTTATGGGGTTGCAGCATTTGAATGGTTTTGCGATAGTTTAGCTAGTGCTTTAGCAAGAACTAAACCAGATTTTCTGCTCAAAGTTAAGCCTGATCAGGTTTGAATTTCAGTCACCTTTGAACTACATATTTCTCTGTGATAACAATGCAAACCAGCTCTTGGTCAAAACATAAGAGTTGTATAGAATTTAGTTAAGTTTCTATCTGTAAAATTTCAGAGCAATCAGACACTGTATCTTGTGAAATGTCCAAATACCCTGACTGTTTCACTTCCCTGTTTCAGCCGCGGTCTCCAGTTTCAGTCAAATTGTCAGATTTTCTGGTATCAATTGGCAATGAAATAGAGTCTTGATTTTTATACCATTGAAATCCATATGAGTCTAGTTTCAAATTCCACTGGCACTTTCGATTTGATTTCTCTACATTGAGTTATTGTTTTTCCCAAACTGCTCCTGCTTCCCTGATATAACCCGACAGCCTTCTTGTGTCTCTGTGATTGCCATTTTTCACGAAATGAGTGATCTGGGTTTTGATGTCTCCATAGGAATTGTAGATCTATGTCTTAGCTTTCGATGTATGATTCGCCTCAATCAATGGCGTAGCTCAGTTATGATCCAATTACTGAAGGCTGCAAAGCTGTCACCCTTAAATCTTCACTTGTGAATCCTCATTCTTCACTTTCCACTTTTCTTGGTTCATTATGCCCTTTTTCCGTGCCATAACCTACTTGACTCATTGTTCTCCTGTAAATATGACATTTTCCCTTGTTATACACCCTTGATTTGAACTTGATACATTGCGACGGTTTAGATTAGCGATTTAAGTGATGATTAGCATGTGCATTTTAGTTGACCAAAGTTTGGGATAGCCAAACCTAAATGTCTCTTATTTGCTTGTTATTAGGCCTTGACGGTGGACGAAGGGAATCCCGGAGTGAATACCTAAAGTTGTTTTGAGTACAAAGGTAAGTGTTCCAATGCTTGTTTACTTGTTAAATGTGACTAGTTGGATTATCGATCTTGACCTACTTGATTATGTGAACACTTGAAATGTTAGCATGAACACTCTCTTATGTTATTATGATGAGGCGAGTGTGTGCTTTATCACTTTCGATCTCTTTTCTTGAACTATATATCCTTGATATCATGATACTTGTGGATTTGTGCCTATATTTGATCGTGAGTCGTTTGGGTGATATCCGATCGACTAATCTGCTTAAACTTGTTTACTGTGCTTGTTAACTATGTTCGTGAAATGGCCACTTGTGTGATATCACAAGGGCTAATCTTGTTATCAGTTCACGGGACTGTGATCGAGTCCACCCCATGACTCATTGGTGGTCGAGCAGTTAGGGCTTGGTCGAGTAGACTAATGATGCCCTTGGATCTGTTCTTGCTTTTGGTATACTGAGTATTACCTCTGTGTTGGTGTTGGGGTAAGGTGGGAGAATCGTGAAGGGAATGGCGGTGAGTAGGGTTCTCTGGACATTATATCTTGCATTTCCTTGGTTGTGAGTGTCATTGGACTTGGATCAAGCTGCTTCCAGAACTTGGCTCCCGAGCCACCGTATCCTTTTATATTTAAATTGTTATTTAAGTGATCCTTGTGCATGATCTTCCGGTAAGAGAAGCTTGAGTCTTTGAACTCCTCGTGAGCACCGATCTCTCAGAGTCGGCGGCGAGTACTGCATGAGCACCATCTCTGGTTGGCTGATTACCTTGTGATCATCCCTATACTTATACTTGAAATTCCAAATTTTATGCGAATGTGCTAGTGTGATTATTTTATCAAAAGCTTTGTGGTGCAAATATGCTAATTGCTATTTTACATGCCTGTCTTTTGGAATCTCACTGGGCTTCTAGCTCATTCCGTTCCTTTGTTTTCCTTACAGGGGGTTGATATCTAAGCTCGGGGTATAGAAGAGTGCACGCCTAGTCTAGACTCGAGTTTTACTTTTGTTTAAAGCTTGTTGTACCTGTAAACCCTAACTAGTTTTGTAAGCATAACTTTTGGTCTTAAAACCCTAAGCTTGTACTGTTTTGGTGTGTTAATGTTAATATTGCTGGTCTGCGGATGTGTTTTGGAGTTTTAATGTAATTTGTTTAAGAATTGAAGTAAGTCCCGGCGAGAGCTGGGCGAGCGATCCTTAACCCTCTGGTTCGCCTTTGGGGAAAGTGGCATCTGGTGGTATCAAAGCGCCGGGTTTATGGGTAGTGCGAGTGAGTGTTTCTTGTTGCATGTGTGTGATCTGGTTCGTATTTCAGGCAAGAACGGGGATTGAATTGCTTTACACTCTAGGGTGGCCAACCTAGGTGTGAACTGACTTAATTCTTGTTTTGGAGCTTGAGTACGAGTATGTCTTTTGGATCTTAGTGTTGGATATGAAGTTGAATTTGATGGAAAGGTAGAATTTTTTGGCTCCGTTATGGAGTATTTTGGTGATACCTCGTGGTTTAATATTGAGAGTTGACTTGGTTTGTTGATTTGCTTGAATCGATGTTTGGCTTTCTCGTGTTGTCGTCTTGTTTGATTTGTTTGAATTGCCCTTAGTATCTTGATTTGACTTGTTTAACTTGATACGACTTGTGGAGCTTGTAGTAAGTTGTTGTTATCATTCATGTGTAGAGAGATTAATTGTGCGAGATGGAAACTGGGGGATAACGTCGGGGACGACAGCGTAGGGCTAGACAACCCCAAGACCAAGGGAGTGAGAGGGAATCTGCGGCCACTCAAAATACTGAACCAAGGGTTGAAGTGGGAGACCAAGTGGCCACGGCCATAAACCGAATGACTGATCTTTTAGCACAATTAGTGGAGCACCAAGGCCAAAACCCTAATAATCAGTCTAGGAACACTGAGAATCCTGTAGAAGGAGAAGATAGAGCACTAGAACGATTTCATAAATTTTCTCCACCAAAATTCCTCAGAGGACGACCGATGTGGAGAGTTGGTTAGATAAAATGATTGACATCTTTGCAGCCCTTAACTATACCGAAGAGAGGCAAGTGGCCTTTGCCGTATTCCAGTTCGAAGGAGCAACTCGTTCCTAGTGGAATATGATAAGAGCAAGATGGGAGAGAGACCAGACGCCGAGGACTTGGGTCAACTTCACTAGGGAATTTAATAAGAAATTCTTTCCACCATTGATCCAAGAACAAAGGGAAGATGCTTTTATAAGACTTATTCAGGGCAACTCAAGTGTTGCCGAATATGAAACACAGTTTACCAAGTTATCCAAATTTGCCCCTGAGTTGGTGGAACAAAAAAAGGATAAAGGCGATTTGTACAGTGGACTAAATGTGGAAAATCAAGGATTTAGCAGCAGCTGATCAATACATTTGGAGAAGCTACGGAAAAGCTCAACGGGTGGAGAGTGCAACTCTTCAAGTCAAGGCTTTTCGATAAAAAGGAGCACCTAGTGAGAATCTTGGAAAAGTTGATAGTGAACAAGATGCACCACCTCCAAGATTGGAAAAGGAACAAGGGGAACAAAACTCTGGAGACATGGAGACGCTCGCTTGGAGCTCGCTTGATTTGTGGATATGTGGGAAACCCAATCATCATGAGAATGAGTGTAGGAAGAAAGGACGAAAATGCTTAGCAGTTCTCGATCAAATTGCTAACCGCCTAGCCCAAATGAGCCCCGAAAAGAGAAGGATATGCAACGATCAGACATAAGGTAAGAAGTTCGAGGACGAAATTCTTTTAAGGGGGAGAGAGTGTGAGAACCCTAACCTGGAAGTGAAAAAAAAATGGTCCTTGAGTAGCTTGTGCATTTGATTTAAAGGTTGCATCATTTTTCCTTGAAGTGCATCATTTTCACTTGCATTGCCTTGCCTTGAGATAGGGTTGCATTTAAGTGCTTCAAGTTGTGACATTTATACCCTTATAATGTGTTAGTATGGTATTAGTGGCAATTAGTGAGGCATTATTAATAGATTTAGTCGTTAGGAAATGTAAAATGAAGTTGGTGGTGATTTTTAGAGAGAAAACTAACTTAAGGGAGTTGAAGTTCAATTGTGATAGACTTGAGAGAATGCTTGGTTGTCCTTGTTGCCACATGTCACAATTCTAGTCAACCTTGACCAAGATTTTTTTTTCCCACCAAATTTAAGTTTGAAATTAGCTACAAAATTCTTGTCTTGCACCCTATGATGGCCGGCCATAAGAGAGAAAAAAGAGAGAAATAACACTAAAAACCCTAGTCTTGAATTAAGCCAAACTAGTGAGGAATCAATTGGAGAGATCATCTAGTGAGTTCATCTTCAACTTTCAAGCTTGGAGGAAGTAGGATCAAGCAATCTTGAAGGACTTCTCTCTAGCTTTGTTTCAAGGTAAACTTTCTTTAAAAACCCTAGCTTGATGATGTTAAATTGAAGGTTATGGAGTGTTTAGTTGGTGTTTGAGAGTTTTAGAAGCCTAAACCAAGGCTTGCTTGGAAGAATTTCTAGTAGTAGCATCATTGGAAGTGGTTTGGAATTATATCTATGAGGTGTTTGATGAAATTCCTAAGAGTCTTAGGATGAGACTTGTGTTAAGTTCCTTTGATAAACATGCATAATCTCCACTTTAGAATATGATTATGACAAGTTTTAGTAAGTTGTGTGCATGTGTAATTTGGAAGTTGGAATTGGAAGAGAACTAGACTACTTTTGCACTCTTGCTGGCCGACTGTTCTAGCTAGGAAAACTAGCTTTGTTCCCTCATTTTGAATGTTGTTTTTGGTGCATTTGTGCTTGGAATACTTGGTAGTATGTTGAGGTTTATGGGGTTGCAGCATTTGAATGGTTTTGCGATAGTTTAGCTAGTGCTTTAGCAAGAACTAAACCAGATTTTCTGCTCAAAGTTAAGCCTGATCAGGTTTGAATTTCAGTCACCTTGAACTACATATTTCTCTGTGATAACAGCCAAACCGGCTCTTGGTCAAAACATAAGAGTTGTATAGAATTTAGTTAAGTTTCTATCTGTAAAATTTCAGAGCAATCGGAGCACTGTATCTTGTGAAATGTCCAAATACCCCTGACTGTTTCACTTCCCTGTTTCAGCCGACGGTCTCCAGTTTCAGTCAAATTGTCAGATTTTCTGGTATCAATTGGCAATGAAATAGAGTCTTATTTTTATACCATTGAAATCCATATGAGTCTAGTTTCAAATTCCACTGACGGCACTCGATTTCGATTTCTCTACATTGAGTTATTGTTTTTTTCCCGAAACTGCTCCTGCTTCCCTGATATAACCCGACAGCCTTCTTGTGTCTCTGTGATTGCCATTTTTTATCACGAAAATGAGTGATCTGGGTTTTCATGTCTCCATAGGAATTGTAGATCTATGTCTTAGCTTCGAATCGATGTATGATTCGCCTCAATCCAATGAGCGTAGCTCCAGTTATGATCCAATTACTGAAGGGCGGCAAAGCTGTCACCCTTAAATCTTCACTTGTGAATCCTCATTCTTCACTTTCCACTTTTCTTGGTTCATTATGCCCTTTTTCCGTGCCATAACCTACTTGACTCATTGTTCTCCTGTAAATATGACATTTTCCCTTGTTATACACCCTTGATTTGAACTTGATACATTGCGACAATTTAGATTAGGGATTTAAGTGATGATTAGCATGTGCATTTTAGTTGACCTAAGTTTGGGATCGCCAAACCTAAATGTCTCTTATTTGCTTGTTATTAGGCCTTGACGGTGGACGAAGGGAATCCCGGAGTGAATACCTAAAGTAGTTTTGAGTACAAAGGTGAGTGTTCCAATGCTTGTTTACTTGTTAAATGTGACTAGTTGGATTATCTGATCTTGACCTACTTGATTATGTGAACCATTTGAAATCTGTTAGCATGAACACTCTCTTATGTTATTATGATCGAGACGAGTGCGTACTTTATCACACTCGATCTCTTTTGCTTGAACTATATATCCTTGATATCATGATACTTGTGGATTTGGCCCTTGCCTATATTTGATCTGTGAGTCGTTTGGGTGATATTGCATCGACTAATCTGTTTAGAAACTTGTTTACCTGTGCTTGTTAACTGTGCCTGTGAAATGGCCACTTGTGTGATATCACAAGGGCTAATCTTGTTATCAGTTCCTGGGACTCGTGATCGGAGTCCACCCCATCGGCTCATTGGTCGAATCGAGCCAGTTAGGGCTTGGTCGAGTAGACTAATGATGCCCTTGGATCGTATTTCTTACTTTTGGTATACTCGAGTATTACCTCCTGTGTTGGTGTTCGGGCCCGATAAGGTGGGAGAATCGGTGAACGGGAATGGCCGGTGAGTGGGGTTCTACTGGACATTATTTCTTGCATTTCCTTAGTTGATGGAGTGTCAACGGACTTGGATCAAGCTGCTTCCGTGGAACATGGCTCCTGAGAGCCACCGGTATCCTTTTATATTTAAATTGTTGTTTAAGTGATCCTTGTGCACTAATCTTCCAGTAAGAGAAGCTTGAGTGCTGAACTCCTCGTGAGCACTGATCTCCGAGTCGAGCGGCTTGAGTAGTGCATGAGCACCATCTCCTGGTTGACAGTGCTACTGTGATCATCCCTGTACTTATACTTGAAATTCCAAATTTTATGCGAATGTGCTAGTGTGATTATTTTATCAAAAGTTTTGTAGTGCAAATATGCTAATTGCTATTTTGCATGCCTGTCTTTTGGAATCTCACTGGGTTTCTAGCTCATTCCGTTCCTTTGTTTTCCTTACAGGGGGTTGATATCTAAGCTCGGGGTATAGAAGAGTGCACACCTAGTCTAGACCCGAGTTTTACTTTTGTTTAAAGCTTGTTGTACCTGTAAACCCTAACTAGTTTTGTAAGCATAACTTTTGGTCTTAAAACCCTAAGCTTGTACTGTTTTAGTGTGTTAATGTTAATATTGCTGGTCTGGATGTGTTTTGGAGTTTTAATCGTAATTTGTTTAAAAATTGAAGTAAGTTCCGGCGAGAGTTGGGTAGGCAGTCCGCTGACCCCTCTAGTTCGCCTTTGGGGAAAGTGGGGCTGTCACACCTTCTCTCCTTGATGATCCTCAAAGCTCCAAGTGAAATGAGTAGAAGATTTCTCAAGTTTTCCTTTGGTTGATTTGATGAAGTTTGAAGTAGTTTTTGAAAACAAAAATGAAGGGAAAAGGGGGAGGGGAGTTCGGGTGAGAGAGAGAAAAAAATGAGAGTTTTTGTTGTGATTTTGATGGACAAATTGGGGAAAGCAAGAAGGAATAAGAACCACTAGTTTTGAGTACAAAAGTCAACTTTGAGATTGTGGCCAATAATGCTCCATTTGGAGTTTAATCCTAATCACTCACTTCTAATTTCTCAATTAGCTTTTCTTAATCTACTAATGATCATTCTTATTCTCCAAAATTACGTTACTCTCAGTCCAAATATTTGCCTCGAAAAATGTGTTTTCTCATTTTCCACAATTGAGCGATAGAAAAATTAAATTGAAGGTTAAACAAGATTTTTAAAATAAAATGAGGTAATGTATGGTGCAATTGCAATTGAAATGATTTAAATCAATTATTCAGAGAAAATAAATAATAATTAAATAAATAGGTTAGATAAAAATAAGTTTTCGGGTACCCCACATGGCATATATTCCACAAAAAACTACAGAAATACACATTCTAGAACCCAGACTACAAATATGGACAACCAAATCACCACAAAAAAGTTCGTAAAAGATTTTTTTAAATGAAAAAGGTAAGGGCTTTGCATTTTACCTGATCTACTGACTTTCTATACGAATTCCACCTTGCTTTAGATTCTTCACATCGTCATTTTCCAACTTCTAGTGTGCCTCTGCAATGATTTCTTCTTGTTTGTTTGTCGATCGTAAGAACACGGCAGAAATTTGTCATCTTTGAATAAGAGAGATGGCGGATAATGGCTGGAAAGATTTGCCCTAATTTTTATCCCCAAAAATCTGCCTGATCAATGGTTATTAGCCAAGAAGGGTGTTTTTGTCCGTTCGATTTTTATTTGAGGCTCAAATTGTCATGTTACTATTAAAGTAAACGGCGTTTAAAATTTCGTTACTTTTCAGAAAATTTAGGAGGCAAAGTGCTGATATCCATCGTTTAGGGTGTATTGTGCAACAGCTGTAGAAGTTGATGGCGATTTTCTGCATTTTTCCCTAAAACATATATAATAATATCTATAATTTATAATTATACATAATATGACATAAAATTTTAATAATTTATATAAATTTATAATAATTCATAATTATAAAGTATATCATACATAATTATGTATTTGTTTATGAGTTTCGTTCGAATGCAATTTGAGCCCAAAACTCATATAACAATGTGAGTTGTGTTTGACCATTTTAATTTGAACCCAAAAGTCCAAAAGCCTGAAACTTAAAAACTTGTATAATCTATGAGCCCTATCTAGGTTTGTCAAAACTTGACTCAAAAAGTCCAATTGACACCTCTAACTATTGATCCCAATTACTTAATGTGATATACATTCAAATGTATTGAATTTAGTATTTAACAATTCAATCACTTAATAGATTGAAACTTTAGATTTCAAATTTCAGTGTTCAATTTTTAAATTTCAGTTTTATCAAATACACCCTAAGACTTAAAGCTTTTCAACATGTTCAACATTTTAAACGTGGAAAGTAGACAAGCTAATATTTGCTACTTAAGCAATAATGGTTTATTTACAATTTTTTTATTTTATTACAAACACATTTTTTAACAATCTTTTTATTTTTCAACCACCTTTTTACCTTACACACATCACATCAAATAAAGTGCTATAATATTTTTTAAAAATATTATTTCAGATTATCTCCTACCCAAACACACTAGAATTTTGAAACAAGCCAAAATAGAAGATATGATAGTTTCAATGCGATGGAGAGAGTATATAAAAGTATTGTACAATTAAAATCAGACTCCTCTTTATTACACACTTCTCTCCATTTTCCCACAATAGAGTATTAACACATGGAGTGCTTAGTTATCAATGGCTAATACTATATTCTTCTCAACTATTCTTCTAAACTCTAGTTATACTACAAAAGTTTTCCTTAAATAATTAAATCACTTACAACCGTTGGTATAAGAAAGCTTCTTGACTTCCCAACTTGAGATCCACTTCTACCTATCTACATTAATTGATCCAGAAGATTTCTTTTGTTTGATTCTCATACACAAATACTAAAAAAAAATCGATAATTGATTTTAGTTATGCCCATTATCCAAGTGACTCAAATATTTAGGTCAATTTCTCCCTTGTAGTGTTTTATATATTTTGATTGTTTGCCATGTTTTGTAAATAAATCCAGGAAAGAACAATAATTGGAATAAAAAAGAAAGAAGAACATAACTATCATGTTAAATTGTGGTATATTCAACCAAATTTATGACAAAGAAGAAGAGAACAAAAAGTAAACAGTCAAAAAAAAAAAGAGAGAGAGAGAGAACAAAAAGTAAATAGCTTTTATTTTGCATTTTTGTAGAAAAATGCAAATTTGTCAAAACAATTACCAAATATTACAAGCATCCTAGTAAAGCATGTAAAACGATACTTACCAAAAAAGAAGTATGTGAAATGCCAACAGCATTTTTTATTTTAAAAATTGCAAAAAATAGTTTGATTTGTTTCTTATTTAGTATACATATTTACTTTGCAGTGAAAAAAAGTTTGACTGTCTCTTAATTACATACTCCAAATTGGAAACAGAAGAAGTTTACTTTTTGATGTGTTAATGGTAGTTATTTAAATATGAAAATGTTAATCAAATTAACTGTAGTTAGAACCCAAGTTAATGAAAGCATTATGAGCCACAGATAACTAATAAAT
This sequence comes from Gardenia jasminoides, assembly GCA_013103745.1. Lineage (NCBI taxonomy): Eukaryota > Viridiplantae > Streptophyta > Magnoliopsida > Gentianales > Rubiaceae > Gardenia > Gardenia jasminoides. The sequence goes on along the minus strand of CM023097.1, from coordinate 20,439,324 downwards.
TCTTGTGGCAATCCAAAGGCGTCAGTGAAAGAAAATGGAGGAATTCAATGGGAAGAGCCTGCTCCGTACAATAAAAAAATATATGTATATATCACAACCGCAGGGCCACTCCGTCAAAGAGTATGTAACCTGCGCACTATAACTGCTTGTCATTTGGCGTAGTTAAAAAAGCAGTCAAAAGTGTGTGCGAGAAATTAGAAAGAAGTGTCATTTGGCATCCAACTCTTTAGTCATGACATTGAAACTAGTACCAGCAATCTTAGCCTATTTACTAGTAGACACCGCAGTTGGGGCAGTAGCTTCTGATGATGTTGGGTTCATCTATCAAGGATTTCAATCATCAGATCTAAGCCTGGATGGATTAGCCACAGTCACCAACAATGGCCTCTTACGAATAACCAACACCACCAAATTTCAAACTGGGCATGCCTTCTATCCAAATCCCATCAACTTCAAGAGCACATCTAATAGTTCAGCTTTCTCCTTTTCCACCCAATTTGTGTTTGCTATAGTACCCGATGTCTCACGCGTGAATGGTCCGGGAATTGCTTTTGTGATTGCACCAAGAAGAAACCTTACAGAAGTGGCTTTCTCACAGTTCCTCGGCCTCTTTGATAGAAGCACCAACGGGAATCAAACAAATCACGTTTTTGCTGTTGAGCTTGACACTTTCCAAAACGAAGATTTTGAAGATATTAATGCCAACCATGTTGGTATTGATATCAACTCTGTGAAGTCCACGGTGTCCAGGCCAGCAAGTTATCAAGCTAATAACAAGAATTCATTTGACAACTTAACTCTTAGCAGCGGTCAGCGGATGCAACTTTGGATGGAGTATGACAGGGTGGATAGGAGAATCAATGTTACATTAGCTCCAGTAGCGGCGGCCAAACCACATACTCCTCTTCTGTCTTTCACATATGACCTTTCGCCAATTTTACAGCAAACCATGTATGTTGGCTTTTCTGCAGCCTCTAGTCCACTCGAAATGGGAACATTTCACTTTATATTTGGATGGAGCTTTAGGATGAATGGTGCTGCACAAGCTCTTGATCCCTCTCGGCTCCCCAAGCTACCTCGGTTTGGACATAAGAAAGTGTCTAAAATTTTCACCGTGGGATTGCCCCTGATCTGCATACTTTTGTCTTTACTACTAATAGCTGGAGTAGCTTATTATCTAAGGAGAAAGTGGAAGTTTGCAGAAGTGCTGAAAGAATGGGAGCTTGCTTACGGACCTCACAGGTTCAAGTATAAAGATTTATACATTGCCACCAAAGGGTTCAGAGAGAAAGAGCTGTTGGGAGAAGGCGGATTTGGCAGGGTCTACAAAGGCATTTTGCCAACAAACAGGGCTGAGGTTGCTGTCAAGAAGGTCTCTCATCAAGCAAGACAAGGAATGAGAGAATTTGTTGCAGAAATGGTTAGTATTGGTCGCTTAAGCCATAGAAATTTAGTACCACTCTTGGGTTATTGTCGGCGTAAAGGAGAGTTACTTTTGGTATATGAGTTCATGCCCAATGGTAGTCTAGACAAGTTTTTGTATAACCAACCCAAGTATACCCTCAACTGGAGCCAAAGATTACGAGTCATTAGAGGTGTAGCGTCAGGATTGCTCTATCTACACGAAGAATGGGAGCAAGTTGTGATCCACAGAGATGTAAAAGCTAGTAATGTACTGTTGGATGGTGAACTGAATGGAAGATTAGGAGATTTCGGCCTGGCGAGGCTATACGATCACGGAACTCTCCCTCAAACTACCCATGTAGCAGGATCTCCTGGCTACCTTGCTCTTGAGCACAGTAGGACAGGAGGGGCTGCAACAAGCACTAATGTATATGCTTTTGGGGCCTTTCTTCTAGAGGTTGCCTATGGAAGAAGGCCAATAGAACCTCAAGCAGAACCAGCAGAGAATCTCATTTTGGTGGATTGGGTGTGTTGGGCCCAAATAATCGGTCCGCTGATAAGCCGAAAGAAGCAGCCACAGGGCGGGATGGGAAATCGGCTGACCATGGGGTATGGAACTATGCAAGGGGCCGATTTTAAGAGAGTCACCAAACGCATCGGCAACTAAGGGAACTAGGGTCGCTCGACGGCTGTTGCACATCCCACTACCCGGGACAAGCGGGAATTCAGCATACAGGGTGGAGCATAGGCAGATGGGGTGACCCTATATTCTAGGAAATCAGAGACAGCACTACCCCACTATTCAAGAAGTCAGCAGCAAATGGGGAAGTGGATGAGGAGCAAGACCCGCACGGATTCCGAGAGAAAACGGTTACAAGCGGTATCTATAAATACCAAAAGATTGGAAAAAGACAGGGGCAGCAAAAAACAACAACAAAACTAAAGTCAAATGGCTAGTAGGGATAGTTTCTAGATAGGTTTCTTTATTTCGTGCTCTGCACTAGTTAATCTGCTCATGTTCCTTATTTCGTTCTTCATCTCTTTCGTCGCAATTTCCAGAATTTAGTCTCAATCGAAATCTAATTCAGAATCTTCATAAGGTTCTTTAGTTCATCGGCATCTTTTCAGTACTTCTTCCTTTGAACTTCATTAGCACGGATTTTAAGTCCTTGAGATCACTCAAGGCGGACGAACAGCAATCGTTTAGAAGTCAGGATAATCAGCGCATTCAAGGTTGGGGACTACCCAATTGGAAAATCAGGGTTTTCCTAGTTTGTCCACGTACAAATTAGGTGGCACGCACGTAGAGCTGATTCTCAATCGGTAAGTGTTCGTGGGTTGTAAAAATCAGCACAAACAAGGTGTTTTCATGCTGGAAAGCAGGAAATATTCTCCAGGCTATTGATCAAAAGTTGGGCACTGAGTATGTGAAAGAGGAAACAGAATTGGTGTTGAAACTAGGCTTGTTGTGCTCTCATTCACAACCAAAGATGAGGCCAAGTATGAGGCAAGTTCTGCTGTACCTAGACGGATCAGTTGCCCTGCCAAATTTATCACCACTGGCCATGGGCGTTTCTACTGTTGGTCTTGGCTTCGCCCATCCTGCTGGCTTTGAAGATATTACATCTTCATTTGCTACTTTTACAAACAAATATTTCTCACATTCTGTAGCAGACTCTATTCTCTCTGGTGGTCGCTAATCAAGATGCTTATCTTTCTGATTTTGCAAATTTAGAAAAAAAAAAAAGAAGAAGAAAAGTGCTTCTACAGCTGTGATTATTTTGTTGAGTGAATTTCGAACATGTTTGTTCTATTTTTATTATCTTTCTACCCTCTAGAACCCCTATTGCTCTTTGTTAGTGTGGTTTTATGAATTAGGGCATTTCAATATGCAACGTTTTAATATTTTGACATGTGGAGAGTTTGATTCTTTAATTGCTATCAATCTTTAAATATAACCCAAACTTCCATTACTGTAAGTACATATTTTGTACACAAGTATAGGGAATATTGGAGTGTCCATCTTACAGGAAAGATTGTCAACTACTGGTGTAATTCGAACTCCTCTATTACTTAGACGATCGCAAATAAAGTAAATCTACTCTATTAAATGCAATAGAAGGGACAAAAACGAAAATAAAAATGTGCCTAGGATCGTGGAATTCTTATATACTCTTCCAAGTAAAATTACTACTTAAATGAATTCATTTACCTTGATTAGTTATGATGTAATTTCCAAGTGTACGTGATACATGCTTTTACTGATATACTAACCATACTCATAACTGCTTCACACTACTAATGTGATGATGAAACTAGTTATATATTCATTAAATTCAATGAAATAATATGGAATCAATCACAAAAGTCGCAAAGGTGCAACACTACATTGGTGAGTTAACTCCCTAGGTGTAACACTTCCATAAACTTGTGTTAGATCACAACTTTTCATTGGTGAAAAAACACCTTGGATTATCACAACTAATGGTACAAATTAATCCTGCTTATAAAAGCAAAAGTGCTAAATAATTTGTTCAAGAAAATAAGCTCAGGTGACCATGAAATTCTCACATAACAATCACAGAAATTCATCCACACCCTGGATTTGCAAACTAGCAAAACATGAAAGACAAGAATCAATACAAGAAATAAAGTGATAAAATAGATTTCAACCTTGTCACTCGAGCTCCAACCTATTCATCTTTAGCCTTAATCTCTTGATTATATGTTGAACTGGATACAAGATGGATAAACTACACTAATCTACAACACTAAGCTTACAAACTAAGGAAAACTAGTGAAAGCTACATTTTTATGGTAATTTTGAGCATTCCAAAATTGTCAAAATGTGTCTTCAAGCCCCTTGTTTATACATGAATGAAACCCGAATCAATCATGTTAAAGTAGATGCAATTTGCTTCTTGAGATTCCAAAGTTGCTTCTTAAAGTTTCCATGCTACTTTTGTAGAATCCAGCCGAAATTGATCTATAAAATGAGCTGGAAAGGCTGTGTGAAGGGTCTGCAAGTTACAAAGAGACTTGCACAACCGATACAAGGATGCACGACATGGATCTGTGACCTGCACCTCATGTATGCAGGTCATGTATCCAGTCTTCTGCATGTTTGACACTTTTTATAAATTCTAAATTTTGCTCTATTTTGCAACAATTTGAATTGCAAATTTCTTGATAATGGAAGTGGAACTAACTCTTGTGCAAAACATGAAACTTGTACCTCATTGTGATAGCTTTCTAATGTATTGACAATCATGTCATTTGGAGCTCTAGATGCTAAGAAACATCCAAAATACCCTCGATTGGTCAGAACCATGTTTCGGATTTTGGCAGCAGAATTACACTTATAATATTCAGATTTTTGATCATGTGTCATAACTTCAAAATGGTTAAAAAATCATTTCAATCTAATACTTGCACCTCAAGTTATAGCTAAAATACTAGAAGGTGTCAGAATACCCAATCTTTATTTCTTTGATTCATAATTGCATTTTACACTTCATATTTGCTTGAAATCACTTCAAATCATCAAAAATCATCCAAATATCTTCTCTATTAAAGTGAGTTGGTTGTAATTATCTTTCTTTTATATTTAAATTGTGTATCAATTAGGGATTATGTGTCTAGGGATTAGATAAGGATAGGATAAATTACTTACCATTTTGAATATTTGTCTAGATTCATTGTAACATACCTTGCTGTAAGCCTATAAATAGATCATATATCATTGTAATGAAGTGAGTGGAATCAAGAGAGATTCCCCCTACATGTTTGTTTCTTCTTGAGATTCTCAATACACTCCAATTGATGATTTAGTCATTAAACCTATAAAAAAATGAAGTTTCCACAACTTTAAAAATATATAATAAATGTTGATAACAAGTTTTTGTTCTTTTCTCCTCTTCTGTATTATGTTTTCTAGTTTCTTTTGTGTCTTGTAAAAAGATTCATTAATAGCACCTACTCATTAACATCTTTCCGCAGAACAAAATGAAATTGTTGCACTAACACATTTGGTGAAGAGTCGGGTATAAGGCTAGGGAAATCATCCATCGCAATCCACCAATGAAGGAAAACAAAGGTAGCCAAGAGCACAAGGGCTTGACCCATCAGATGCACAAAGATTGTCTTTACACCAAAAGGACTAAAATTTTTATCACATGTTGAAAAACTCAATGGATCTTTACAATATTCTAGCACAGGACTAAAATTTTTCTTCTTTACTCATGCTGCTTTACTTGGTAGAAATTGTTAATTTCATTTAATTCTTCCATTAAACTTCAAATTTTGACTGATAACAATTTCTTGGGTGCTCATTTATGTCCAAGGAGCCAAGAAAAGAGGAATAGGCATCACACTGTAATCACAGAAAAACAGTTAATCGAGACAAAAGCTTAGAAGTTATCCGTTTTAATTTGCCCAGGACAAGTATAAAAAGAGGCACTGTATATTAATTATCTGAAATTTGTTGTGGTACAATGAAAAACACAACTCGGATTATTGCTTTTCTCCAAAAAAAAAAAAAAAAGATTTAGTAAGGTGGGATGGAATTTAAGAAGCAACAAGGGAGTAAAGGGAATCGAAATCTAAATATCTGATTTGTGAGGGCTTGACCTTAGCCGGATTATTGCATTGCACCCACCTAGTTATCTGACAGGCTTGGTATTTGGACGTTTCCTCAGTACAAGAGCAATCCCATTGTCCAGCATGTTTTAAGACGCTAGATAGTTCATTGAGAATGAGACGTTTATGGACTATAGTAGAGTTCGTCTGTATCTACTGAAGCGTTACTATGGTATTGCCCAAATTTAAAGTCATATTAACATACTAATTAATTAACGTAAATAAACCTCAATCTAAACCCTGGACATCCAAATGAATTTCATGATTTAGGTTATTGTACATGTAATAATTTCGGAATAGTCTAAATTCATATCCCTCATCCTGAATCAATACTTATGATGCATTGATAACTCGCACCAATAGTAATGATAATTTCTATCATTAGTGATAAACTTCTACAGTGTGTTGATTTAAGATAGAGTGCTAGGCCTTTTTATTTTGTAGCAAACGATAATGTATACATGTAAAATATGTAATATATTTTGAAACAAAAATGTAGTATAATTGAACATCGTCCCATATAACAAATACATCAACCATACTGAATTGCAAAAACATAACCATATTGGCATGCGTGTCTCGGTAACAATGTGCAAAAAGCTACAAATGAAGATTGTCTACGTATAAGGGAAAAGCGCATAAATTGTGCCTCATATTTGAGGTTTCTAGTTTGTCTTAATCCTTCACTTTTGAAATGACATAATTTGGTCCTTTATATATAAAAGGTTTTGTATTTTTTTTTCCTCTCACTTTTGAAATAGTTTAGTTTGATCCCTCATATATACAAAATATAACATTTTCAATCAAAATTCACCTGAAATTAGCTCAAAAATTATAGCTAAGTTCATTTGCTCAATTCCAAAGTATTACTACAAAATTGGGATTTTTCAAGCTCAACTAATTTTTTCTCTACATATTCAAAGAAGGCAAAGAGAAAATGTTAGATTTTGTTTTTGGGATTTTATTTTCTTATGTTATTAGGGTAAAAGAATTGTTTTTTACATTATAGAATATTTTGGTTCAATTTTAATAGCTATATAAATTTTATTGTAGATTTTTGTAACATTCTAAAATTTATGTTTACATCGGTAGCATACAAATTGAGTGCTTTTTTCTACATTAGTTCAGCTTCACATGTTACTGCCAGTTCATTTTATGAGTATTTCATGATTTTGCACACACAGTCACAGTATTTTGGTATATTTATTTGTGTTATTTAGGATGAAATTTTGTTGAAAATGAGTTTTTGGATGAAAATAGTGTATTTTGAATACATGAGGGACCTAAATCTTCATTTTAAAAGTGAGGGGCTAAAATGTTACAAAAATTCAAATGCATATTTTCTTTTTTGTAAAAAAATTCAATGTAAGAGATTAAAAAGTTATAAAGCTCATCTTTGACGGACTATTTCTTTTTTAATAAATGGTAGCACCTCTAGTGTCTAACTTTAAAGGGAGGGTAAAAAAAAACTAGACAACCTAAAGGGCTTATAAAAATCTTAATATTTCATTGTAAATTGAAGTATCATTCATGAGGTATAATACAGGAAAAATTTATCAGTTTTTTTTAATACTTTTTCCCAAATAGTACAAGTCCTTTTAAATTATTTAGAAAATGTACATGGTAGGGCTTTTTTTTTTTTGAATTATACTTATGGTTGTGCATTGAACGATTATAATACAAGTTTTTACTATGGTCACATAGTCCCAACTTTAACATTTGCCTTATAATTTAAACTAGTATTTTAGCCCTTGTATTTGTGAACTTTTGTAAGCATGAATATTTTAAGAAAAATATGTCACAAAGGATTTTACATATTCATTATTTTAAATTAAATGGGTGGGTTTGGGTAGAAGATTATTTGAAATAATAATTTTGTAATATTATTCATGCAAGACAAAAAGGTGATTGAAAATATAAAAAAGGTGATTAAAAATGAGTTTGTGATGTAAGCAAAATAATATTTAAAATAATTTTTGGTATTAACAGCACTGTTCTGATTATTCAACTACCATACCAATTTTTGAAAACATCTATACATACATATATTTTGATGTGATAACATTCATGTAACATAGCACGGATTACCGTAGATTGATAAATATTCTTTGAAATAATTAACACACTTTTACATTGATAATAAGCTTAAACTACATACTTTAATGAAGGAAGGAAAATTTAGTTTTCAGTTAATACATATGGATAAAAGAATAATTCAAAGCTTTTAAAAAGATAAAATTTGTTGGAAGAGAGAAACCACAGTAAAAGATAATTAGAAGTTATTTAAGAAATTGGTAAAAAGAGAGGGAAACTAAAAGAAATAAATTAGAGAAGGATTGGATACAAAATACAGGTAAAACCCAGATGTGCCAATAACCTACTAGTATTCTTCAATGAGGCATGCCACTTAGAGGAGAGGAAATGAATAACTAAATTTAGTGCTACCCCCTCCTCCTCACACTCTTCGTACCCTCGGCTATTAGACCCAAAATTTGATTTCTAAACTGAAGTGAGGAGAATTCAAAAAGTCCCTCCCTAACTATTGGATGAACCTCACTCAGATTCTTGATTCTCTCTCTCTCTGTATAAAGATTTGTCACACTGAATTTTAGACTCAGCTTTAATTATCATTTTCTTACCATTCAATGTCATAGCAGAGCATTTGGATTGAATTTGTTTTTTCAATCGAGTATGACATAAGTTTATTTGTTTTTTATTTAGTTATTTATAAAATAAGTTGAATAAATTAAAATTGACACCCAGAAGAACCATTGGATTAACAGGACTCAAAAGCGGGGCCTTGAGTGGGAGGAGATTTTTTCAAGACTGGACGGCAGACGTGGGAGGACACATGTAAAATTTCCTTCATGATCAAAGAAGTCTCTAGTTCCAAGTCCTCGTTAGTAAACGAAATAAGAGTCTTCTAGTCTTCCGGCCTTCCGTCATCGTCGAGATGTTGGAATATGGCACGCGTTTTGTACCAGGGGGATGGTGGATTAACAGGACCGGTGGATGGACGAAGACCGTGTGCGGGCCACGAGTTTTTTTTTTTGGGGGGAGGGGGCGTTGGGCTGTGTGCTGAGGGGGTACGGTGGACGTTGAAGGGACCTGTAACTAATTCTAATTTTGTAAAAGTTGATTTTATAAAATTGATTCTTAAAAATCGAATTTTTCAAAATGACTGAGTATTCTTATTCACTATTAAAAAACCATTTTAATAAATGCAGAAATGTTCTCGAAAAAGATTAAAAAGCCAATTTTAATAAAAAGATGACCATATTACCCCTATATGCTGCATACATAAAATTTGATGCAATTAATTACTTTTCTTATGAAAACAAAATTGTGGACGAAAAAAAACAAGGGACTAGAGTTGCAAACGAATTGAATCAAATTGCATTTTAACCTAGCGGAACTGAGTCTCGACTCAATTTTATCAAACTCGAATTCAAACTTGAGTTCGAGTTCGAACTCGAGTCTAGTTAAGTTTAAACTTGAACCTACTAAAGCTTGAAAAATAAAATTTAGTTATTTTATTTTTTGAAAAATGAATAAAATAATTATTTTTTAATAAATAATAAGAATATTAGGGATATATGTAATTTTACTATTAAAATTACACACATATACATATACATACATACAGATATATGTATTCAAACCGACTCGTGAGTTGACGAGCTAGTTGTCTCTACGCTCGACTCGAAGTTGATAGCTCAACTCGGTTGGTTGGAACTCAAGTCGAGCTTGATGTTGACCGAGGTTGAGTCGAGTTTTGACCAAGCCGGCCTGTGAGTGCTCACAAGTGACTCAATTCGTTTGCTGCCTTACAAAGGACACATAGATGAATTTGGAAGTGAAATTATAAGAGCAAGAAAATATAACATGACATGTTTTGTACCCTTCCGTTGTTATAACCCAATACCAATAGTCTAATCTCATCGTATACAGGACAATGAATATATTTGGATAGGATTAAATATAGCATTAATATTGTATACAATGATGATGTATACACTATTATTATTGAATCCATGATATAGTATAAAAGTTAGATTTTAAATTTAAATTTTACATAGTTATCATCTATTTAAGACTGGCAATGTGCAAACCATCAATATATACATACATATAATATATATATATATACATATATATGTGTGTGTGTGTGTGTGTATGTATGTATACAGATATATGTTAATCCTCAAATCTAGCAAAATGTTTAACATTTTCAATTTGATTTCAAGCTATAGAGACTAAATTGTAGATTTCCAAATTATAGAGAGCTAAAATGTACATACACCAGACTATAGGGGAGTTTTTTTTTTTTTTTTTTTGTATTTTATCCTTGAATTTCAAATCTATAGGAACAAATCTAGCTTGAGCTTTCCTGGGAGGAATTGGTCTTTTCCTAAAGATGAGATTGACCTTTCTTCCACATTGTTCAAGCCTCCAAGGGAACGTGAAGAAGTAGAAAACGAAGAAAAAAGGAGAAAAGAAAAGGTGCGCAACAAACCAAAATCCAATTGAAGAAGCCAGTTTATTCCATTATTTTTTTCAGCAGAATAAGCCAGCAGGTCCAGTTTGGGTTTTTTTTTTTTTTTTTTTTTTTTTTTCCGGTTGCTCCAGTTTGGGTTTTTAAACACGTAAAAGGAGGCATAATCTGAAACTTATTGTAGTACTAAAATTATTAATGAATGGAAAACACAATCTGGATTTTAATGCGCTGTACATGCCTAATCACTTACACGTACGCATTTGACTGACAATTACAAAAATCCTAGCCCTAACTTGCACGGCATTAATTCGAACCTATCCCTTGGTACAAAGTACACTAGTCTAAATACCCATGCTACGCACGGTGGTGTCTTTATTGAACGGAATTAAAAGGAAGGGGTAAATAAAAAAAAGTAAGAAATTTGCCCCAAAATAATTTAAATTTGAAATTTTTTTAGCAATAATTCAATCTATGTCAAATCATGTACAACATTTATTAGATATCATTTTGATTGAAGTTGGATCTTGAAATAAAAATAAAAATATATATTAGAAAATGATTGATATAAGGATATAAATGAATATAATAACATATTTAACTTGATAAGAAAACAAATACTTACAAACATTAAGCATTCAATCTAATAATATTGTACAAATGTACAAACATTCTTTACATCAATTAAACTTTAATACTAAAGTCAATATCGTTGGATTTGTTAGCTCTGTTGAACTTTGTGGAGTTCGTATTATAAATGTGAAAGTGTGACTTTTGCAAGAATTGATGCGTTGGTTGAAGTTGAACAGCATACTTCCTTTTGCTTGAAAATTAAGAACATATTGAATTCAAAATTAGTGTTCTTTTACATAATTTCTAAATATTATTATGTAAAAATAAATATGTATAAAGGATTTATACCTGCATTTGCAAATGTTTGAAGAAATAAACATCAGAATGAAATATGAATTGTGCATATCTATCCTATACATTGAGATGCAAGTTACCACTGGAATCTCTGATTTGTATGTCAAATTGCATCTATTGAGAATAAAATGTGATGTATGATATAAAAAATATATATTAAAATGTGATGCAGGAAGTTGAATAGTAATAAATTGAATGTAGATGAAAATGGAAAAAAGAATAGTAGAAACTCTTTTTTTTTTTTTTTGATAGAAGAAAAAAGGAATCAAAGAAAGTGGAGTGGATTTATTGTACATTGACATTGAATTTGATGCATTACCTGTATGGTTCTATGATAAATGAGGTAATTTTAGTATTATTTGTCATGTACTTTTAACAGCCATACTTTCGTGTGAGATTGAATGCATGTATTGATCTCTTCACAAAATGTATAAGCTTAAATATTTTTTTTGTAATTAAACTATACCATAATATAGTGAAAAGTATATCGATTTTCACTAATTTGAGGAAATGTGATGTACAATATTTATATATATTTATATACATATATACATACATACAAGGATCTAGTTAAGGTACCTGGAACACATTTTCACTATTGTATTTCATTTGACTGGATCTCTTTGAATTATTTAGATTTCTTTGAATTCTACTATTTTCTCTTAAAAAGAGAATGGGTCAGACATTGTTTAGAAGAATTTTCGTTGTATGCACACGAAGTTGAAAACTATTTGCTGTTTTGAAACTTTTGATTTACGGAATGGCACTTGAATAAAGAAGAATTTTTGTTGTATACCCTGTGACATAGTAATTCGCTATGTAATTGCTTGGTTTCATGCTCTAATTCAGTTTTGTTTTCATGCTTAGAGAATCTTGAATAGGCTTGGTCTGATTTGGATGTATAGAAAGAATGCAGTGAACATAATTAGCATTTTTGTAAACTATTTTGACCATTGATTCTTAACTTAAATTTGTGATAGTAATATTCTATTTCATAGCAGAATGGGTGTAATGTAACTAGAATAATGCTATAGCTGCATACTGTACTTATGTTTTGGAGCTGTTATTTTAGGAGATGGACAAAAATTGGATCACTCTTGATAATAGAAAGCATGAGTTTTATAGACGTGGTGTGGCTGATTTTCTAAAATTCGCATACTCTCAAAAGGCTAAACATCTTAAGATCCCATGCCCATGTAGAGAGTGCAACAACTTCCGCAACCAAGCAAAAAATGTTGTGGAGGATCACTTATTGAATTTTGGAATGTGCAGAAGTTATACTAGATGGATTTACCATGATGAACAATTTCGCCATGAAATTGATAGGGACAGCAATGAAAAGGGGGATAAAGAAGGGGATAGTGACAGTGAAGATTTAAATGACATGCTAAATGACATTGGTACTGCACAGTGGGGGGGAAATTGGTTTAGGAGGGAACAACATACTGAAGAGAGTTCAAATGTGAAGGATAGTGAGACCGATAACTTCCTAAGATTGTTAGAAGATGCACAAAAGGAACTATATCTTGGAAACAAATTTTACTCCAACCTATCATTTGTAATCACTCTACTGCATCTAAAAACAATGAGTGGGTGGAGTATAAGGTCGTTTAACACATTGTTGGAAGTTTTTAAGAATGCACTGCCCCCTGAAGCTTCAATTCCCAAATCTTTCTCTGCTGCTAAGAAAATCATTCGAGACTTGGGATTCAAATGTGAAAAAATACATGCATGTGTCAATGATTGTGTCCTTTTTGTAAACGAAAATGAAAATTCAGACACTCGTCCAAATCAAAATTGTAAAGAGCCTCGCTAAAAGTCTAAGGATTCAAAAATTCAGCGCAAAGTTCTGCGCTACTTTCCCTTGAAACCTAGACTACAACGCTTATATGTCCACAAGGAAATATCTGTAGATATGCGGTGGCATAAAGAAAAATGTGTGGATGATGGTAACTGTGAGGGTCTCAAAAAATCCCGATTTTATTTTTAAAATGTCAAATATTGTTTATATTGTGTTTATTCATTGAAATATGAGTGAATATATGTTTTGAGTGATTATTTTCCAATTTAGAGGATTTTTCAAGAATTATTTTCTGGTGTGTGGTTTTGGCCAAAATAAGCGTTAAATTTTACTCCGAAGAAGCGTGAATAGTGACCATAAGTTGAAAACGAGCATCTGTAGTGATATTATTGATATATATTTAAGGTTGGACAGTGTTGGATTGAGATAAAACAGTGTAAGTCAGAATATCGTGTTTGACGCGACATAAAGTGGTCATAAGACCACTTTTCCTTAAAATAGGGAAATGGCACTTTTTGTCCCCCTTAAGACTTGACTTTTGGCCTCTTGAATCTTCATTTTTCCAGCTGCAATTTGGGCTTAGAGAGAGAGAGAGAAGCCGGCCTTGGAGAGAGAATAGAGAGAGGTTGAGAGTTGTTCTTCAACTTCATCTTCTTCAAGCTTGAAAACTCCATTGAAGGCTTGGTTGTTGCTTCATCTTCTTCCTTGGGCTGCCATGAGAGAGTAAAAGAGAGAGAGGGAGGCCGAGAGCCTTGAGAGAGAAAGGAGGGAAAGCTTGCAGCCTTGTTTCTTCCATTTCTTCTTCTTCAACTTCCTTGAAGCATCAAGACTCCCTTGAAGGTTTCAATCTTGGTTTCTTCCACCATTCTTGGCTGCCGAGTAAGAGCAAGAGAGAGAGGAGAGTTCAAATTTGGAGAGTGAAGAAAAGAAGAAAGAAAGCTTGTGTGGGTTTTCTTGAGTCTTGTTCTTGAGCTTGTGGTCAAAATCCATCATCAAATCAAGCAAATCTTGAGTTAAGGTCGGAGCTTTTTGGAGTTGCTAAGCTCAAGAAGTCATCTGTGGGAGGAGTCCATCATATCTTCCTTGATCTTGTCAGATCTGAATAGATCTTGAGGTATAATTCTTAAATCTCTTAGCTTTAACCTTATTAGTGTTAGATCTGTCAGATCTACGGATTATTTTGCTAGAAATGCTAATGTTTGAAATATTTGAGTTGGGCTCTTGAATTCCCAACCTAGGTAGCGGACTTGAGGACCTGATTGTAGATTTGAATGATATTTGTGAAATCTATTATGATATGGTTAGAAAGTAGGTTCTTGTTGTTGAAAATTGTGATAGAAAAATGTATGATACGGCCAAACCCATGCTTGGTAATTTCCATGTTTGATTTCGAGATTTTGTGGTTATTGTGATGAATTTCTGTCTAAGAAAATATATGGTATGTTCATTTATGAGTGTATGAATTTTAAAAGATGAAAAGTGAAATTTCTCGTGAATTTTTGAGTGAAAAATGTTATTTGAGGGAATTTGAGAGTTTTACAGTATTGTGACTAAATTTAATGAATTTTGAAAATAAAGATATGGTTTGAAGCGTTTTAAAGTTATATTAAAGTATTGTCAAAGAGTGAGTGCTGAGTTTTGTGATAAAAGTAATATAGTGAATTTCAAAAGACTCATTTGAATGTTGAATAATGTAAAATGAGTGTTTTTCCTTGAGGGATTTTGGGAAAAATATTGATTGGAAACTATGAAGTGAAAGTGAAATGTTTTAGTTAATAAGTAAAGAAGTGAATCTGAACTACTGTTTTTGAAATTGTTCTAGGGAGTGTACAAGGCTGAACTTGAACCACGTGGAAGCTGAACCCTACTATTTCGGTGAGTGTTCTAACTCTCTTTTAAATGAAAATCTTGCTATGGTTTGCAAATGAATGATTTGTGAAATGAATTGCTAGTATTTACAAAGGAATGTTTTATTGAAGTGATTTACTACTATTTCCCAATGAAATGCTTTACAAGTAAAATTATAAAGAGTTTGTGAGTTTCTATGTATGTTACTTGTCTTGATTCACAAATACTAAATGAGACGGTGATTTGTTCATGTGAATTTGAGACTGTGATTAGAGATGAGTTATATGTTGAATATGTGCTGTGACTTGAAATTTGATTTGTGTTGATAAGCGGAAGTATGTACCACACTCGAGTGAGTGGTAGGTGCCTCTCATCCCGCCATATGTGTTATGCGGAAGTATGTATCACACTCTACGGAGTGGTAGGTACCTCTCATCCCACTTGAATCTTAACTTTGAATGAGTCGATTGGAGCGTTGTCTCGTCGACCAAATGTGTTAAGTGGTAGCATATACCACACTCAATGAGTGGTAGGTACCTCTCATCCCTCCTTGAGAGTGAATGTTGAATAAGTCGATTGGAGCGTTGTCTCATCGACCCTATGTGATAAGCTGCAGTATGTGCCACACTCTATGAGTGGTAGGTACCTCTCATCCCACCTTAATCCTAGCTGTGAATATGTCGATTGGAGCGTTGTCTCGTCGACCATACGTATTGAGAGATAGTATGTACCACACTCGAATGAGTGGGAGGTACCTCTCATCTCATCTCAGTATTTTAAGTGTAAGTGAATCAAGCGAGGTATGTGTCACACCAAATCGGGTGGTAGGCACCTCTCATCCCGGTACCTTTGAAGTGATTGAAGTGAATTGCTTGTTTATTTATTGTTCAAATGCTCAAGTGAGTGAAATGAGTTTCCCCGAAGAGATTTACTTGTGTTTGGAATTAACTCAAGTATGATTTACTATCGCTCTCCATGAAAGGCTTTGCTCATGATTTAAGTTGAATGGTAAATATTTTGGAAAAGTGCTATTCAATTCAAGTGTTAAGATTTTGACTAAATGTATATTTGCTTAATTTTCGGAACCTCACTGAGCTTTTAAGCTCACCCCAAAAATGTTTTATTTTCCCCCCCTCCCCACAGGGACTCGAGACAGAGGAAGCACTTGAAGAGACTTACTAAAGGGACTAGCTGGATTAACTCTAGTTCATCAGTGTATATTATTCCTGGTGTCTTGCACAATGGGCTTATTGTATTGAAGTATGGAAGTAACATTTCATGATTGTAACATGATTTTGAAATACTTGGGTTCTATGTAATGGAGTTTAAATTGTAAGATGTATGGTTATGTTATTATTGGGAAGTACTTGGACGTAATTGTTGGAGTTTTACTGTAATTATTTAAAGTTGGCATTTCAATTTGACTAAGGATTGTTGTGAGTCTCGGCGAGAGTCGAGCAGGCGGTCCGCCAACCCCTTTTGGTTCGCCTTAGGGGAAGGTGGGGCTGTCACAATAACACTATGAGACATCCGGCAGATAGTGAAGCTTGGAAACATTTTGACAGACTGCATCCAGACTTTGCTCACGATCCTAGAAATGTCCGGTTAGGCCTTGCAACTGTTGAATTCAATCCTTTTGGGACCATGACTAGTACTTATAGCATTTGGCCTATCTTTATTGTTCCGTACAATTTGCCCCCTTGGAAATGCATGAGAGATCCCTTCTTATTCATGTCAATGTTGATCCCTGGTCCCAAATCCCCGGGGAATGACATTGATGTCTACCTAAGGCCTCTAATAGATGAGTTGAGTGATCTTTGGACTGGTATTGAAGCTTATGATACACATACTAGTCAAAAATTTACTCTCCGTGCTGCTTTACTATGGACCATAAATGACTTTCCGGCCTACGCTATGTTGTCTGGATGGAGCACTAAATGCTATCAAGCTTGTCCAATTTGCATGGCAGAAACCTCTTGTATACATTTGAAACATAGGAGAAAATTGTGTTACATAGGCCACCGTCATTTCTTACCTATTGACCATCGTTCGTGAAAAAAACCTTTGATGGCAAAGTTGATTTAAGGGAACCTATTATGCCTTTATCTGGAAAAGAAATTTTGGAACAAATAGGAGACATTGAAATGTAGTTTGGGAAGTCTAGTTAGCAAAGCAAAGGAAAAAAACGCAAACGTGATGGTAGAGGTCTAAATTGGACCAAAAAGAGTTGTTTTTTTTGAGTTACCTTACTGGTCAGAGCTGAAATTAGACATAATCTGGCGTCATGCATGTAGTGAAGAATGTTTCGGAGAGTGTTGTTGCCATGATTATGGATATTGATAACAAAACTAAAGACAATTGGCTATGTCGTGAAGATTTGAAGGACTTAGCTCTGAAAAAAGAGCTACACTTGATTCCGAATGGTGATTCTTTCATCATGCCACTTGCTTGCTACCACTTGACAAAAGAGGAGAAATTAAAAATCTGCCGCTTCTTGGCTGCGATCAAATATCCAGATGGTTTTGCTTCAAACATCTCTCGGTGCATAAAGAATGGACAATTCCAAATTTCCGGAATGAAAAGCCATGACTTCCATATTTTTATTCGAAGAATCCTACCACTTGCAATTCGTGGGAGCCTAACCAAAGAGGTTCGTCAAGTGTTGTTCGAGTTAAGTGATTTGATCAAAAAGCTGTGTGCTAGAGCATTACATAGGGATGTACTTGTCGAGTGTGACAAACAAATTCCTATTATTATGTGTAAATTAGAGAGATTATTCCCTCCTGCCTTCTTCGACGTAATGCTCCATGTGATGGTCCTCTTACCTACTAAAGCTATCCTTGCTGGTCCGGCCCAATATCCTTGGATGTTCCCATTTGAAAGGCATCTCATCTTACATTGTATCTTTCAGTTATTAAATTATAACACTCTATTTTATTTGCTACTTACAAAACACTAATTTCTTCTGTTTTACGTTAAAAAAATAGGAAAATGGGAATACTAAAAGCTTATGTGCAGAATAAGGCACGACCAGAGGGCTGTATTGCTGAGCGATACATAGATAAAGAATGTTTAACATTCTGCTCTATGTACTTGGACAACATTGATAAAATATTCAATTGGCCGGAGCGTAACAATGAAAAAGCTGCCAGCTTGTGAGATTCCGATTTTTCCCAATTTTTCTACATATGTTAACTGATGATAATTATTGTAATTATTATTTTGTAGGGGTGATTACAAGGTTTGTTTAATTTTCTCAAATGTCGTTTTGCTTTAAACCCTAATTTTCTAACAAAAACCCTAGTTTTGATTAAGACTAAAAGTGTATTATTTAACTGATGTATATAGTTTTAAAATTTTATTTAATTATTTTAATTCATGTATAATCCAATATATATAATTCCCTTCATTTAAGTGTTAAATTAATTTTTTTTTTGATGATTTTAGACTATATTTTCTAATTTTGTCGTGAAGCCTCCAAATTTCACGTTCGAGATGAATAGTGAGGCGCACAAGGAAAGTCTTAGCTATAAGTTGGAATTAAGGGAGGAAAGGAATATTAGCACTAGGTATATAAGTGGTTAAACCCCAAAGATTTCGCTGGAAGTGGTTTACAATTGTAAGTTTCATAGTATATTAGACTAGTGTGACCGACTAGTAAAGATGTGTACAGAATTTGGTGGATAAGAACGGATGTTTTTCTAGGGGGATTATGTACCAAGAAGTGCTAAGAATTAGTTGTAGGGAAGCAAGTTAGATTGGTGATTAGAGATAAGCAAGAGAGACAAAAGAAAGCTTGAATCTTATGCTGCCAAGTGTCACCATTAGACTTCATCTTTGACCAAACTTTTCTTTGTACTTATCTTGTTGTTTCACACAAATCTTCTCTCATTTTCTCTCTCTTTTGGACGAAAATTTGAGAAAGAAAACACAAGAAAAAACTTCAACTCCAACCTTGATTTCTTGCTTGAATCCTTGATTTTTACCATAAGTTTGCAAACTACTCCATAAAAAGGTGACATCTAAGGAAGATTAAGGGTTTTGGTGCAGTGATTTGGGAGAAAGAAACTCTAAGTGTCATATCTTCATAAGGGTTTAAGGTAAATACTTCAAGAAGCTATCTTTTCTTTTATTTCTTGCTCACATATGCTTGATTATGTGTGTTAGATGTTGTTTAAATCATTGAATAGCAATTTGAGCATGTCAAACATGCATTTGATAGACTAGAACTTGCATGAACATGGCTGGAAATTTGTGGCAGTGTGAATGGCAGAACAGGGCAGCCTGTTTGAGCTTGATTTCCTGAGACTTTGATGCAGGATTTTAACATGGATTGAATCTTCATCCTTCCCTCTATATGTATGTTAAATTTGAGCCAAAGTTGTGGTGATTTAATTAGACAAAAGTGATAAACAAGTGAGGTATATCTTGCTGGAATTTCTGGACAGCATGCTTGATCAGTGATGGAGCTTTGTTTTGGGGCTTTTAAATGACTTGTTTGAGGGTGATTTTGGTTCAATATCATGTTAATAATATTTTTATATGGAGATATGCTGAGTTTAGGCCACCTTAATTACATTTAAGAAGGTTTAAGCTTTGGTTTTCTAGTAGCTCGCAAACTCTGGAAAATTTCACTGGTTGGTTGGCCGATAGTATGATCTTGTGTTTTGCTTAGTAAATGTGATTGGTTTGTGCCAGTTTGGACTGAAATTGATAGTTAACATATATATGTACATGTGTGTTTATGTTGGCTTGCAAATGGTATAAATTGCATGTGAAAGAAATGGATTTGAATCATGCATCGCATAGCTCAAACCAGGAAATCGGAGTTGCTCAAGTAGTCCATTTAGCTGCGTTTTCGTCATGATTAGTGTCAAACCAGCTTTTGGACAAAACACAAACATTTTAGCCCTGTCTTTCAGCTTTCCAACGCATCTGGAATTTCCTGAATTGGACTTTGGTACACTGAGTTATGGCCGTTTGAATCAGGCCTAACAGACAACCTATTGACAGAAATCAGGGACTATTTTCTCCAATTTCGACCTAGTTAAGCTGTGAACATGGTTGAGATGTTTACATGAAAGTTGTAGGGCTATGTCTTAGCTTCGAAACTTCATAAAATATGCCTTAATCCGATAAGTGTAGCCACAGTTATGATCAAATTACCGAAACTCGACGAACCTGTCCATTGTTGGTTTCACTTTCACAATTGCTTCTCTTATTTCTTTTGATTCTTGTGCATTCTTGCCCTGTCCCGACTCACTCATTCATGGTTCTAATATGTTGATAAGCTTCTCATTTGATCGTCCTTATAAGTTGGAATGGTCATTTTATAACTTGTGCACTCACGTGTGATTTTTCATCAAGTAAGCGAACAATGAGCATATGCATTAGGTCATATTGTTTGGGGTAGCCGAACTCAAATATTTTCATTTCATTTGTATTAGACTTGGAAGGAGGAAATAGAGGTGATTTGGATGCAAGCACTTAAAGAGATCTTGCTTGATTTGGTGAGTGTTCCATTGCCTGTTTACTTGACCAACTTAACTAGTTGGATTGCTTGAATATGTGACCTACTTGATCATTTGAATTACTTCTGAATTGTGAACATTAAATGCTCTCATAAGTTAATGTGAGCGAGATGAGTGCGTACTTTATCACACTCAATCTCTTTTACTTGAAATTTTGTATCTTTGAATTATGAAACCTGTGGTGTGACTATGGCCTATACGTGATTTGTGAGTGCTGGGCGGCAGTATGTGTCACGCTCGAGTAGAGTGGGAGGCACCTCTCATCCCGTCCCAGTTCTATGATCTTGATTAAGTGCTTGATTTATAAGTGCTGAGCAGTAGTATGTACCACACTCAAGTCGAGTGGGAGGTACCTCTCATCCCGTTTCAGTCCTATATCTGATTTGTATACTGAACGGCAGTATGTGTCACGCTCAATTAGAGTGGGAGGCACCTCTCATACCGTTTCAGTACCTTGACTTGATTAAGTCGATTGGAGAGTTATCTCATCGACCATACTTAAGCTTGCTTCGGTATACTTGAGTATTACCCAAATTTGATTAGTTGAGGTGTTCGGCCCCGGCAAAGGGGTGAATGGTGGACGGTTGTGGTGTAAGTGGTGTCTATGGACCTGGTTCTTGACTTCACACGTTGACGGAGAGTCAACGGCTTATGTTTCGATCAAGCTTCGGGAATTTGGTTTTTGAAAGCCATCCGTATCCTTTAATTGAATATGTTCAACTTATTTGGAGCTTTTATTGTGACACTTGTTTCTTAAGTGAATCCTTCTTGTATACTTGGTTGCATGTTTTGGAACCTCATTGAGCTATTAGCTCACCCTATCTCCCTTTTGTTTTCCTTAGCAGGGGGATTTGCTTGAGTTTAGGGTTGGAAGTACGTACGAGTAGTATAAGTTTTTGTGTTACTTTTGTTTAAGAGAGGATGTTCTGTAAAACCCTATCATGGATAAGTTTAGCTTCTAACTTGGTATCCTTGAGCCCCGTTGAAATTTAAGTTTGAATGGTAGTGTGAAACTTATGTAACTATGTTTGATGGCTTTTGCTTTTGGAAGAATTTGGTTTTGTAAGTCTTGAGTTGTTGATTTATATTTGGTTACCGAGTCCTGGCGAGAGCTGGGCAGGCAGTCCACAGGCACCCTAGGGTTCGCCCTAGGGAGAAGTGGGGCTATCACACAGTTATGGTCATTTATCAACATTTTCGTGCTGTGCTCGCCCATTTGGAGGGCCCAAACGAGGTTATTTATCTGATTTGGAGCTAGCAAATGTCCATACATTTTTGCTAAATAATTGCGAAGAGCTTGAGGACTATATAAAGTAACTTTCTAACCTTTAGTAAATCATGTTTTGTGCATATGTTTTGATTTGTATTACAATATTCCTAGTTTCCATTTTTTCAGCGAGCACAAATTGGAATTGGAGACAGAAAGCACTGAAAATGTGGACTAAAGGCATGATGCAGAATTTACTACATGGTTCAAAGAACGTGTAGGCCCCTAATAACTTTACTATTTATGTGCACTATATTTTTTTTAGTTTAGGACAAGAAATTTTGTCCATGTAGTAGCTAATGAGGTGAATTTTGTCCATGTAGTAGCTAATGAGGTGAATTTTGTCCTTGGTTAGGTCTTGTATGGTCCATAGCCCTGCAATATTGAATTTTGCTCATTGGCACTAGGTTTAGACCAAAGAGTTAGCCTGTACAGTGGTTGCATGGCTAATGGTTATAGGTTCCATACCAAGGATCGTGAAAGAGAGAGAAAAACTCAGAATAGTGGTATTGTGGTAAAGGGGGAGCATGGCAATAATATGATCGATTTTTATGGTGTCATAAAGGAAATCATTGAAGTTAGATATTGGCTTGGGAAGAAAAAAGTTGTGTTGTTACTGGTGGAACATAGCTGACAGTTCTGGCATTCAAATAGACAAGGACTGCGATATCACAAGTGTCAATTCATCAAGAAAATGGTATCAAGACCAACCATATGTCCTTCCTCAACAAGTCGAACAAGTATTTTATGTTGAGGACCTGAAACTAGGTAGAAACTGGTTTGTTGTTCAAAGGTTTAGCCCAAGAAACTCTTATGATATTCCTGAGCAACTAGACAAAGACATGGTGGATGAGGTCTATCAAGAGGAAGCACCCAGGGAATTCTCTATTATAATTGATCTCGACAATCCACCTCCACTTTTAAGGGCAGACAATGATCCATTAAAGAGTGTTCCTTCATCAATTGTAAATGCTGATCACTCAAGTAATCGCAGAGAAGTAGTTGATGAAGCCTTCATTGATGATGATGAAATAGATGAATATGAGGGCGAACATAGTGAAGATGATGAGGACATTCTTAGTTACAATGATAGTGATTCCGAATAGGTTACATTGATTCATTATGTGTTTTAAATTACTGTGCACATACTTATACGTTGTTAACTGTCCAATGTCCTTTATCATCAACTTTGCTGCATTTTGTTGCTTAAAATAGATAAAGGGATCTATTTGTACTAAACTGATTCCCCTTTAATTTTTGGATAAAGGTTTGTTAATTTTAAATGGTTGGACCGAGAAAGAGAGGACAGCTAGTTAGGCGAAATTTGCTAGCACAGCAACAGCAGCAAAATATGGATTTAGTTCAAAG
Organism: Gardenia jasminoides; assembly: GCA_013103745.1. Lineage (NCBI taxonomy): Eukaryota > Viridiplantae > Streptophyta > Magnoliopsida > Gentianales > Rubiaceae > Gardenia > Gardenia jasminoides. Next base: position 20,416,045 of record CM023097.1, on the reverse strand, counting down.
CAATCGGCCAAAAACAGCCTCTGGAAGTTCGTCTTCAGATGCAGCTACCTTTGTGACTCCAGCGACTTCACCGACAGGTCAACTAAATGCTTCAACTACGGTGCAGCCTCAAACTTCTGAATCACATGCATCTACAGAAAATCAGACCATTGTATCTCCTAAAGATCATCAAAATGACAGCACTGGTATGAAGCTCATTTCTAACTTTTCTCGTGCCAATTTTTTATATCTATGTTTTTGGTGCAAATTTTGACTTTTTGGACTTTGAAAATAGTCTAACTTATGTGCTTCTATCTATCAACATTTCTAGTTCTGTTTTTAACTTGTGTCCTTTTTAGGAAGTTGTTAGAAGAACTGTTATGGTTATGTAATGAATTTAATTTCCTTATTTAAATTCAATCATAGATGTGCCATGGCAAGAAGAAGGGGCCGTACCAGAAACCTAAAATTATCTCAGAAAAGGGAGGCTAAAGAGAGCTTGACATTTGAAGTTGATCCGTACATTCGGCTCATAGTAGGAAAGGATGCCCAGTACTTCATTAGTGAGAGTGGGTGTGTTGTAAGGAAATTTGCAAAGTTGAATGTTACAAAATGGTCACATCTCCAGAACAAAGATAGAGATAATATATACAATATGGTTACGGTACGTGTATCCTTTTCCTTAGATCACTACTGGAGTGAATCCACTTTGCAATTACTAGTACATGAGGTGACTTACAATTTCAGATCTTATTTTCCTATTAATACAATCCTTTAGTTTAATATTCTTGTTTGTGAACTATTGTTATAGGATGACTTTCAATTTGTGAAGCAAGCCACCTCCATAATTGCTGTGAATAGGCAGCTAAATGTGTTATATAGGAATCACCGTTATCGGCTGCATAGGTATTTCCAATCTTTTACTTCAAAAGAAGAGGCAATTAACCATGTTCCTGAAGGTGTGTCGGATGAGAAATGGATGTGTGACTACTTTGGAAGTGAAGAATTTAAGGTCTGACTATATACTACATGAATCAACCTTCTTTATATTTTAACTTGATAGTTTTATTTAGTAATTGTCTTGGTTATTTTACTTTTATAGAAAATCAGTGACCGAAACAAAATAAATCGTGCCAGGAATGAGACTCATAACAACTGTTGGGACTAAGTCACTTGCAAGAGTTGTTGAAGAAAAGGTAAGATAATTTTTTTTGTTGAGACATATTCCTAAAAATGTGTTCAGCATTTGTGCTGATTAAGACTTCCTAAAAGTATTGACAGAAAAGGAAGGAAGGCATATAACTTTCAGAGATAGATTTATTTCAGCTCAGTCGAACATCGAAAAAGACAGGGACCTTGATAAATGACAAAGCAAAGGAAACCTTGGTAGGATATTTTAGTTTTTATCTATCCATCTTATCCTACTTTCGACATGCTTTTAAAACACATAACTGTGCTGCTTTTATCTATCCAAGAATCAATGCAACAATTGAAAGTTGGCACTTCAATGACAGATAAGGAAATTTGTCTGCAGCAGCTCGGTTATGTACCTGGACAACTCCGTGGCCGTAGTGCAACTAAGAAACAATGTGCTGAGCTTGATTGCTGGATGAATAAACTTGAGGAGCAGCGAAGACGGGCTGATGCAGCAGAGCTACGAGCTTCAGCGATTGCAGAGGAGTTCAATGCCCAAAAGGAGATGATTAAGAGCTTACAAGAGCAGCAAACAGAGACTAGAGTGCTATACGAAGAGCTGGTTAACCAATTGAAGGAGTTACGCAAGTCCTGAATTTTGCAAAGGTACAAATAGTTACTAGGAGTTTCTATTGTCTAATGCAATTGATAAATTAATAAATTGGTTCTTATTTTTATTGGAAATTTGGCTGTGAAAATGTCATGGTTCATCTCTTATGTGAATAGGTCGTTAAGGGAAAATTAGATATATACTCTTTCTTTGATTGATTCTTTTTTGGCTGATTCTTTTACCTCCGGATTTGAGTGACTGCAGTTGGACTTTTATTAAGTATGATTACTCATTCAAATTCTGTAATTGGACTTTTACCTTCAAGTTTGAGTGATTGTTATTGGCTGATTCTTTTACCTTTGGATTTGATTGACTGTAGCTGATTATTCTCTAATGCAGTTCACAAATTCATAACTTGGCTCTTAGTTCTTAGTTTTTTGGAAATCTGGAAGTGAAAATGTCACTGTTCATCTCCATGTGAATAGGCTGTTAAGGGAGAATTGGATATATACTCTTTGTTTGATTGATTCTTTTCTGGCCAATTCTTTCATCTCTAGGTTTGAGTGATTGTAGTTGGACTTTTATTGAGTATGATTACTCATTCAAATTATGTAGTTAGGCTTTTACCTTTAGGTTCGAATGACTGTTGTTGGCTAATTCTTTTAATTTTGTGAAAGAGTGACTATAATTGGACTTATATATGTATGATTTTCAATGTGAAATCTATTCTATATTCTAATGCAGATGCTTCTATAATGCAGTAATATGCTGTCGATGCTCAAGTCATGATGAAGAAAAGGCTGGCTTTTGGATAGGATGCATGGCTTCAATCTTCAGGACTTTGTTGCTTTTGTATATCTTTTTGTAAAGACATGTGATACTTTGTTTTGGTTGGATAATGGCTATCAATGCCTAAATTGATATGCCTTTGGTAAATATTTTGGATGATGTACCTTTTGATGAAATTGAAGATGTTAATGGCAATTAAAATGTATGAAAACTTATTACCCGATGATTATTATTGCCTTTAGTATTAGTTGAGGTAGAATTATTGGTTGTGGTTGTTGTAAATGGACAAGCAATTGTGGTTTTATGCCAATTTCAGAATCTGCACGTTTACAATCAACTTAGTGGCTATGTGATTTCGTTGTCACAAGTGAAAATTTGACTCGGTGACAACATGCTTTGTCACTGATGAGCCAGACTTAAGTGACAAGCATAAGTCATCATTATTGATACTAATTCTGTGATGACTTGGTCCATTGTTAATGACAAAAATTTAAGTAAAATTGTGACAAGAAAAGTCATCACAAATTGCTTTTAGTTAGTGACGACTTTATTCTTGTCATTGAATAGTCTCTTTCTGTGACGACCTCGTTGGTGTCGTCACACACACTTATCTATGACGACCATATGACAATGCAAAATGTCGTCGTTGTTACCAATAATGACGACTTTTTGAGTTTGAGTGACAACATATGGTTGTCACTGAAGTCCATATTTCTTGTAGTGAAATTCATACATGTATTACCCCCTAAATTCTACTGCTATCTCCCTTATCCCGAAAGTTGGAAATGCTATGAAAATGAAAGACTTTAGACCTATAGCATGTTGTAATGTGCTATACAAGATCTTCTCTACCATCTTGACTAATAGATTGAAAAGAGTCATGGATAATCTCATAGGCAGCTAGCAAAATGCATTGTGAAGGGTAGACATTTAGTGGATAATGTCCTACTCATGTATGAAATTGTAAGAGGCTACCGCAGAAGAGGAGGGAAGTCTAGAGCTATTTTGAAACTAGACATTATGAAAGCATATGACTACTTGAACTGGGATTTCTTGTTTGGAAGTTTGGAGGTGATGGGTTCCCAAGTCAGTCCATAAACTGGGTACAAGTGTGTGTGACCACTGCATACTTCTCAATCAATCTGAATGGTTCTGTAGTTGAATATTTTCAAAACAGCAGGGGGTTGAGGTAGGGTGATCCAATATCCTCTTACCTCTTTCTATTAACTATGGAAATTTTTTTAGCACTTTTTTAATGGAACCTAAAAAATGTGGGGTTTGAATTCCATCCAAAATGCCATAAGTTACAATTGTCCCATTTGAATTTTGCTGATGATTTGTTCTTCACATTTGCTGCTACAACCAAATCTTTTAAGACAATGAGGAAGATTACTGATTTTAGCACCACGTCATGACTTTTGCCTAATCTTCAAAAATGCAAAATTTATGTAGCAGGATTGGACGATCAAAATGCTACTGAATTATGTGATACAATGAGAATGCCTAGGGGTAGGGATTACCACTCATCAGCTCCAGGCTATCCTCCAGGGATTGTCAGCCTATCTTTGTTAAATTGGAACAAAAGATTAGGAGTTGGGCAAATAAGAAGTTGAGCTATAGAGCCAAGTTGCAATTGATAAAATCAGTACTATCTGGTTTATATTTGCATTGGTGCAATATATTCATTCTGCCTAAATCTGTGATCAAGAAAATCAATAGTATACTGGCTTCTTTCCTTTGGGCAAGTGAGATAAAACAAATGTATGGGGCCAAAGTAAAATGGAGTGAAGTTTGTATGGCTAAAGAAGCAGGAGGATTGGGATTGTACAATATTGAATTGTGGAACAAATGCCTGATTATGAAGCTAATATGGAATATAAGTTCCAAAAAAGACTTATTATGGGTGAAGTGGGTGCACACTGTCATCCTGAAAAGTCAATCTTTATGGGCAGTAAAGCCCAAAATGATGTTTCCTGGGTATGAAGAAAATATTAAAGGTTAGAGAGCTAGTCTAGCCTTTTATCCGACACATTGTGGGGAATGGAAAACATACAAATTTTTGGTTTGATGCATGGCACCCATCTGGGCCATTGTATAAAATGTTTACAGGAAACCTTTTACGTAGTTTCTGCTGTAAACCGTCTGCTATGGTCTCAGAGGTTATTTTGGATGGGAAGTGGAGATGGCTTATGAGGAGGAAAGAAACAACAGAAGTTAGAAAACTGAAGGAGGTTACACCTAAAGAATTTGTGCCTATGATAGACTTTGAGGATCAAGTAGTCTGGAAAGGAAGCACCTCTAGAGTATTCGATACAAAATCAGCCATGGAAGTTTTGTGTGGACCAAGGAAAAAAATAGTATGGGTGAAACTAGTTTGGAGAAAAGGTTATGTGCTGATATATGCGTTCATATTATGGCTGTTATTCAAAAAGAAACTACCTACGTTAGATAGACTGCATAAGTGGGAGCTGCCCCTGAGATCTAGTTTATGTGCTCTCTGCAAAAAGGAAATTTAGAGCATGAATCATTTTTTTTTTCAAGGGCTGCGTGACTAAACCAATCTAGATGAAAGTACAACAAATGTGTTTTGTTCTACAAGGATCTTATTCATGGGAGGAAGAGATGGCTTGGCTTGCATTTCACTGGAGAACTGACTCGGTTGTAGATTAGTTGAGGAGGTTGGTTTTAGCTGCAACTGTATACCTTATGTGGGGATTTAGAAATGAAGTGGTATACCAATCAAGGCCTGTCCTGTGTTCTGGATTGTTAAAAACAATTATTGAAACTGTAGGGTATGTGACTAGTGGTTGGTCAGACTTCCCAAGGACAAGGCAAAATTGGAAACTAGTGATAGAATGGGATATTGACTGGAAATGTATAGAGTAGAGAAGTGCAGGAACTCTTTTTTTTATTTTTGTAACTCGTCGTGGTGAGATGGCCATGTGTACAAACTTCAGTGCTATGATCAATAAAAACGCTATTTTTATTTCTCAAAAAAAAAGAAAAAAGAAAAAGCAACGATGGTACTAAATTTGAAGAATGAGAAACATTTGTAGCCAATGTCAAAATTGATGAAAAAATGGTGTCATATTAATAAAATAAATTTGCTCTTAGTAGTTCTGACTTTTAGATTTCATTGAAGTTTTTTGTTAACTAATTTCATGTGTGATCTAGGTTTGAAAATTCCAGATGCCTCGAAGTTGTGCCTGTGATTGCCTCTCTCTCTCTCTCTCTAATGAAGCCGAAAAAAAGGGTTGTAGTATGGCAAATTTATCAGAATAATGTTAAAAGCAAAATTTGTCCGCCATCTGGTGCTGAATTTTTTTTCTCCATCAAGCGGTGTGCGGCACCAAAACTAATTTCGAAATTTTTTCCGTATTTGCAAATGAAATTCTGGGGGCATGTGTGCAATTTTTCAAAGATTTTCTTACCAGTGCCGTACATTGAATTTGCGGCACCGGTAAGCAACCAAAACAAAAAAAATTCACTTGAGAGGCATGTGCGGCACCCCTCACATTTAATAAAAAAAAAAATTTGTTTGCAACCCTAAAATCCTAAGCAACCAAAACAAAAAAAAAAAAAGAAAAATGTGTGTATGAAAAATGGACTCTGATTCATGGATTCGAGTTGCCCCTTCTTCTCGACGATTCCAATCACGATCAGGTTTGTCTTAGTTAAATTACTCCATGTTCTGCTCAATTTCCGTGTTCCCTTTTACCTAGAAATTGCATGGAAATTAAGACTTGCTGACTTTGTCTATTGATTCATAAATCTTTTTTTTTTTTGGGTGTAAGTGGAAATGTTTAGAAGGTTGAGAAGTTAGATGAAGTAGAAAATGTGACCTAATGATATTTTTTTTGGTTCGGACATGAAGCAAGCTGAAAGTTTCAAGCTTTTTTCCTTTGTTCTGAATTTTTTTTCTTTTTCCTATGTTCTTTATATTCCAATTGTGTACTTGAGGGGTTTTGGCATTAGAGAATTCGTAGTCGAGTTTCCATTAATAATATTATATCCTCATAGATGCAGACATGCTTTGTTATTCAGGGTCATTTTCCTTAAAAATAAGTAAAGGATGAAATTTAACTCAAAAAGGATGAAGCAGGGGCAACTCAAAAACATACACACATTTTTCTTTTTTTTTTTTTTGTTTTGGTTGCTTAGGATTTTAGGGTTGCAAACAAAAATTTTTTTTAATTAAATGTGAGGGGTGCCGCACATTGCATGTGCGGCACCTCTCAAGTGATTTTCTTTTTTTTTTTTTGTTTTGGTTGCTTAGGATTTTAGGGTTGCAAACAAATTTTTTATTATTAAATGTGAGGGGTGCCGCACATCGGCACCTCTCAAGTGAATTTTTTTTGTTTCGGTAAGAAAATTTTTGAAAAATTGCACACATGCCCCCATAATTTCATTTGCAAATGCGGAAAAAAATTTGAAATTAGTTCTGGTGCTGCACATCAAATGTGCGGCACCGCTTGATGGAGAAAAAAAAAATTCAGCACCAGATGGGACAAATTTTTCTTTTAACATTATTCTGATAAATTTGCCGTTGTAGTATCGTATATTACTTGAGACCCCCACTCCCCTCGAACTTTAGCAGTGACAACTTTTTGTCTCTGCAGGTTGAATGTCAAGACACTACACTCACCAAAAAATCACTATTCAATAGTAGTATTAAAATACTTCACCTCAGAGTCTTTCTACAATAGCGGGTGAGGCACCACTTGCGGCTTGGATTCCACTACTCCAGTAGATTAAAAAAATTTTGGCATTTTTTTGAAGATTAAAAATTGAGTTACAAAGATGGGAAAGTGATTTTTGAGTGGATTAGTGAGGAATAGAACTAGGAGAAGGGATATCTTTCCTTGTAAGTTGAGATAAAGATCAACCATTTGATTAGAAAAGTCCAGGAAGAAGAAGATAAGGAAGGTAGAAATAAGAAAATGAAAAGAAAAAGCAAAAAGAAAACTAAAGGTGGAAAGTAGACTTTGAAACATGACCTAATAGGTCCCACAACTAAGACTTTAAAAGCTTTTCAACATGTTGAAGGGTAAAGGTGGAAAGTAGACGAGATAATATTTGCGATTTGAGCTAAGAATCTAACTTACAAGAATTTTGAGATAGCTCGAAATAGAACGATGGAACGGTAGGACTATAGGAGTGTATAGAGCCGCCATACAATTAACAAAGGCAGCTACCCTGTGATTCCAATTTTTTTAAAATATGAAATCTTAATCAGTTCTTATATGAATGGTTACGGTTATGATTTCTGAATTTCCAGTTCCGATCTGGTTACAATTTCAATTTTTTCTCATTCCAGTTTTGATTCCTCTAGTTACGTTAAAATACTTGTTATTATAAAATTGATTTTAAATATATATGAGAATAAATGTAAATAAAATATGAATTTGATTCTATTATCATTTGGCAAGAAAAAAATACATATATTCTTGATTTAGTAAATGACTATTTTTTGATTTAGCAATGCCTATTTCCTTGATCTGTTCAAAAAACCTTTTATGAATTTGTCATAATAGTTAGTCAAATTCAAAGTGTCATCAAGTGCTAGTTTAATATTTTGATTAATTTGACTTTAACACTTTGACTAGATTAAATTTGGATTTAAATCAATTATTGCAATATTTACTAAGGAGATGGAATTCTAGATTGGTAGACTAAAATTGAAACTATTTGTGTTGAGTGCTAATTGTTGAAATTAAACTTTAAATTAAGCCAAAGTGTCCAGTCAGTCAACATATAAGTGTATTTTTGGACAGTTTGAATGGATCTTGAACTGCTAGTTCCGGTTTAAATTTTTTATGAATTTGAACCTGAACATTTAGTCACAATTATAATTTCGGTTTTGATTTTTTAAGTCTAGCTCCAATTTCGTTTTAATAAACTGCTGATCTGATTTTGATCCTATTTCGGTTCAAATTTAAACCATGGCCACTCCTAGACCAAACCCTTAAAATAGTATGTGACAAGGCTACGATAACTGCTTGTCATTTGTCTTAGTTAAAAAGCAGTCAAAGTGCGTGTGAGAAATTAGAAAGGAGTGAGAAGAAATCGCAACTCTAGATAGTGTGATATAGGCTGCTAAATTAAGAAGAATTTGGCAATTGGCATCCAACTCTTTAGTCATGTCATTGAAACTAGCTACAACAACCTTAGCCTATTTTCTAGTTCACATCTCAGTTAGTGCAGCCGCTTCTGATGATGTTGGGTTCATCTATCAAGGATTTCAATCATCAAATCTAAGCCTGGACGGACTAGCCACAGTAACCAGCAATGGCCTCTTACGAATAACCAACACCACCATATTACAAACTGGGCATGCCTTCTATCCTACTCCCATCAATTTCAAGAGCACATCCAACAGTTCAGCTTTCTCCTTTTCCACCCAATTTGCCTTTGCTATAGTACCCGATCTCTCAGGCTTGACCGGCGCGGGAATGGCTTTCGTGATTGCACCAACAAGATACCTTACAGAAGTGCCTGACTCACAGTTTCTCGGCATCTTCAATAGCAGCACCAATGGAAATCAAACAAATCACGTTTTTGCTGTGGAGCTTGACACTTACCAAAACCAAGATTTTAAAGATATCAATGACAACCACGTCGGTATTGATATTAACTCTGTGATCTCCAAGGTATCCGCGCCAGCGAGTTACCAAGCTAATAACAAGGGTTCATTTGACAACTTAACTCTTATCAGTGGTCAACAGATGCAACTTTGGGTGGAGTACGACGGGGTGGTTAGGAGAATCAATGTTACATTAGCTCCAATATCGGCTGACAAACCACATACTCCTCTTTTATCTTTGACATATGATCTTTCACCAATTTTACAGCAAAAAATGTATGTTGGCTTTTCTGCAGCCTCTAGTCCACTCGAAATAGGAACAGCTCACTATGTGCTGGGATGGAGCTTCAAGATGAATGGTGATGCACAAGCTCTAGACCTCTCTTGACTCCCCAAGCTACCTCGGTTTGGACATAAGAAAGTGTCTAAATTTCTCACTGTGGGATTGCCCCTCATTTGCGTACTTTTGCTATTAATACTAATATCAGGAGTAGCTTATTATCTAAGGAGAAAGTGGAAGTTTGCAGAAGTGCTCGAAGAATGGGAGCTTGCTTACGAACCTCACAGGTTCAAGTACAAAGATTTATACATTGCCACCAAGGGGTTTAGAGAAAAAGAGCTGCTGGGAGAAGGCGGATTTGGCAGGGTCTACAAAGGCATTTTGCCAACAAACAGGATTGAGGTTGCTGTCAAGAAGGTCTCCCATCAAGCAAGATAGGGAATGAGAGGATTTATTGCAGAAATCGTCAGTACAGGACGCTTGCGCCATAGAAATTTAGTTCCGCTCTTGGGCTATTGTCGGCGTAAAGGAGAGTTACTTTTGGTGTATGAATTCATGCCCAACGGTAGTCTAGACAGGCTTTTGTTCAACCAACCAAAGTGTACCCTCAACTGGAGCCAAAGATTTCGAGTTATCAAAGGTGTGGCCTTGGGATTACTCCATCTACATGAAGAATGGGAGCAATTAGTGATCCACCAAGATGTAAAAGCCAGTAATGTATTGTTAGATGGTGAACTGAATGGAAGATTAGGAGATTTCGGCCTGGCAAGGCTATACGATCATGGAACTACACCTCAAACTACCCATGTAGCGGGATCTTTTGGGTACCTTGCCCCCGAGTATACTAGGACAGGGAGGGCCACAACGAGCACTGATGTATATGCTTTTGGGGCCTTTTTGCTAGAGGTTGCCAGTGGAAGGAGGCCAATAGAACTCCGAGCAGCACCAGAAGAGGATATTATTTTGGTTGATTGGGTATTTTTATGCTGGAGAGCAGGCAACATTCTCCAGGCAGTTGATGAAAAGCTGGGTACTGAATATGTGAAAGAGGAAGCGGAATTGGTGTTGAAACTAGGCTTGTTGTGTTCTCATTCAGAACCAAAGATCAGGCCGACTATGAGGCAAGTTCTATTGTACTTGGAGGGATCAGTTGCCCAGCCAGATTTGTCATCACTAGCCATGTGCAGTCCTGCTGTTGGTCTTGACGTTTCCACAGACAAATGTTTTTCATATTCTGTAGCAGACTTTCTTCTCTCTGATGGTCGGTAATTAAGATGATTAGCTTTCTGATTTATTGAAAATTTTTAAAAAGAAAAAATGTGCTCCTACTCCAGTTTTTATTTTGTTGAGTGCATTTTCTGACATATCTGTTCTATTTTTCTCATCTTTCTACTTACTAGAACGCCTTGTCTCTTTATTAGCGTGGCAGATCTCACATATGTCTGGTTCAAATATTTGCTAGTTTGCTCTTTACACCTTTCTGTGTAATCTATTTTCTAGTTTCATATGTCATGTAAAAATATTCATTAATACCAGCTATGCATTAATCATTCCAGCACACTTGAGAATAAGAGCAAAGATAGCCAACAGCACCGGAGCTTCACCCATCAACAGGCCAAAGCTTGGAACTGTTTTTTTTTTTTTTTTTTAAATTCAAGAAGGGCTCACATTATTGTCACATGTTGAAGAACTCAATGGTTCTCTAGATCATATATCAAGCACTGGACTAAATTTTTCCTCCGCTACACATGTTTCTATACTTGCTACAAATTGTTAGTTTCTTTCAATTCTTCCGTCGAACTTCAAAGTTAGCTTGATAACAATTTCCTCTTGTGCTCAATATATGTCCAAGAAGCCATCCATTTAATTTTTCTGGAACAGATACAAAGTGGCACATTACGTTAATCATCTTATACACATTTAGTACCATGAATAACACAACTATTACATTGTACCTAGCTAGTTACCGAACAAAACTTGGTATTCGGACGTTCCCCAAAGTAATAGAGCACATCACAGTCTCCGGCATCTTACAGATCACTGCAAAGTACTACTTGACAATTCATTAACTCGCTCATTGACAAAGTTTTTGGACTAATACGATCCGGATTTTAAATTTAATAGACTGGTATGGGCTAATCACCTTACACACATGCAATTGATTGATAATTACACAAATCCTTAGGATCAGGACCTCGTAAATTTCAGTTTAAATCAGTTTGTCTTTCAGATATAGATAAGTGGAGACATAGTATAAATGAATTTAGATAGGATGTTAAGTGTAAACAGGTGTAAGTGTAAAAAAGAAAGATATGATTAATGACCATTCTTTACTCAATTGCGATGTTTGAACTGGAACCTATGAAGCACGTAATCGGAATGCTTCAACCCTACGTGCACGGTCTTAATTTGAACGTGTCCCGTGGTACAAAGCATTTGTCATTTTACGGCATCTTGACGGAAGACTACAATGATTACGTTTGAAAGTCTATCTGGTGGGGCCAAAAAATATTCAATGTGGCAGGTCCCCGTCATGCCCAAGCTCGAGACGCCCACCCCTGACCTTGTTTTCGAGCAGTTATTCGTAGATGTTGATTTTTTATTCAAGCTTTTCTAGAAAAGTTGATACAAAAAATTCAATGTGATGGCCCCATCCCATGTCCACTTCAAATTTTGAAAAATTTCTTCCCCTTACTCAAGCCCTTTCCCCATTTCTTTTTTGGAACCGTTCCGTTGGAGGCAATATTTTAAAACTCCCTGAACCCAGGAGGCATGGTTCATTGTTCAATCCAGTGGGTTCACTGCCTTTTTTTTTTTCCTTCTCTCCTTCTCCTCCTCCGAGCCCCCACCAGTCCACCCCTGGTCACACCAGAGGAGGAGGCTGGGAAGAGGGAGGGGAGGATGGAGGGGAAAAGGGAGGAGGGAGGAAAGGAAAAAAAAAAAAGAGAGTCACGGCCTGTGGCTGGGTCATGGGATGGGAAGAAGAAAGAAAGAAAAGGAAAGGGAAAAGAAAAGGAAAGAAAAGAAAAGGAACAGGAAAAAGAAAAGGAAAAGGAAAAGGAAAAGGAAAAGGGAAAAAATTAAATCTATCACAAAAATTTTTACACATCCAAAAATAAATTTCTACAAATTTCTGAGTTCGTAAAGTTTTCTACAAACACCCAAAAAACTCATTACCAACGCCATGAAAATTGAACATAAATTTTCTGAATTTGATAAATGTAATTTCTTTCAACCATACAAAAAAAAGACCGAAAAAATTTGAAATATTAAATACATTTTAACCAAAATTGGAAAACAAAAAGAAAACCAATATCAATAAATGAAAAGAATTCAAATTTTCAAATTTTTTGTACTCATCTAACTTCAAAATACTTGTTGCCATAAGACACTTGTATCTTATATATAAGGTCCAAGATCAAATCTCACTACCACCACATTTTATATTTTCAAAATAGAAAAAGTCAAAAACTGGCCGGTTAGGTTCACCGGTTCGACTGTTCTTGACGGTTTTGACCATTTTTTTGAAGAGAACCGATATGGCGGTTCATGTCCGACCGGCCGAAGCGATCCGTCCGACTGAAAACATTGGCTGGAGGTGTGATTTTTATTCATATTTTTATTTATATGGTCAAAAAAAAATCAATCCAAATACTTAAAAACAATAATTAAAGTTCAATATGAGCTTCAAAATATTACTTAAAAATCCTTACAGAAAAAGTAAATAGAGAAAGAAAGAATCGAGTGAAGCTCAAAAAGCATACATAGGTATTGGGTAGGGGCCTCCTGGCATTGCCATACAATCCTCTACTTTCCTTTAGCCTGGAAATTAAACACAACTGAGGTCTAATTTTGAAATATAAAAATTAAGTGCTAAAAAAATTTAATTACTGAATTGATAAAGTTTTTTTTGTTTAACAAGTAACTAAATTATAGGACTATATTGAAATATCACACAAATATCATACTTTAAAAAAATTATCTTTATTTGTGTATTTGAAGTGGAAAGAGAATGTGCCTGTGTGTGTGTGAAAGAGAAAAAAATAATGAAACAATTGAAACATGGTGTTTAAGTGCATGTATTTTATGTGTGAGTTTATGTGTTGAATAGTTAGAGAGCAATATGTTCTTTGTGCAAGAGGATGTGTGGGAATACATTCTATATGTGAGAGATATAGCATGTGTAGTTAATTCAAAAAATTCAATCAAAACTTTTCATTTAAAATTTGATACACAATTTAAGCAATATTATTATGTTAAAAGATAAGGCAATTAAGTTAACAAACATGCTAAATTCAAAAATCTCTAAATGAATTAATTTTTAACATTAAATAGAATTATCATTTAGGTCGTAGCTGAATGCCTATTTACTCATATGTACATGAACAGTCTAGTCATCAACAAGGATAAGTGGTAGATTTGAGGTATCAAATTATTAGGAATGCCATTTAGAGGAGAAAAAATGATTATATATTTAGTGCTCACACACACATACAAAGATAAACATAAGAAAAAAAAGTATGTGTGTGTCTATATATATATATATATATATATATAGAGAGAGAGAGAGAGAGAGAGAGAGAGAGAGATTTGGTATCAAAATTCAAAATAAGCCCTCTGTCAACTAAGCGCCCGAGAACTTGACTCAAAATTTTTATTCTAGCCTTACCTTTTTCCTTTTTCCCTTTTTTTAACAAAATGTCCCTTCAAACAAAACAAATTATTTAACATTCTAAAGTTAAAAAAAAAAGAAAAAGAAAAATGGGAACATGTGTTGATCCTCATGAGCAGGAAGACCAACATAATTACAATAATGGCATCGTGGTTCCAATTTTCTTCCGCACCTATTACAAAATAATGTCATGTGTTTAAACAGTAGTCATCCTAATTTCACAATAAATTTGTCATTGATGTATTAGTTGATGCTGAATAAATGTATAAACAAGATAATCAAATGATGCAAACTTACTTTACATAAATAACATGTTTTAGTCGGACACTGACTTTGTGTAATTGGAATTTGTGCAGTTTTGTCCGCTTATTATGTAAATTTAAATTTATGGTGTACAAATAAATCATAATATTACATTGAATATATGTCAACTATTTGATTTATGTGCACCACTTTTACTCTCAATATAATAATATAATATAATTGCATATCAAATAATATAAAATGTATAACAACTAGAACGAACTGTATTAGAGCTCAATTGTTATGAGTCCTGCCCTTTTTAGTCGTTGAAATTTAGTTGCAGTAGAACTCCAAAGGTATCAACTAAGGGGTTGTCTGAATTGCTATTTTTGAATTTCTCATAAAAAAATATACTATAACGATGTGATGTATGTAAAGTAAAAAGTGTTAGAAAAATGTGATTACGGAAAACGTAAAAATTTTTTGATTAAAAATTGCAATCCAAACAATGCCTTAATTTTTATGTCACCGGTAACATAAACTTACCATTTTTAATTTTTTATGTTACCACTAACTTTTTGAAGCTTTAGAAACCTGAATAAACAATGAATAAATGGTCGTTAAAGGTATCGATTTACGTCTCGGGGACCATTATTAAACTGTTGTATCAATCTAACTAGCCACCTAATGACTCGTCATTGTAGCATGATCCAGTATCATGTCATTCAAACTAGTAACAGCAATCTTAGCCTATTCTCTACTTTACACTGCTGCTGGCGCAGCAGCTCCTGATGATGTTGGGTTCATCTATCAAGGATTTCGATCATCAAATCTAAGCCTGGATGGATTAGCCAAAGTCACCAACAATGGCCTCCTACGGATAACCAACAACACGAAATCACAAAGTGGGCATGCCTTCTATCCTAAGTCCATGAACTTCAAGAGCACATCTAATAGTCCAGCTTTCTCCTTTTCCACCCAATTTGTGTTTGCTATAGTACCCGATATATCAGGCGTGATTGGTCCGGGAATGGCTTTCGTGATTGCACCAACAAGAAACCATACAGAAGGGCCTCTCACACAGTTCTATAGTATGCAAAGTCTCGGCATCTTTGATAGAAGCACCTACGGAAATCAGACAAATCACATTTTTGCTGTGGAGCTGGACACTTTCCAAAACCCAGAGTTTGAAGATATCAATGCCAACCATGTTGGTATTGATATTAACTCTGTGAGGTCCAAGGTATCCAGGCCAGCAGGTTACCAAGCTAATAACAAAAATTCATTTGACAGGTTAACTCTTAGCAGCGGTCAACCGATGCAACTTTGGGTGGAATACGATGGGGTGGATAGGAGAATCGATGTTACATTAGCTCCAATTGCGGCTGCCAAACCACATACTCCTCTTTTGTCTTTGACATATGACCTTTCGCCAATTTTACAGCAAACCATGTATGTTGGCTTTTCTGCAGCCACTAGCCCACTCGAAAGAGGAACATCTCATTTTATACTCGGATGGAGCTTCAGGATGAATGGGGCTGCGCAAACTCTTGATCTCTCTCAGCTCCCCAAGCTACCCCTCTTTGGACATAAGAAAGTGTCTAAATTTTTCACCGTGGGATTGCCCCTGATTTGCTTACTTTTGTGGTTAATACTAGTATCTGGAGTAGCTTATTATCTAAGGAGAAAGTGGAAGTTTTCAGAAGTGCGGGAAGAATGGGAGCTTGCTTATGGACCTCACAGGTTCAAGTATAAAGATTTATACATTGCCACCAACGGGTTTAGAGAAAAAGAGTTGTTGGGAGAAGGCGGATTTGGCAGGGTCTACAAAGGTGTTTTGCCAGAAAACAAGATTGAGGTTGCTGTCAAGAAGGTCTCTCATCAAGCAAGGCAGGGATTGAGAGAATTTGTTGCGGAAATTGTCAGTATCGGTCGCTTAAGCCATAGAAATTTAGTACCATTCTTGGGTTATTGTCGGCGTAAAGGAGAGTTAATTTTGGTATACGAGTTCATGTCCAATGGTAGTCTAGACAAGTTTTTGTATGACCAACCCAAGTATACCCTCAACTGGAGCCAAAGATTGCGAGTCATCAAAGATGTAGCATCGGGATTATTCTATCTACATGAAGAATGGGAGAAAGTTGTGATCCACAGAGATGTAAAAGCCAGCAATGTACTGTTGGATGGTGAATTGAATGGACGATTAGGAGATTTCGGCCTGGCAAGGCTATACGATCATGGAACTCTCCCTCAAACCACCCATGTAGTAGGATCTCCTGGCTATCTTGCTCCTGAGTATAATAGGACAGGGAGGGCCACAACGAGCACTGATGTATATGCTTTTGGGGCCTTTTTGCTAGAGGTTGCCTGTGGAAGAAGGCCCGTGGAAGCCCAAGCAGCGCCAGCAGAGAATATCATTTTGGTTGATTGGGTATTTTCATGCTGGAAAGCGGGTGATATTCTCCGGATGGTTGATCAAAGACTAGGTACTGAGTATGTAAAAGAGGAAGCAGAATTGGTGTTGAAGCTAGGCTTGTTGTGCTCTCATTCAAAACCAATTATTAGGCCAAGTATGAGGCAAGTTCTGTTGTACTTAGAGGGATCAATTGCACTGCCAGATTTATCATCACTGTCTGTGGGCGTTTCTGCCATTGGTCTTGGCTGCGCCCATCCTGCTGGCTTTGAAGATATTACATCGTCATTTGCATCTTCCACAGACAAAAGTTTCTCACATTCTGTAGCAGAGTCCATTCTCTCTGGTGGTCGGTAATTAAGATGCTTTTCCTTTTTGTTTTGTAAATTTATAAAAAGAAAAAAGAAAAAGAAAAGAAAAGAAAAGAGCTTCTACTCCCGTGATTATTTTGTTGAGTGCATTTTCTGACATATCTGTTCTTTTTTTTTTTTGGTCTTTCTACCCGCCAGAACCCCTTGTACTTTTTATTAGTGTGCCCTCTCAAATATGCAATATTTTAATATTGTAAGTTCGTTCTTTTCTCCTTTCTGTATTATCTATTTTCTAGTTTCCGTATGCCTTGTAAAATTGATTCATTAATGTAGAACTCAAATTTAAGATTCTACTATTAAATAATATGTCCAGGGTTATAGAATTGAAGGGAGAAAATAATCAGTCAACATATTTATGTAGATAAGGAAGAAGCGAACAAAAACAACTCCCAGTGTTATTGAAATTTCAAACAACATAAGAAAGTCACATTACAAGAAAACATTAAGACACTTTTAGACTCTCCTAAGATATAATCTCAACTATAGCCTTTTTTTATAATTTACTAATACTTTTAAAATAAGAAATCACTTGCATAATAACTTATCAAATTGAAACACAAACTCTTAAATAACACGATGCTAAAAGCTTGACTCTAATAAAACTAGTAAATAAATAAAAAGGTAAAATGCCCTGGAGGCCCCTAACCTATTACAAATTTTAATTTCTGGCCCTTCAACTATTAAATGGGCAGTTTCAGCCCTCCAACTAATAAAAGTGCATAATTGTAGCCCTTCCGTCCATTTTAGTTATTAAGTCAAGCAGAAATAACAGAACACGCATCTGCTTGGGGTTTATCAAGGGGCTTTTTGTTTGAACATAAAATCGATTAGGTTAAAAGAAGCTTCCTTTTGTTGAAAAAACTCCAAAATTTACATCCAAGAAATAGATATCCATTGTTGCAAGGAGAAATGGAAGTAAACCACCGAAGTTCGAAAATGCAGCAGTATGAGAGTCCTTTCATCCCCAATTGCTGATATGGAAGATCTTGTAAGATGATAACTTTATGGATTGACAAGAATCCGAAACAGAGGGTATGTAGTGCGTGAAGATGGTAGCTGTTAGTTTTGGTCTTGGATAGATAGAGAAATGTGCCGCTGGTCGGTGGAGCTGATACCGGGTTTTCTTAGGAGGATCAATTGAACTGAAAAAGAAAGAGATGAAAATGAAGATGTCAGAAGAAAATTGGAGGGAAAGCTAGAAAATAAGAATAAAAAAAATAAGAGAGTTGCAAAGGAAGATTCGATCACAAAAGTGGGTGAATAAGATTTTGATGAGGGTAACTGTAATCACTTGGAACTTCATGTTAATACTGTTGGTTTGGGCTCAAAATGGAAGAAATGGCACAAGCAGACGCGTGTTCTACTGTTTCTACTTGACTTACCGACTAAAATGGATGGAAGGGCTGCAATTATGTACTTTTATTAGTTAGAGGGCTGAAAATACCCATTTAATAGTTGAAGGGTAAAAAGTTAAAATTTGTAATAGTTTAAGGGTCATTAGCACCCCTGAGGTTTTCAAAATCTGACTTACCTCTCTTGTCAACTTAATAAAATTAAATATTCCTATCAAAATTTACAAATTGACAGCATTACCCTTGATCTTGATAACGATTTAACTAAAAAACCAAACCAAGAATAAAATTTTCAAACCAAAAAATGTATATTAAAAAAATTGCTATATAATAACAGTCCATATTTCTCTACATCGAGATCATGTTAGGATAACAAAAGACATGGATAAACTTAATCTAGTCAAAATCAACCACTTAGGAGGATTTTAGTGACTAACTAACATCTTAAAAAAATTTTATGGACAGTTATAATTAATAAATTCAAAAAAAAATTTGAAAAAAATGTTTTAATACATGATGTAGTTTAAATTACATTGATAACTAAAATAATCTCTTTATACATATAAATTTTTCATGGTATAATTTTTTCAAGATGTAAATTTTACTTTTGTTTCAATACAACTAAAACAAATAATTCAAATCAAGAAACTTACACCTTATAAAAATTTAGTCTTGATTTATTTTTTATTTTTGTTATAAACTTCATAAGTAGAATAATACAATGGTAGTATTGGAACAAAAGTTTTATCTTTATTGTATTTCTTTTAAAGGGATTATAATGTTACAAGAAATATCAATCTAAGGAAGGTAAATGAGATTTTAAAAAGCTCAGGAGTGCTAAGTGATATTATGAGAAACCTCAAGGGAGGTTTCTGAAATTATCCCTAAAAACAAACTTCTAAATTTTAGTTTATTTTGCCAACAGTTAATCGCAGCTATCCATTATCATCTTTTTCTGAAAGCAAAATGAAATTGTTGCACTAAAACATTCGGGAAATCATCCCATTGTACATTTGAATAAGAGCAAAGATAGCCCAAAGCACAAAAGCTTCAACAATTAAATGCCGAAGATTGAAATTATCTAGTCCTTTACTCCAAAACGACTCACATTTTGTCACGTATTGAAGAACTCGATGGATCTTTAAAATCCTTGATACTTCTTTCGTCCATTACTCATGCTTCTTGATTGCTAGAAATTAATTGTTAATTTCATTTAAATCTTCAATCGGTTTCAAAATCAACTTGATAATGATTTTCCATTTGCTCATTATGGTATTGTTTTCGGTTGTTTTAGATTTTATAAAATCTAATTATAGAAACTGATTATAGAGAATAATTAGAATCAACAAAACTACTCTTTAAGGTATTATAGATTTTAACTTTTTTGGTTATTAATCAAAATAAAAAACCAATTGAGAACATTATAAAAATTGATTATTTAAAATCAGAATTTATAATCAATTAAAATAGTCAAATGAGAACAAACCCTATATACATATCTAAGTAGCTAGGAAATAATGGATGAACTACGTAGTGTAATCAAAGAAAGGGACAATTAATCGTGACAAAAGCTTAAAAGCTGTCCATTTAGTTTGCCTGGAACAGATACAAAAGAGACACAAGAGTATGTTAAATGCACATCCCAGTTCCCAGCATCTTGCGTATCACCGAAGAGTACTATACAACGCATAATTGGTTCGTTTACTATCAAAGTCTCTGGACACGCACAGTCGGGATTTTAATGCAATTCTACATGCCCAATCATGCACGCAATTGACTGACAATTACAAAAGTCCTTAAGCCTCAACGTGCACGGTCTTAATTTGAACGTATTCCCTGGTACAAAGCACTTGCCATTTTACGGCATCTTGACGGAGGAATGTAGACAATTCTTTAATTAGTTTACTAGTCTTCGGACTACAAAGATTCCTCTGGATATGAAAGACAATCTAACGTGACGGGTTAATGATAGGTGTTGAAATATATTGAAATATCGTACTCTGACTTCCACACCTGCTCTTTTTTCCAAGCGGTTAATAGTAGGTGTTGATTTTTATTCAACTTTTTCTAAGAAAAAATAATAATTAAATTTATATCATTCTCATATAGTCATATGACAAAACATTCAACGCTGCGCGTCCCATCCCATTTTTTTTTGGCGTCCCATCCCATGTCCACGCGGACCACGCCCACTCTTGAGAAAGCCCCTTACTCGAGGCCCCACCCTAGCATTGTTTTGTCCAATGTTTCTTTGCAAGTGTTGATTTTTATTCTATCTTTTAGAAAAAAAAAAAAACTAGGCTTATATCATACTCATATGACAAAAAAAAAAAAAAAATAATCCAATACTCAACTGTAACATTAAATATTAAGAGAACAATAATTAAAGCTCAATCTATTGCTGATCTTTACATATATAATGTATTAAAAGTACGAGCTTGAATTAGTGGAGTAGTACATTACACGCTTTCCATAATACGCTCACCATAAAATTGAATGACTACGATGACTTGTCATGGTTGAACGCCTTCTTAATGATTATTAAGGCCATTTTTGTAGGGTAAACAATAGAAAACTTCCCTGTGGTTAGATTAATACACAGAAAAGCTTTTTGTAATTTCAAATCATACTTTTCGGTATTTCATGATTTCAATTAAAGTGAATGGAAACCGTTAAAAGTAATGATTTCGAATAAAATGACAGATTTACCCTAATGAAAATATCACCAACTATTTTCCTAATTTATTCTTTACTATATACACAGAAAAAGTGTTGAAATTTTATTTTATATCCTTACAATACACAATCGACGAAAATATTGCAATTGTAAATTTTTATTCTAAATCCTTACAAGACACACTTGTAATTGTAAATTTCAAATTTAAAGATATCAACTATTTTCCTAATTTTTTTCACCATACAAAAGTATCACTATTTTCCTAATTTTTCTATTTTAAATTCTTACAATAGACCTTCTAAGAAAATATTGCAATTGCAAGTTTTGTTGATTTCTCTTGATATTTTTTGATTTTTATCTAAATTGTTTCCTAAAAATTTGGGGTCAATTTGGAGTTTTATGAAGGTTTGATGGGCAAAATAGGCATATTAGGTCATAATTTGTGTTAAAAAACTATTTTTCAGGATAAACACTTGCTTTTGTGGTGTGTTTAAGTTAAAACCGTTACTTTTAACAATTTCCATCTAATTTTCACCTTAGTTTAAACCATAAGGTACCGAAAGGTATGATTTGAAATCATAGATGGTTTTATATATATTTACCTAATCACAGTGGCCTTTTCTATTTTTTACCCCATCTTTGTAATACCAATGATGTGATTTTACTTTAGTAAAGTTGTTTTCATTCAAGTAAATTTCCTTAGTTTTTTTGGATAATAACAAGTTTGATATATAAGAAAACTATTTCAATGCCTTTTTAATGAGTCTTGGAAATATAGCAAGGAAAGAAAATTGTATGATTGGGAAAATAATTTGCGTACTTAACCATCAAATAAGAGACAAATAATAGTGAATTGCATTAGAGAGAAATAACAGTTTATATTCTTTGGAACGACTTTTGTGGCAACATGGAAAATGAAATTTCTTATTAAACATGCTAAAGATTTTTTTAATTAGTTTTGAAAATCCATATATGGTAGGGAAGTGGTGAAGGTTTTGAAAATCAAGTAGAATTGGAGAAAAAAGTTTTATTTGTGAATGAAAATCAATTTTTTGGTAAAACTTTAGGAAACTAAAGTGCTATAATTGCCTTTTAGTTAATTTTCTTGGGAACAAGATCTCTCTCTTCTTCTTCTTTTTTTTTTTTTTATGTTGGCCAGATTTTCATTGTCGAAGCTCTTAATCTAGAAATTAATTATCTGGAATTGTTGAGTCATTTGGACTTTGCTCAATTTATCTTTAAAATGAAAGTCCTTGAAATTGATGCCAAAAAAATGCGACATTTTCCAGAATTAAATGATTATAATATTATCTCAAAGGCATAGGATATGCTTAAATTTAACTTTTTAACATTTGTATGTTTATAATAATAATAATAACAATAATAATTCAAATATTAAAATTTCTCAATATTTTGATACTTTGAGAGAACAAAAAAGAGCTGTACATTACATTTATGGGGAAACTGCTACATTCATGAATCATCGCTTTACTATAACACAAGAATGTGCAGATACTTCTATTACTGAATGTAATTGGTCTATTTTTATACACGCGCAATGATTTTGCGCCTTTGGTTTATACTTTCTTGTCTTAGTTGCAATTTGTGATAGTATATTAGTTTTTGTGAATATGGACAACTAGAAAATAAAATATTTGCAGGCAAATATAATTGCAATTTGCACGAAAATTATTTGAAAACCTTTATACTTTTGACGACAATGATTCAGAAAATTGTATCATGCTGTTTAGGACTTACATTCAAGATCACTTAGAAAATATTAGCCAATGCAAGGTGGACTTCTCACAATTTAATTAAGCTGTGTAGAAATTATTAGATTGCATAAGTATCAATATGAGGCAATGAATATAATTTAGGTATATAAAAAATGAAATATCATAGAAAAGAACCTATAAAACTCTTTGATATGGTGTTTTTACATCTTAAAAGAAAATTGATATATTTATAACAAATCCAAAAGACCCATTTGACAAATAATAGACAAAGATTGGTTTGTAATTATAAAGACATTCATAAGAGCATTTATACACAGTTATTCAAATTATCCAAAGGTCAGAATTGATTATATAAAGTTTTGAGTATAAAATTCAAGTCTAGAGAATTACGCCTAGCTTGAGCGTTCCTGGGATAAATGGGTGTCATCCAAAGATGAGATTCACCCTCCTTCCACTTGCTTCAAGAAAACGTGAAAAAGTAGCCAAAAAAAAGGGTGTAGAACAAACCAAAAAAACAAATGAAGAAGTAGTTTATTCCATTTTTTTTTCTCAGCAGATCATGTGACAACCCTACCTCCCATTAAGGCGAACCAAAGGGTTCAGCGAACTGTCTGTCCAACTCTCGCCGGGACTCACTACAGTCCTCAATTCAATTCAATAACAATTTCAACCCAAAACATCATTTCCAACATAACTAATTTCACATTCTAAACCAACTACTTAAAGAAACTATAAGTTCAACTTACATTTCCAAGATAAATTCCAAGTACTAAATATACATCCAAAAGCTGAAATTACAAATCGCGAATATAAAGTCTAAGGTTCTAAGATCCAATACAACAAATCAAGAATGCAAAAGTAGGATCCAACCCTAGGCAATGATGTCTTCTCACGGGTTCTCAATCCCTGTTAAGGAAAAACAAATAGGGGAAAGGGGTGAGTTAAAAGTCCAGTGAGTTCCAAAAGGCATGCGCATCATATAGGACAGTTCAAATCATACTTCAAATATACAATTAAGTCAAGTAAGGAAAGTGATTAACAATATCAAAGAGGAGGATACGGTGCCTCTTAGGAGCCAAATCCACGATACTCGATCTCATTTCATGTAGTCGACACTCCGTCGACTATCAGGTTAACTAACCATGTAGAACTCTACTTACGTCTCTTTCCGTCCACCATTCATTCCCCTTAGTTATCCGGCCCGAATTCCAAATATAATCACCAATCACCGTCCACCGTTTCACCCCCTTATCGGGGCCGAACGCCAAACACTATAATAGGTTGTAATACTACTCGAGCATACCTAAGCAAGTTTAAGTATGGTCGATGAGATAACTCTCCAATCGACTTAATCAAGATCAAGGTACCAAGACGGGATGAGAGCTGTCTCCCACTCTAATTGAGAGGTTTTTAAAATCGGGATTCTATCTTGGATCGTTTTTTATTTTGCAGGATCGGATCGTAGGATCGGATCATGGGATCGATCGATCTTACAAAAATCGTAAAAAATAATCTTACTAGTAATTTTGATATTTGCAATTCACATATACAGCAATAAATAATGCAACTCATTTACAATCAATATAATAGTATTATTAATTAAGGTTACAATCATATTTTCTAAAATATTTGGGATAGTCTAAAAATTAAATAAAAATTTTGGAACTACATGTGACATATTGTAAATGAATCTAATTAAATTAAAAATATTGTTCTTTCTCAATTTTGAGTCCAAATGCAATTACCGGACAAGGTAGTTGGAAAAATTGACTTTATATGTGTAGGTGTGTGTCATTTAAGTATTTATTAATGAGACAATTAAATACCAATTTTTATAGGTAAGGAATTAGCACAACATAATTATGTGGTTTTAAAGTTTTTTGAATCTAGTTACTAATGCAACAAATAGCAGAATTTTCTATAAAAAATTATGATCAAATTATTAAAATTTGTATCATAATATCTTTTAATGGTAGAATCGTATCAAAATTGGATCAAAATCGAAAACCATAATTCGGATCGTAGGATCATAAGATCCCACGATCCAGATCACGATCCTGACAACTAAGAGCGTGACACATACTGCCGTTCAGTATATAAATCAGATATGGGACTGAAATGGGATGAGAGGTACTTCCCACTCGGCTTGAGTGTGGTACATGCTGCTGCCTAGTACTCACAAGTCAAGCACTTAATCAAGATCAAAGTATTGGGACGGGATGAGAGGTGCCTCCCACTCTAATCGAGTGTGACACATACTGCCGCCCAGCACTCACAAGTCAAGTATAAGCCATAGTCACACCACAAGTTTCATAATTCAACGATACAAAATTTCAAGTAAAAGAGATTGAGTGTGATAAAGCAAGCACTTTCTCAATCACATTAACTTATGAGAGCATTTAATGCTCACAATTCACAAATAATTCAAATGATCATGTAAGTCACATATTCAAGTAATCCAACTAGTTCAGTTGGTCAAGTAAACAGGCAATGGAACACTCACCGATTTAAATAAAACAAATTTTGGTATTCACTTCGGAATTCCTTCCGTTTCCACCATCAACACCTAATTGTAAACAAATAAGAAATATTTAGGTTTAACTAGTTCAAATGTAGAAGAATCACTCAAATGTAGATGAATCGAAAATACACGTGCTAAACGTGTTTAATAGCAAACAAATAAAGGACACTTTGGTTTAACAGCTTTGGCACCCCTCGCATTTTGATCACAACTAGTGATACGCTTATCAGATTGAGATGAATTTTATGCCGTTTCAAAACTAAGACATAGAACTACATTTCATATGAAGACATTGAAACCTATTTCATGCATTTTCATGGTCAAAGTTCACACTATCAGAAGCTTAAGAAAACTGTCGGATCAAATTTGGGCATTTGAGCAGTTAGGGTTAGTTTGGTCATTTCACATGCTTTAGTGATCCGATTAATCTGAAATTTTGTGGGTAGAAACTTAACTCAACCCCCTACAACTTTCATGTTTTTATTTTGATAAAAAACTGGTTTGGCCGTTATCATAGAGAAATGTGTAGTCTAAATTAACACAAAAACAAAACAAGTGCAAAGGCTGAGCAGAATTGGTAATCTGTTATGGAGATAGAACAAAAGACTTATGCGATGTTTTCTCCCACTAAACCTTGATAATTCAATCCCAACTCAACACACATGCAAGGCTCGATGTAGGGTAAATGCCATAATAAAGTGAGTATAACAATAGAAAGGATGTTAAGCAAAACAAGAAGCATGTTCGATATTAAATTAACATTTTTGAGTCATATCAGGTGAGCAGAAGCAGTTTCGGGAAAATAGATATAACTCAATGTAGAAAAATCAAAATCGAGCACCGTCAATTGCGTTGGAAACTAAACTCGAAGAGCTTTCCAACAGTATAAGACTCAACCCCTGGTTCGATTTCTACAGGTACCAGAAAATTCAAAAAAATTAACTGATTTCCTACTCTGATTGGGTTTGAGCTTAATAGGTAATCTACCTTGTTTGGCTTCTTATATCCATTTGATTTAACTAAAACTCACCATGCATGCAAGGATAATATAAATACATGATTCTTAGGCAAGAACCAAGCAAAATTACCACAAAACTTGGAGAATTTAGCTTGGAATTTCGTCCAACTACAAGAGAGAGAAAACAGTCCACATCTTTTCCAATCTCAATCAAGCTCCTAGTCTAGCTTATCTAGGCAAAGATCATGCAAGATTTTCCCATGAGTTTCACCGTAAAAGCACCATAATCATCTTTTTTATTTCATCAAATACATAGAGAGCATGTAGTAAAACTTAATCTAAGCCTTACAAGAACAAGAAACTCTTCCATAGATTTCCATCTCCAAGCATCAAAAACACACTAATACATCCTAAAATTCATCTAGCATCAAGAATTCATAAGTTTAACATCATCAAAAAGAAGTCATGGAGTAATTTTACCTTATGCCAAGCAAGAGAAATCCACCAAAAGAGCTTCACCTCCTCCAATTCAACTTGGTAGCCAAGTGATTGCCTAACCTAGAATCCCTTCTCAAGTGACTTTCTCAACTAAAAGCAAGAAGATTTTTGAGCTAGGATTTTGTATTTTTCTTCCCTTGAGGTTCGGCCACTATGAGGAGTAAGAGAGGGAAAATGGTTTGAATTTTTGAAAGACAAGAGATTTTATAAGAGAAGTCTTTAGGTCAAGATGAAGTAGGGTGATGACAAGTAGCAAAAATCAAGCCATAACTTAGTCTTGCTAGCAAAGTAATACACTTAACTCCCTCAAGTATGTTTTAGACTCTAAAATCTACCCTAATATTCATACTTAGGAGAAGGTAATACCCTTAGGGATTACTTATAAATACCAAAAATAAAGTCACACAAAATTATGTGCAAGAAGGTGGAAATAATGCGCTTAAAGAAAATTTATGCTACCAATGTTTAAAGAAAAGTGATATGCACTTAAATAAATACAATGACAAATAATTCATGAAAAATTTAGGGTTCTCACACTCTTTCCCTCTTAAAAGAATTTCATCCTCAAAATTTTCACCTTGACAGTAAATAACTCAGGATACTTCTTGTGTATTTCTTCCTTCATTTCCAAAGTGGCTTCTTCCATTCCATGATTTCGCCACAAAATTTTTACCAAGGAAATTTTCTTGTTGTTAAATTCCTTTATTTTTCGATTCAAGATTTACACAGGTTTTTCCTTGTAGCGGCAAGAGACTCGTCAATTTCAATATCTTTTGGCTTCAAAACATGGGTTGGATCCGAATGATATTTCTTTTGTAAAGAAACACAAAATACATCTTGAACTGTGGATAGGTTGGGCAGTAGTTTGAGTTGGTAGGCTACACTACCAACTCTTTGAAGAATTTCAAAAAGTCCCACGTATTTTGGCTGAGGTTTCTTTCTTTTTTCCAATGTAACACTTCACGGTGGAGTGATCCTTTATCGCCAACCTCAATTCCAAGTCTTTTCTTGGATTATCTGCGTAACTCTTCTACCGACTTTGGGCAGTTTGAAGTCTCTGATGTATTGTCTTAACCTTCTCTTGTGCATCTTCCATACAAGGCATTGTAGTCGGATCTAAAATCTTTCTTCCCCTACTTTGTCCCAATAAATTGGTGACCGGCACTTCCTTCCATATAAAGCTTTATATGGTGCCATTTAAATTGATGAATGGTAGCTGTTATTGTAAGCAAACTCCACCAATGCCATGTACTATCCCCAACTATCTCCAAAATCTATAACACACGTTCTCAGCATGTCTTCAAGGGTTTGAATGGTTCTTTCCTATTGTCCATCAGTTTGCGGGTGATAGGTTGTGCTAAGGTTCAACTTGGTCCCTAAGGCTTCTTGTAGTTTTTGCCAAAATCGAGACACAAACCGAGGATCTCTGTCAGAAACTATTACTAACTGGTACCCCATGTAACCTCACAATTTCATCCATGTACAGCTAAGCCAATTTTGCCATAGAGTACTTCATGTTCACGGGTAAGAAATGAGTTGACTTGGTTAACAGATTGACTACTACCCATATGGATCATGACCTCTTTGTTCGTGGCAAACCGGGAATGAAATCCATCGTAATGTGCTCCCATTTTCATTCAGGTATCTCAAGTGGTTGTAACAAACCAGACGGTTTTTGATATTCTGCTTTTACTTGTTGGTAAGTGAGGTATGTTTGAACATATTATGCAAATTTCTTTCTTCATGTTGTCTTACCAATATAACCCTTTTAGATACTGAAACATCTTGCTACTACCGGGGTGTACCATGTACTTAGAACGATAAGCCTCCTCCAAAATTTCATTTTTCAATGTTTCATCCTTGGGCACAACCACTCGGTCTTGAAATCTTAAAATTCCTTCAGGACTCAAATTAAAGTCGGGTAATTCTCCCTTTTCCTTCCACTTTTGTGCTGCAGGATCACTTTTTCTGAACCTCTTTGATACGATCTAGTAGGGTGGATTTTACTGTGATATTTTCAAACACCACCTTTTGGCGTTCAAAGTGAGGGTTCTATTCACGAACCTTTTCTAACATATCCCATTCTTTAATCATCGACCCTGCTACTTGAGCCTTTTGACTTAAAGCATCTGCTACTACATTGGTCTTTCCGGGATGGTAATTAATCGTGCAGTCATAATTCTCCAAAAATTCTATCCATCGATGCTATCTTAAATTTAACTCGTTCTGAGAAAACATATACTTAAGATTTTTATAGTCCGTATAAACATCAAAAATCACCCACACAAATAATGTCTCCACTTCTTTAAAGCAAAAACAACGACGGCTAATTCCAAGTCATGAGTTGAGTAGTTTAGTTCATGGGGTTTTAACTTTCTAAAGGCATAGGCAATCACACTTCCATTTTGCATTAACACACACCCTAAACCCTCTCCCGAGGCATCTGTATACACAACGAAATTTTCCTTCCCATTTGGCAAAGCTAAACCTGGCACTGTGGTTAGACGTTTCTTAGCCTCTTGGAAACTGGCCTCACACTTAGCATCCCATACAAATTTACCATACTTCTTAGTCAGCTCAGTTAAAGGTCCCGAATCAGCATTGCTAACATCCAGTCATATCATTTATTAAAGTATGCCCCATTCTCATTTGTCAACCTAAATCATGGTAGCATTTCATATTCTCAAACCATATATATAGACCTTGGGCTGGTTTAGATCTATGCCTATGCTGTATTTCCCTCAATTTCCATTTCACGCAAGTCTATGGCTATATAAGGAAAGGATAGGGATCAACTGATGATATATGCAATGATAGTCATGCATACGCCGAAATACATTTGTTTAATATCACAAAATAAATGCATACTTAGTTCAAGTCAATCACAATTGGATGAAGTACAAACACATAACAAGTCCAAACATTTGTAAGAGAAATTAAACAAGTTTGTAGTACTTAGCAAATTAAACACTCAAGACAAGCATCAAAGTTCAAATCTAGCCACCATCTATAGAAACCCTAGCTAGGTATCCACTAAACTGGTCCATGATAGCACTTATAGACCCAATTTCCTCGAACGGTTCAACCTCAGGGCCAACACTAGGATCCTCCATGTCTTGACCTTCACCATTGGAGTAAGTAACCCAAGCCAAGCACAAGAGCACATGGAATACACAAGAACACGTTAAACATACAAGATCACATTCCACGTCAGGACAATCAAAGCAAGGTTCCCAATCTTACTCCTTCTCACAAAGGATTGCGTAATATTGTCCTAGTTCACTTCATAACGAAGCCAAATGACCACGAAATCCAACGCTAAGATACAAATGACTTCTTTTTTTTTTTTTTGGTATATTCAAGCACCAAAACAAGAAGAAAGTCAATTCACATCATGGTTGGCCACCCAAGAGGTAAATCAACTCAGTCCCCATTCCTACCTGACATACCAATTAGATTTCACAATCTACCACAAGCATTCAGATAACAGTTAAATCGATCCCACAGTCCGGCATCCTAGACTTTAAACCTAGGATACACTATAGTGATCTAAAACCTAATACTCTGATACCAACTGTGACTACCGCACCTCCCCCTAAGGCGAACCAAAGGGTTCAGCGGACCGCCAGCCTAGTTCTCGCCGGGACTCACTACAGTCCTCAATTCAATTCAATAACAATTCCAACCCAAAACATCATTCCCAACATAACTAACTTCACATTGTAAACCAACTACTTAAAGAAACTATAAGTTCAACTTACATTTCCAAAATAAATTCCAAGTAGTAAATATATATCCAAAAGCTGAAATAATGAATCACGAATATAAAGTCTAAGGTTCCAAGATCCAATACAACAAATCAAGAATACAAAAGTAGAATCCAACCTAGGCAATGATATCTTCTCACAGGTTCTAAATCCCTGTTAATGGGAAACAAATAGGGGAAAGGGGTAAGCTAAAAGCTCAGTGAGTTCCAAAAGGCATGCAGATCATATAGGATAGTTCAAATCATACTTCAAATGTACAATTAAGTCAAGTAAGGAAAGCGATTAACAGTATCAAAGAGGAGGATACGGTGGCTCTCAAGAGCCAAATCCATGATACTCGATCTCATTTCATGTAGTTGACACTCCGTCGACTATCAGGTTAACTAACCATGTAGAACTCTACTTACTTTTCTTTCTGTCCACCATTCATTCCCCTTAGTTATCGGGCGAACTCCAAATATAATCACCAATCACCATCCACCGTTTCACCCCCTTACCGGGCCCGAACGCCAAACACTATAATAGGTCATAATACTATTTGAGCATACCCAAGCAAGTTTAAGTATGGTCGATGAGATAACTCTCCAATCGACTTAATCAAGATCAAGGTATTGAGATGGGATGAGAGGTGCCTCCCACTCTAATTGAGCGTGACACATACTGCCGTCCAGTATATAAATCAGATATGGGACTGAAACGGGATGAGAGGTACTTCCCACTCGGCTTGAGTGTGGTACATGCTGCCGCCCAGCACTCACAAGTCAAGCAGCTAATCAAGATCAAAGTACTAGAAGGGGATGAGAAGTGCCTCCCACTCTAATCGAGTGTGACACCTACTGCCGCCCAGCACTCACAAGTCAAGTATAGGCCATAGTCACACCACAAGTTTCATAATTCAACAATACAAAATTTCAAGTAAAAGAGATTGAGTGTGATAAAGCAAGCACTCGTCTTAATCACATTAACTTATGAGAGCATTTAATGCTCACAATTCACAAATAATTCAAATGATCATGTACGTCACATATTCAAGTAATCCAACTAGTTCAGTTGGTCAAGTAAACAGGCAATGGAACACTCACCGATTTAAATAAAGCAAATTTTGGTATTCACTTCGGAATTCCTTCCGTTTCCACCATCAACACCTAATTGTAAACAAATAAGAAATATTTAGGTTTAACTAGTTCAAATGTAGAAGAATCACTCAAATGTAGATGAATCGAAAATACACGTGCTAAACGTGTCTAATAGCAAACAAATAAAGGACACTTTGGTTTAACAGCTTTGGCACCCCTCGCGTTTTGATCACAACTAGTGATACGCTTATCAGATTGAGATGAATTTTATGCCATTTCAAAACTAAGACATAGAACTACATTTCATATGAAGACATTGAAACCTATTTCATGCATTTTCATGGTCAAAGTTCACACTATCAGAAGCTTAAGAAAACCGTTGGATCAAATTTGGGCATTTGAGCAGTTAGGGTTAGTTTGGTTATTTCGCATGCTTCAGTGATCCGATTAATCTGAAATTTTGTGGGTAGAAACTTAACTCAACTCCCTACAACTTTCATGTTTTTGTTTTGATAAAAAACTGGTTTGGCCATTATCATAGAGAAATGTGTAGTCTAAATTAACACAAAAACAAAACAAGTGCAAAGGCTGAGCAGAATTGGTAATCTGTTATGGAGATAGAACAAAAGACTTATGCGATGCTTTTTCCCACTAAACCTTGATAATTCAATCCCAACTCAACACACATGCAAGGCTCGATGTACGGTAAATGCCATAATAAAGTGAGTATAACAATAGAAAGGATGTTAAGCAAAACAAGAAGCTTGTTCGATATTAAGTTAACATTTTTGAGTCATATCAGGTGAGCAGAAGCAATTTCGGAAAAATGGATATAACTCAATGTAGAAAAATCAAAATTGAGTACTGTCGATTGCGTTGGAAACTAGACTCGAAGGGCTTTCCAACGGTATAAAACTCAACCCCTAGTTCAATTTCTACAGGTACCAGAAAATTCAAAAATTTAACTGATTTCCTACTCTGATTGGGTTTGAGCTTAACCGGTAATCTACCTTGTTTGTTTTCTTATATCCATTTGATTTGGCTAAAACTCAGCATGCATGCAAGGATAATATAAATACATGATTCTTAGGCAAGAACTAAGCAAAATTACAACAAAACTTAGAGAATTTAGCTTGGAATTTCGTCCAACTACAAGAGAGAGAAAAAAGTCCACATCTTTTCCAATCTCAATCAAGCTCCTAGTCTAGCTTATCTAGGCAAAGATCATGCAAGATTTTCCCATGAGTTTCACCGTAAAAGCACCATAATCATCTTTTTCATTTCATCAAATACATGGAGAGCATGTAGTAAAACTTAACCTAAGCCTTACATGAACAAGAAACTCTCCCATAGATTTCTATCTCCAAGCATCAAAAACACACTAATACATCCTAAAATTCATCTAGCACAAGAATTAACACTACAAGAAAATAGGCTTTTCGCAACACGAGAATTGTGCCGCAAAAATTCATAAAAGTGTTGCAAAAACCTTTTTGTGGCACAAAAGTGACACAATTCAATTGTGTCTCAAAAGTAGTGGTCACAAAAGAAAATGACGCAATTCACCAATGCGCCGCATCTATTTGCTTCACTTTTAGCAGCGCTTGTTTGTGTGTCACCACTCTACTTGCGCGCTAAAAATACGCCACAAAAAAGATGTCCACAAAGTAATCACGACACAAAATTGTGCTACAAAAAAGCCACTAATAAAAGCTAGAAATCAATCTTTTCAAGGTACAATATTTATCCTACTCAAGTTTACTAAAATTGAACATTAGAACAAAAACACTAAAATTCTGAAAATTAAAGTCTCACCATGCACTAGAACAAAGTATCATACAATGCTTTAGCCAAATTCTACTAAGTTTGTCACATGTCACCATACACTAGAACAAAGTATCATACAAGTGCTTGTCTACTGCATTCCATGTCTCAAAAGTGGCTTCACATCTCTCAAACAAGAAAGTGGCTTCAACTTGTATAACAAAAGTGGCTTCACATGGAAAACATAACTTCATCATATATCTCTCAAAAGTGGCTTCACGTCTCAAAATCCTGAAATACCACAAAAAATATGGTTATAACAATTCTTGAACACTTTCGCACACAATAGACTTGTATTTCCATGTCAAAAGGAAATAAAACAAGTATTGATGACAATCACATCAAACTTCTGTCAACAGTGACTAAAACAACTACAACCATTTTTGTTAAAGAGAACAAAGTACTTACCAAAAACTTTTACAGTAACTCAAGCAAGTTGTTTGCGAGTAGTCCTGCTCCTTTTCTTCTTTTTATGATGGTTCTAGTATAACAAAAAAAATTAGTCAGTCCAATATCACAAACATAAAAAGAACACAGTCATTTCCAAAAACTTTTCCAGTTACCTCAGGAACATCAACTTTTGAAGAAACTTTGTTATTCATTTCACCATTATCCATTTTAGTATCATCTATTCCGACTTCGTTGTTAATTCTATCAGCAGCCTACTATATTATCAACAAAATGTTTTCTAAGCAAAGAAAATCAGGCCATATCTGCTTATATTTCAAAGATTTTGAACACAAAAACAAATTATATAAATAAATACACGACCTCTAATGAGTCCGGATTTCGAGATTGTTCTACTGCATTCACTTCTCTTCTTTGGGATGATGCCAAGTCACATGTGGATGCTCTCTAGAAGAATGGATACAAATAGTAAATAAACCAATAAAAATTAAAAAATTGTAATATTTTACTAAATAATTATTCCAAACCATTCTAGCTTCAAACTAAGCAATCATCTCCTCCTTAAAATCTGCCAACTTAGCATTCATTTCTTCTCGCAGTTCCCACATATTATTTCCACTTTCTCATTCACTGCATCATCAAATGCTTTCTTTTGTGTAGCAGTCATGTCATCTGATGTCCTATACACTTTTTTTGGAGTCACACCTACACCATAAGTACTTAGGTGACCTAGTTTTTCTGGTCCAAGGATATTTTCGTACAGCATATCTTTCACAGAAGTATCATATTTGGATGTTTCCAGCAGTTTTTGTACCTTTGCATTCATAGTTGTCTAAATTGAAAAATAGATGGAAGAAAGAATTATTTATGAAGTGAGGCAAATAAAAAAGGACTAAAAGCTACTCTTACGATTGTTTGTGAAGTCAACTCATCCATTTGTTTTCCTTGTCTCGAATGAATAAAAACGTCAAGTTTCGAAGGCTTTTTTCCAGTTTTAATCTGAAGCTGCCAGATATTCAATGTACAAACTGAAGTGTTAATTAATATTTCTAAATAGAACTATTTTCCAAAAAAACAGCTACAAACATAAGGCTAGAAATTAATATACCTCTTCTCTCAGGTTTGCATGATCCTTTCATCCTAGTTCGATGTGGCATCTTCTGCTGCTTTCGATTCTTGCTATTAATCTTGCTTTGTTTCTAATTATGTACAAATTAAAATAGAAAAAAGTTAACAACAAATCCAAATCATAAAAGCAGTAGAATTTAATTCAAGAACAAAAGACAAGTGGCAATTGGATACATGCCTTTACATCATCTAAGCTCCAATATTCAACCAGAACAGGCCATTGGTCTGGAGGACAATGTACTAACATCCATGACTTGTTTTTCCTGTAAGGAGTGAAATACATTCTCTTCAATTTTGATTTCCATTCTCTCCACAATTTGCTAACCCTCCTCATCTGTACTTTCTTGCATGTGTAATCAAGATTTGTATTTCTCTATCAATAATTACAAAACAAAAGTTTAAACATTCACAAGCTACAAGGTTATATGAAATAAAAAGAAAAAATAGCAGCTGACTTTGGAAATGAGTTTCACTATGAAATTGAGAGTTGTGACCATGCCAAAGAATCAACAAATGGTATACCTCATGATAACATAAATTTTAAAA
Organism: Gardenia jasminoides; assembly: GCA_013103745.1. NCBI lineage: Eukaryota > Viridiplantae > Streptophyta > Magnoliopsida > Gentianales > Rubiaceae > Gardenia > Gardenia jasminoides. The sequence continues at coordinate 20,380,480 of CM023097.1, read as the reverse complement.
GTAATAGTCTTGAACCACACTTGATTCAAATGGCATTAGGATTGTCATAAAACTCGTACATGAGATTTACCATTAAGTCTCAATTATTGAGACAATGAAACTATACATTCCATGACAAACTAGATTCGATTCATTGTAATATTATACGAATTTTTGTATCTTTCATCAGATAACAGTAAACCATGAAGTTATGGGCTAACAACATGGTTAGAAGGTGACTCTGATACCACATGTTAAACTAAATATGTACACTTAAATGTACTACACTGCGGAAAATTAAATAGACTTACCTCTAACCATTGTTGTCAAGCACCAAATATGTCCCATGTGTCTTCTTATCTCCAGCCATTGTTATCAAGTAGAGATTAATATTAGGCCTCCTTGTCTTCTTCCTCTTCTTATCTAGACTAGCAAGATATGTAGAAGAATAAATACATAGAAGAGAAATTTAAAGTAAGGGAACTTCTAACCTATTTCTAACCAAGGGACCCTTACTGGCAAATACAAAAAATCCTTAGCGTTTTCCTTCCATCAAGGAAATCTTACCATAATTCATAGTTGCAAATAATATATCTAACTAATTGATTGATGTGATTGAATATTTGATATCAATTAACAGAAGATATCAATCAATCATCATTAATGGGAGATACTAATCAATCATTGACAAAATGCCAATTAATTAATTAGAATATCAATCAATCATGTAGGTCACAATAGTTTCTAAAAGAGGCAAGTCTTTCAAGAGTAAGGCTTATAGCTCAAGGGTCTTCACAAAAAAACTGAAGCTAATTATAATGAGACATATTCTCCGGCAATAGATGGAATTATATTTAGATATCTCGTGAGTCCGGTAGTGCATAAAAAACTTGATATGTATCTAATAAATGTAGTCACTGCTTATAATTTGTATAGAACATTAGATATTGTTTTTTGCATGAAAATTCTTGAAAGGTTTAGCATGTAAATCAATTCCAAGAGAAATTTATTCTATCAAATTGCAAAGGTCTTTATATAGGTTCAAACAATCTGAATGTATGTGGTATAACTACCTTAGCGAGTGTTTAATTAATAAAGGTGATGCAAATCCAACAGGTCCATGTGTTTGCATAAAGAGAGATAGGTCAAATTTATAATTATTGCTGTATATGTTAATGATCTTAATTTGATCAGAATTCTTGAAAAGGTCCAAAAGATAATTGAATATTTAAAGAAAGAGTTTGAAGTTAAAGATTCTGGAAAGAGCAAATTTTATCTTGGTTTACAAATCAGACATTTGAAAATTGGGACTTTTGTTCACCAAATTGCTTATACCTAGAAAGTATTAAAATGAATTTATATGGATAAAACACATCTATTAAGTACTTGAATGGTTATTTGGTCACCTGACCCTGTTAAGGATCCTTTTAGATCAAGAGAATAACATAAAGAGATATTAGGTTCTAAAGTGCCATATCTTAATGCTATTAGTGCACTAATGTATCTGACTAATTGTACAAGATCAGATATATCATTTATTGTGAATCTGTTAGCAAGATTTAGTTCCTTTCCAATCAAAACGACATTGGAAAAATATTAAACATATTTTTTGCTATCTACAAGGAATAGTTGATCTTGGTCTATTTTATTTTGTTTTTTTAAGGCAAACCTAGTACACAAGGTGGGATGCCAACCCATATTTTATTTAACAAAAATCAATGAGGGCTCAATGAGAGGTGCTGGACCTAACCTTGAAAAAGTACATTATGAATAATTGTAAACAAGGAGCACTACTCCCTTACAAAGCAAAAGAAACTAAATCAATCTTACATAAGGCATTTGAATTCTATCTATTCTAGCTAAGCTTGTATATCCTTTGGGATCTGAGCTAATGAAAAAACTTTGTTACTTCCAGAGGAGCTTGCTAGGTTCGTAAGAGTAATAGCCACTGTGTTTGACTCTCTCTCTCTCTCTTTATCTATGTGTGTCTATATATATATATACATATAGGAAAAGGTGAAATCCTTATTGAAGACAAGATTGTAGACATGTGTAGTCGAGAGACATAATTTTTGAGGAATTTTAGTGCTTCAATGCATCATCTATACCAAAACTTTGAAATCCATTTCAACTTGCACCAAGTGCAATCCGTGTTCCAATCAAGGTTGCATTCCTTCAAGCAAGGACAAGGACTATGCTTCAATGTTTGTCTTAAGACCGAAAAATTTTGCAAAGCCAAACAAAACGTTTCCATTGGAATCCCAGATCATTCCTCCTCTACCTAAATTACCTGGATTTCCCAAAGATGAACCACCAACATTTAGTTTCACATGGCCTTCTGAAGGAATCCTTCATGAAACTGAGATTGGTATTTTTAATTTTCCTTTGTGCCATTGAGACACCAAACTGGAATGTAACAACATCGAGTCCTCTTTAAATTGCATATGAAACACTTCTCACAGCCATTTGAATATTACCGCTAATATATAAAAAAGAACCAAGTCTACCCTCATATAAAGATTGATTCCTAGCTTTCCAATGCTCCCAAGTAATAATAGAAGGCAAGATCAAAACCAATTGTCCCTGAGCTGAATTTGAAAAGGCATGAAACCACCAATGTTGTAATATGTTTATGAAATTCCAAGAAGTTAGGAGAAATGATCCCACACTGATTTTGCAAATTTGCAATAGGATAATAGATGGTCTTCTATTTTCGAGTTATGACAAAAATAGCACTTTGAAGGAAGGTGGAAGCCAAACCTCATCAAAGTCTCAGGAAATGACAAGAGATCATTTAGTATCCTCCACATGAATATTTAAATCTTACACAGTATTTGGCTATTCCAAATTAGCTTCCTTCAACCCAAAATTGCATGCTTATCTCTTAACACATCCCATGCTAAGGAAAGTGTAAAATCTCCTGAGCTAGTAAGACTCCAAACCCTCTTACACCTTGCAAGTCCAAGACTTCTGTATATTGTTCAATAGTATCTCAAATAGAGAGCCTGCACCTCCAAACTATAGAAGAAGCCATTCTAGTGTGATGATCATCTGGCAGATAGTATTTTGACTTCATAAATCTAGCCCACAAAGAGCGGAGTTTTGGAATCTCCACCATAGTTTTCAACTAAATGTAGATTGCATATCTTTAAAGGTTCTCAATCAAGCCATCTTCGGCTGTAGGAAAACATAACTTACTCCAAGATAGCCAGTGATAATTAGGGCCTATATCAGACTCACCCCAAAAGAAGTCAGCCATTATCTTCTACAACTGCTTAATAATAGCCTTTGGAGGATCCATTATCTTAGTCTATATTATTCGAATAAATATTTCTATGAATTGCTTGGTTATGCTGATATTGAATATTTATCTGACCCACATAAAACAATATCTCAAACTGCCAATACATTTACATGTGGTACTACAGCAATTTCTTGGAGGTCTACAAAACAATTAGTAGCTGCCACTCATATTGACATACTAGCAATTCATGTGGCTAGTTGAGAATGTGACTGTCTAAAATCAATAGCTCATTATATTCGGAAGAAGTGTGGATTATCACTTGAGAAAGAAAATTCTTTGATTATATTTTATGAAAATAATGTAGTCTATATAAAAATAATAATTTGATATATTTATTTACCAAGGCATTGTCAACTATAACATTTGAAAAATTGGTGAAAAGTATTGGCATGCATCGACTAAAAGATATCAAATTGTATTTAAGTCAAGGGGAGAAATTAATATACAAAAACAATCTTTTTATTTCACTAGTTTTTTTTCCCTACGAGGTTCTTTTCCTAGTAAGGTTTTAATGAGACATGTTCTTCATTTAATGGACATCCAAGGGGGAATGTTATAAAACAATTAAATGAGGTGGATGCACATTGAATTCCCCTATGTCTGTTGAGTTTCTCACAGAATATAAAGGGACAAGAGGATTGATGTGGATGAGCATTTAATTCTCTTGTAATTATGTATAATTAGTTTCGTAAATTCTCTTATAATTAGACGTTAACCTTCATGTTTTCATATATTTTGAGGGCCTCAAAATTCTGTTTTTATTGAAAATTAAACAAAAATGTTTAAATTATTTTATTCACTAAAATATTAGTGAATTTATGCTTTGAGATATTATTTTTCAATTTAGAGAATTTTTTGAGAATTATTTGCGGTGTTTGGTTTCGGCCAGTTTAAGCGTCAAATTTTGTTCTGAAATGTGAATAGTAAATCTAAGATGAAACTGAGCATATATAGAGATATTACAGAGATATATTTAAGGTTAGACATTGTCAGAATGAGATAAATCAGTAAAAGTTAGAGTGTCGCGCGTCGATGCGACAAAAAGTGGTCGTTTGACCACTTTTCCTTAATTTAAGGGGAACCACACTTTATGTCTCCTTAAAGCCTTTTTCTTGCTTCCTTTTCCCTTCATTTTTAGCAGCCATTGAAGCTTAAGAGAGAGAGAGAGGAGAATCGGGTAGAGAGAGAAAGAAAAGAGAGAAAAAAATCTCAAACTTTCTTCTTCTTCTTCTTCCTTAATTTTCCTTGCATCTTGAACACCATTGGAGAGCTTCATCTCATTCCTTGTTGCTCCTCATTGCAGCTGGCCATGAGAGAGAGCAAGAGAGAGAGAGGAAAGTTTCATCTTGTCTATTTTCTTGTTTCTTGAAGAATTCAAGAGATCAAGCCATCAACACCTCATCTTCTTCTTTGATTTCTTGGAGTTTGAAGACACCATTGGAAAGCTTCTATCTTGTTTCTTCTCCTCCTTGTGCAGCCGTGTGTGGGAGAGAGAGAGAGAGGGAGAAATCCGAGAGTAAGAGGGAGAGAGAAAGTGAGAAAAGAGAAAAGAAGCTACCTTTTTGCTCTTCATCTTCTTGATCCTGTGTTTTGAGGAGGAAATCATCATCAAGCAAGCAGATCTTTAGCTAAGATTGGAGATTCTTGAAGTCGCTGAACTTGGAAGTTCATCCTTGAGTGAATCAACACCAGATCTTACTTGATTTTATTAGATCTAGTTAGATCTTGAGGTAAAACACTTAAATCTCTTAGTTTTAGCTTTATTATTGTTAGATCTTTCAGATCTATCGATTATTTTGCTAGAAATGCTTATGTTTGGAACATTGGAGTTGGGCTCTTGAATTCCCAACTTAGGTAGCTGACTTGAGGTGACTTTTAGGTAGCAGACTTGAGGACCTGAATGTGGTTGTGATTGTTGATTATGAGATGAGATTGTTTTATGGTTAGAAAGTAGGATTGTTGTTGAAAATTTTGAAGAAAAGTGACTAGGGCTGGCCGAACCTATGCTTGGAAATTTTGACCTTTGATTTCAAAATTTTATGATGTTTCTTGGCTAGATTTTTGCCTAAATAAATATGTATTATGTTATTTATGAGTATATGCTTGACTTGAGTTAAAATCTTGAACTTTAATGGTGAAAAGATGAGTTTTCACCAGTTTTTGGGGTAAAGTGTTACTTGGACAGATTTGAGGGCTTAGAAATATTTTATCTATTTCTATGAATTTTTGCACATTGAGATTTGATGAATGGTATCTTAAATATGTGCTAAAAACCTTGACTAAAGCTTTAGTGTCGGATTTAAACTCAAATGGGTGAATTTTGAGGTGAAATACCTCACTTTATTTCGTTGTACTAAAAGTTTAAAAGTCGCGTGAATGGAGTACATCGATAGAGTAATTTTACTTAATTGATGTGTTAATTTGAAAATGGAATCTTTTAAGATGATTTTTGACTCGAGTGACTACTTTTCGTTCAAGCAAAGTTAGAGGAATTTTGTGAAGAATTTTGATAAAACAAATGAATAAGCTACTTGAGTTTAGTTTTGCTATTTGTGAAAATCTGATTTTTGATCCATCAAATGGAGTAGTGTGTACTTTATCGCACTTATTCCTATTTGAATGGTAAATTTTTGCACAAGTCACACGAGGGGTCACAGCTTAACCGACTTGAGAATTCCCTCTTGGCTGACCTCGCCCACTCTAGTTTTCTCTTGGCGGGGCTCCCCTTGATGGAGCTCTTTTGGATCTTCTCGGTATACTCACTCCTCCAACCCATCTTCCCATCTTAAGGGGTTAGGTAGATTTCTCAAACTGTCCAGGGGCATTGCTTGGGTTATCCCTCTTTCTAGTATGAAAGGCTTTGGATTGAGATTTAGCATTCTCTACCCTCTGGGCCTTATCCAAGGCATCAGTAAAAGTGGTAATCTGGGCTGCTTCCAAAAATTCCTGAATTTCTACATTTAACCCTTGGATAAATCTCCTTATCCTTTTATGCTCTGTGACCACTCTCTCAGGGGCGAATTTGAAAATTTTGGTGAACCTTTGAAAAATTTGGTGAACCTCTCCTCATACTCAGCCACAATTAGCAACCCTTGTTTCAACCTAATAAAATCATCCTCCCTCTTTTCTTGTATCATGGGAGGAAGGAACATAGCATTAAACTCCCTCTCAAAATTTGCCCAAGTCCAGGGAGTTTGTTCTCTTTCCCATTTTTCCCTAATAACATTCCACCACGAGCGTGTCACTCCTTCAAACTGGAAGACGGTGAAATTCACCTGCCTCTCTTCGGCATAATTTAGGGCTGCAAAGATTTCAACCATTCGCTCAAACCAATTCTCCGCCACTTCAGGGTTAGATCCTCCGTGAATTCTAGGTGGGGCAAATTTCAAGAAACATTCTAGGGCTCTATCTTCACGTCTCTCATGGTTTCCAGGTTGGTTAACTGGCTCAGGGCCCTGGCGCTCAGCTAAACGCTCAAGGACATCAGTTATACGGTTAAGGGCCATAGCCACTTGGTCCCCTTCATTCCTAAGGTTTTGGTTCGGACCGGTCGTTGATCCCTCATCTCCCCCGGGAGTGCAAGGTTGCTGAAACCCACGCCCATGACCCCTTCCACATCCTTGTCGGTCCATTTTTAAAACAAGAGACTAAATGCATAAATAAAAGAGGCAAATAAGTATAGAAACTTAAAAGCATAAGTTGCAAGATCACTTAAAATTAAAGCATAATTCTTTCCATCACTAAAGGTCACATTACAAGTCAAAAGATCATAAACAAGTTAATGGTGTCAAGTACAAGACATAGGCAACCAAGTGCCTCAAAATATAGGTATACATGCATCAGAAATACAAAAGGTCTCAAGACGAGTGCCATCCCTTCGATGTCCTTAGCAACAATCAAAAGAGCAAGAGATCACTAGTCTGAGTAGGCCGAGCTAGTAGACCCCACATCCTCAAAAGGATCCTCCTCGGGCTCCTCTCCATGGGCTCTGGTTTGGAGATTATAGGCTATACGAGCACCAGCCGGTCTCACTTGATAACCAACCACAGGCTAAAAGTGTCTCGGCATGTTATCATCACCATTATGATCCATAACCTACAAAAAAGAACTCGATTAGAACTTAATTGAACTTAAGTACTCTTAACGCTTAACATAAATAATAACTATGTTCTAACATTTCTTTACTAAACTCACAAATAGTTTAATAACTCTAATTCTATCCAGATTTGTAAGGACCCGAAAATTTATTTTTATCTGACCTAATTAATTAATTAATTAATTAATTATTTTCTATGAATAATTGATTTAAATCATTTTAATTTCAATTATACCATACATTACCTCATTTTATTTTAAAAACCTTGTTTAACCTTCAATTTAATTTTTTTACCGCTCAATTGTGGAAAAATAAGAAAACACATTTTTCGAGGCAAACATTTGGACTGAGAGTAATGTAATCTTGGAGAGTAAGAATGATCATTAGTAGATTAAGAAAAGCTACTTAAAGGATTAGAAGTGAGTAATTGGGATTAAACTCAAAATGGAGCAATATTGACCACAAATTCAAAGTTGAATTTTTGTACCCAAAACTAGTGGTTCTTATTCCTTCTTGCTTTCCCCAATTTATCTATCAAGATCACAAGAAAACTCTCACCTTTCTCTCCCTTTCTCACCCGAACTTCAGCCCTCTTCTTCCTCTCAAATTTCAACTTCAATTCTTGCAAAGATTGGCCAAGAAAAGCTTGAGAAAACTTCCATTCCTTCACTTGAAACTTGAAGATTATCTTGTCTTGAGGGAGCCGGCTAGGAGCTTGAAGAGAGGGGTTGTTTTGGGAGCTTTGACCCATCACAAACAAGGGTTTCTTCTTGAGCCATTAGAGGTACTTTGATTTCAACAAAAACCTTGTTCCTTGTTTCCATTTTAGGTAGTTTTAATCTTTGATAGTTCAATGTTGCTATTCTTGTTGAATTGGATGATTATGTGGGCTCTATGAATTCCCACAATTCTTAATGATTAGCTATTATGATATATATGTATGTGATGGAATATGTTTGTGGTTTGTGATGAGTTATGGAGTTCGAAATTAGGAAAGAGAGAACGAGGAGAAAAACTGAGAGGAAAGGAATGGAATGCTGCCCTGTTTTGGTTGCTTAGATCACTGACTTTTCCTACGAATTTTGGGCTGAATTTTGGTACAAACCTAGTTCATATACTGAATTTTTAGTGTAGAAAATTTGGTGATTTTATAATGGGTTTTCGTTGGCCAAATGAGCCATTCTTTTCAACCCTGCAAATCTGGAATTTTGAGTAGCAGGATTGATGAAACAGTCTTCTTAAATCTGTTGTATCTTGGTGTGGGAAGGTCCAAATTGAGTTCCGTTTGTTGCATTTGAAACTAGACTCCAAGTTATTTAAGTGAGATAAATTTCAAGGGTTAGTTCGAATTCTGTGAATTTTGGTGAATTTTCAAAGTTGACTGAAAATCAAAACTGTTATGTCCTGTTATTACTGTAGCATCATCTTTAAACTGAAATTTGATTGGTTTTTGAGTTGAATCTTGTATAAGTGTCTTCTCGAGAGTTTTAGTTCACTGAGTCTATTTTCCAACGGTATAAGATTCATAAATTTCAGACTTATATAGCTCTAGTTATGGTTTTTCAAAGAATGCTGCAAAAACTGGAAAATCTGCTTTCAATTCTGTCCGCATGGGCTGTTCTGTTTTAGTGTGGTTTTGGTCTGAAAGTTTGCTACCACATAACCTCCATTTGATCAAGAAATGTTGTTAGAATCTTGGTTTTGAAAATGGAATGGAATGAGGGTTGTTTTGGATGAACCAAAGGTTGTAAAGGAAAAGAATTTCGTATAGCAGTTTAGAACTTCAAATTTTCAGTCAACTTTGGGGGCATGGATCACTACCTTCCCATATAATTTTTTGGCTAAATTTTGGTACAAATGTAGTTCACATATTGACGTTTGTCTCTGCAAAATTTGGTGTTTTTCCAGTATCATTCCATTGCCCAAATGATGTTCCAAAAATGACTCTTCAAAACTAGAAAAACCAAGCTGTCAGACAGCTTACTGTCCCAAGTTCAAATGGCTATATTTTCTTGCTCGGGAGTCAAAATTGAGAGCCGTTGGTGGCGTTAGAAACTAGACTTCAAGGGCTTTCCAACGGTGTATGGATTGCATGCTAACTCATTTTCTATCAATCCCAGAAAATTGGCAAAGATAGCCATTTTTCAAGACTGATTTGCCTATTTTTGTTCCTCGCGACTTCTTTTGTCGTACTTTTGCTCACGTTACAAAATGAATCTTGGAGTGACCCCTTCTAATGAATTGTAGTACTCTGAGTCTAGTTTCCATAGCCATAGACTTTGCCTAATTTTGATGAGTGTAACCTAAGATATGGACTGAACAAGGAACTGCAATAGTTTGGCCTTAGATGATTTTAAGTAGTTTAAGTTAAGTGTTGGGTTTTAGTTGTTTGGCCAGTGTGTGATAGTTGAACTTTGGCTCAGGTGACCCAGACTTCGTCAAGGGTGACCCGACTACCGAATTTTGATCTTCTTGCTTGCTCGTCTGTTTCACCGACTCACTGTGAGTGTTCCAACTCCTTTTCAAAATGAAAATCTTGCTATTGTTTGCAAAGAAATGACTTATTGAAATGAATTTGGGTTATTTGAAAGACTTGAATTTCATAAGAAATATGTTTGATCTGTTTTATGATTTGAACTACCATGTGAGTGTTTTCTCCTTTCATGTGATTTTGGGTATTAAAAAAAATATTGTGCTATCTTGTGACAAATGTGATGTCGTTGGGCGAAGTCCCTCGACTAGTCTACTTCGTTGGGTGAAATCCCTCGAGTAGTTTTAGTGAATTGATGTGACGTCGTTGGGCAAAGTCCCTCGACTAGTTTACTTCATTGGGTGAAATCCCTCGAGTAGTTTCAGTGAATTGATGTGACGTCGTTGGGCTAAATCTCTCGACTAGTCTACTTCGTTGGGTGAAATCCCTCGAGTAGTTTCAGTGAATTGATGTGACGTCGTTGGGCGAAATCTCTCGGCTAGTCTACTTCGTTGAGTGAAATCCCTTAAGTAGTTTGGCTAGTCTACTTCGTTGGACGATGTCCCTTGAGTAGTTTACCTGGTATATCCAGACAATACCCATTTACGTGTTTATCTACATGTTTTAAATTTTAAACTTAAAGTATGATTTGAACTGTTTTTCGTGAATTGCAAGTCTTTTGGCACTCACTGGGCTTTTAGCTCATTCTTTCAAATTTGTTTTCTTTAACAGGGATCGAGAACCCGAGTGAAGACGATTAGTCATGGTTAGAACTTATCTTTTGAATTTTACGTTGAAATGTTGAATTTGATGTTTTGGGTTTGTAAAAATGAAATTGTGGTTGTACCTTAAATATATTGGACTGTAATTTGAGAAGCTAAGTTGTAAGTTGAATTTAGTAATGTTATTGGTTGTGGTTGATTTGGAATGGTTATTTGCATTTACTTTCGAAGTGTTATTAGTTATTCGAGTGAGTGAGTCCTGGCGAGAGTTGGGTAGGCGATCCGCTGAACCCTCTGGTTCGTCTTAGGGGGAAGTGGGGTCGTCACAAGATTATTCAAACTTAGGCTCTGATACCAACTATAACAGCGAACCCTAAGGTCTCAGCGGGACGCTTGCCCAACTCTCGTCAGGACTCACGCACTCATTCTAAATTAATAGACATTCACAAATCAAACTTGAATGTCGGATTAAAGAAACACTTCAAATATACAAGACATATTCTTTTAAAGCTATCATTTACTATTTACTATTACAATCCAAAACCTATATATATAACAAAGTTTACACTTCAATTATCTCAAAAGCCATACAAGAGATATCTACTAGCACCACACAAAAATCGCTAGTCTATAGCCTCCAAATTCCACTTCCAAAAACCTGTTAAGGAAAACAAGTTGGGGTAAGCCAACGCTCGGTGAGGCCAAGAAAACAAGCAAGCAAGAAGCACTAAACAAAGTAAATAGCACACTTAATAAGATTATCACATAAGCGAGCAAGTTGAAAATAAAACACAAGTAGAAGGATATGGGAGCTCTCAAGAGCTAATTTCCACATCACGGGCGGTTCAAGTCATCTTTGGTTGACCCTCGGTCTACTCAAGTTGTAACATGTCCGTAGAACTCTACTTCCTCCAACCACCATATCACCCTCTCGGATCCGGAACCAAACAAGCACAAGGTGGTAATACTATTCGAGTATACCAAGTAAGACCCCAAAAGATCAACCTATAACATTTTCTCATGGCTCTCCAAGTTTCTCGACTAAGCCCTTGCCGGCTCGAGTTACAAGGTTTGCCAATGGGTTGGGGCGTCCCCACAAGCATGGTTGATCGATGAGATAACGCTCCAATCGACTTAGATTCGATCATAACATTGAGTCGGGATGAGAGGCACCTTCCGCCGAATAAGGTGTGGTACATACTACCGCTCAGTGCTCCCGAATTACAAGCATGTTCGAGCACAAGTTCACGTCATACAAATTCATATAACAAGTACCAAGTATCCAAGAGAGAAAAAGAGAGAGAGAACAAGGGCGATAAAGTACACCTTTGCCTCGGCAAGTTTACAAATTACAAAAACCACATAGCATTCGTACAAGTATCACTTCAATCATATTAACATGAAACATGCACTTGACACTCATCAAAAGTCAAGAGCAAACGAGAGCAAATCAAGAAGTCAATCAAGTTCCTCGGTATCCACGTGATTACCTGAGACATGCATAATCAAAGTTACCTAAGTATTCAACCAAGGTCAACTTCCAAACAATCAAGTTTTCCGATCTAAGTCAAGAGAAATCTCATGTGATTGGAAAAGTCCCTTTCCCAAGTATGGAATGGTGTGCAAATAACCAAAAAGGTTAGGCTCGAAAATCAGGAAATATTTCCAAGGCACTTCTAAGCTTTGACACTCTATCAAAAGAATTTTGATTTTTGTAACATTTTTTAAAAAATCATAACTTGAGTTCTATAAGTACAAAAATTGTGAATCTTATACCATTGGAAAATAGACTCAATGAACTAAAACTCTTTGGAGACATTTTTTCACGATTCAAATCATAAAGTAGTCAAATTTTTGTTCTAAGCTGCTACTACAGGAAAAACAGGGCATAATAGTCTTGAATTTCAGTCAACTTTGAAAATTCACCAAACTTCAAAGAAATCAAACTAGCCTCTGAAATTTATACCACTGAAATAAATTCAAGTCTATTTTCAAACACAATAAACAAAACTAAATTTGGATTTTTCTACACCAAGATATAACAGTTTTTCGAAAGTTGTTTTTTGAAACCTGCTATACGAAATTTCAGCAATATACTTGTGAAAGTTTTCTCTTTTCCTTTCTTTTAAAATCTGTTTTGTTGCTCCGATCAAGAGCATCTAAGGGCCGTTGTTTTGGCAAAATTTTGACTCAAGAAAAGGCTCTAAAAACCGAAAATTTTCAGCTCAAACTTTCGGCCATGAGTGTGCCTTTAAAACAGAAATTTTTGACCTTCAAGTTGGAGCTAAATTGGAGTTTCTAAAACCAAAAGTTTTAGCACATGATTAGAGTTAAAAATGAAGCTCTAAAACCTGAAAATTTTGCTCCAATTTCTCGGCCAAAGAAAGGATTTTGAAAGCTGAAAATTTTCACCAAGATTCAAGCACAATAGATCACTTTTCATGCTACCAAAACAACTAACAAAGACATAATCTTGCAAGCTAATTAAAGGGGTAAAATTCAAGCCACCAAGCAAGTTAAGAATCCATGCCATATCACATAATCATCCACCCATTTTAAGCACATAAATACCTCAAGACATCTACCTAAGAGCAAATCAAGAAAGCAAGTAAAATCCTCAAGACCTCTACCTAATGTCAAGGTTCATAGAACCCATCAACAACCCAAGCTTGTCTTGCTAAAATCTAGCTAGAAATGAAAGAAAGATTGAAGCTTTAAGGAGTTTTACCTTCTTCCCAAAATGTTAGGCAAGATCTCTAGAAATCAAGCACTAAATCCCCAAGATTCTTCCTTCCACCAAGCCTTCTATCAAGTTTGAAGATGATCCAAGGTTTGAACAAGAATGGAAGCAAGATTTGAGCAAAATTTGGAGGATGAAATTGAATTTCAAATCCAAGGGAAATGGGGAAGGGGAATTTAGCAGCAATGGGAAGAAGAGAGAGAGAGTCTTGTGTGATTTTTGGTAAAGTGAAATGGTGAAAGAAAGAAAAGACATAAAGCCATTCTTTAAGGTGCACCAAAGTCAACTTTGAATAGTAACTCTTTAATGCTCCTAATTGATTTTAACTCTAATCAATCATTTCTAACCCCTCAATTAGCTTTTCTTAATCTACAAATGATCATCCTTACTCTCCAAGATTGCCTCACTCCCAGAACAAATGTTTGTCTCGAAAAACGTGCTTTCTCCAAATTTCACTATTTAAGTGACAAAAAAATTAAATTTAAGAGTAAACATTTTTAGAAATAAACATGAGGCAATGTACAATGCAAATGCAATTAAAATGATTTAAATAAATTAATCAGAGCAAATGAATAAATAATTAAATAAATAGGTCAGATAAAATAAATTTTTGGCTCCTCACACTAAAAACTTGTGCTCACAAAATTCTCACATAAAATCATTAGTCCAAATCATCATTTTGGCCTATTAATCATCAGAACCAAGGATTGATCAACCAAGATCAATGAACTCTATTTTCTCATTTCTCATAAATTTTCTTACAAAACAACATTTCAGTGTCCAAAAGTTATTTTAGTCCAAAATTTTCAATTTTTCAAGAATTGAAATCACTTAAAAATGTCTTACATTAGAATCTAAACCTACTTTAAAATCAAATATGACATAAGTACAGAGTAAGGGTTAGTTATTCCTTTTTTCTTTGAATTCTTCAATGATCTATACTTGCTTTTCTTTCATTCCTGGAACCCTACAAAATAGAAACATACAAGCACACTTAAAATATTGAAACATATCAAAAAGTCGTTAAAATAAAGATATGGTTAGATTGCTTCCAACAAGTGCATGTTTATAGTTATTAACCTATCTATACTCCCTCATTGTCAAAGTTGTTTAGTCAAAGAAGAATCCATCGTTTTAGGGTGTGCTGGATCAATTGAATCTATTCTTCGACTATCATTAATTAATTTCTCCTGTAAGGTAGATTGAAGTGGACAAATATTGATAGGGTGCAATTAATTGATATATTTGTCCCTATTTTCCCTCGTGTTAATACTAAATATTGCTTTAATTGATTGATTCTACTTATATTTGGTATTTTGTGTTAATTGCAGAAATTAGAGCAAAACATGCCTAATTGATGATTTTAAAGTAGCTTATACGTGGACGCGTTTGAGCTCAATGTTCAAAATCGGAAGATTCGGAATGGACACGAAGAAGTTTCCCAATTCAAGTCAAATTCCAAATTTGGTACCTGACGGGATTTTATTAATTTGTATTCCACATTTTTCTTGTGGAAGAATTAGGCTTTTGTTTTAATGATTGGTTTGTAATAGGAAACTAGGGATTTCACGAGCTGTGGGCCGTGAGATTAGGGCGGGAGGCAGAGATCATATGCTATTCATTGCTTTTCATTGTTTTTGGGGGAGAAGAGACGAGGACTTCTTTTTAGATTAGTCTCTTCTGTTGGTTCGGCTCTAGAAAGGAACAGGAGAAAATTACATTCTTTCCAATTGTCTTTCATGGTCTTTTATCGAAGGAAGAAACCAAATCTTTTTGTTCTCTTGGCTTTTCGACAATTAGGAAGAACTATTGGAAGCTTTCGAATGAATTCTCTCCGCATGGCTCCTTCTCCATTAATGGAGAACTAATCTCGTACTTCTAGTCAAGGGACAATTGAGGATTTGGTTCAACTATTACTGTGAGATCTAGTCAATTTTATTTATTTCTTCTATTCGTTAGTATTTGTATGTTTTCTGCTTCTATTGGTAATGGTTATTGTATATGATTGAATAGGTGCGCAATATTTGATTATTCACGTAATCTATTTGCTAATTAGAGCAGTTGAATCCGTAATTGTTTGGCTATTCTAATCCTGATAGCAACTGGCATAATTGGGTTTGTGTCAGGAAAACGTTCAATCTAATTTAAATAAACCCTCGTAGCGTGTTTATTAATTAGAATAGGGTTTCTTTAATTTTTAGTGCAGTCAAGAAATTAAATCCTATGGTCATACCTAGGGTTATTTCTGGATTAGGGAAATTGTCAATGGTCGTATTTTGGCTATCAAAACAGTATGGAGAAACTAATTGTCAGATCGTATCAGCAATTAAAAACCTGTTTATTGACGAATGTTGGAAGTATATTTGCATCAATGATCAACTATTTGAACCAATTCTGAAGTGTATCCTTGGCTAGAGTTTTTCCCCTTAATTGTCTCTCTTCATTATTTCTCACAGTTGATTATTTTGTTAATATTTTGTTAGCATTTCATTCTCAAAAATCCCCCATTTCCTTTTGGTTTGAAAAAGAACGAATTTTTCCCAGTCCCTGAGGAAACAACCCTACTTACCATTAGTACAAATTAATATTTTCTCATAAACAATTCTGGTATATCGGGTCAATCAAACTCTTCAGAAATAGGGTGAAGCAAGTAACCCATTGCACATCCAGAATCCCTGCTCCCGTACTTGGAATTGTTTAGAGGGCAGCTATTGTGGTAATTAGGATTATTTTTATTGCACAGACTCGACACCTGTCAAATATCCAACCTATTCACCAGCTTGTTAGAGATGTCAAGATCAAGAACCATGTGATCATAATTAATGATAAAATGAAGTTGTTACTTTTTTTAATTTTCTCATGAAATTAGATTGAGTATGCATCACTTCAGAACTTATCAAGAAATTTTTGTAGGAATTTCTTGTTCAATAATACCTTTAGAACTTGTATGCACTGAACATTTCTCAAGAGAGCTTACTGATGCATTTCGCCTTGATTTTCAACTTTAGTTTCAATAACATTATCACAAGGAAAAAAAAGTATTCTCGTAGTCTTCATCTAAATAGATGTTACTTAAATTGGGGAACCCATACCATTATTGGCACGATCAATTTTTATAATATTAAATAAATTACCTTCATACAAAATATGCAATTCTTCTCTACTAACAAGTTGCAAAACTAATCAATCCAATCTTGCATAAATTTGATCAATGCATTAGGATGTTGCATTAACTTTTCAATAGGCAGCTCTCAAGATAAACACTTATCAACTAACTTTTGAATAGTTAAGTCCCAAGATGGCAAAGATTCATTTTGGACACATTCAATTTGAAAGTTACAAAAATTTGAAAGTCATTATTAGTATATTGATTTCCCCAAATATAATCATAAGAGTTAACCCAACTAATGTTATATTGGTCAAAAATAATACCCAAAATTATTAAAATTGTCCACATTTTGTGCTTGTATATGTTGAAGTTAATATGATATTCTTTAGATAAAGCACAACTTATGTGATTAGAATTATATGCATTAACCTTTCTTTTCTTTTTAATCATAAATTTAACATGTCCAATTTATACCATGAAGCATATTTAAGCCATCCAATTTGGATGTATCTGCACTCCTTCTTTGGTTGCTTCTATTATTCAAATATTGCAAGTATTGAAGATCTATTTTCAAGCTTCCTTCTCTCAAAATTTGTCCCCTCCTTTTTGCTATTCTTCTCGCAGTCTAAAAATGCTCCCAAAACTCAAATGATTCAGGAAGAGTAGATAAGAAGAGTAGATAATCAAACACTCGAAAAAAAAGACACAATAATACACATACACTAGATGCGACAAACATAAGAAATACAAAAAAAATGTCTAAACTAATAAATTATGTCCTTGGTATTGATATTGATTAAAATCATTTTTGGTAATTGTGCTAAAAACTTGAGAATGGTATATGTGCAAGTAATTATCCTAAATTATCCTTGACTATAAGTATATAGGTCTTGATTAAGAACAAGGATAATTTAGAACGATCTCATAGGGAAGAGTAGTCAACCACTAGTGGGTTTGTTTGGATAGAGAATTTACTTGAGATTTTATTTGGATTAACTACTGTAGCACTTTTTGTGATGTGATGTATGTGAGATAAAAATGTTGTTGGGAAGATAAAAAGATGGTTGGAAAGTGTGATTATGATGTAAGCAAAGTAAATTTTGCAAATAAATTTTATAAATTTCTGTTATACAAACAAACCCAGTGTTTTTCAAAACTCTTCTAGTATTTGGACTCACCAAATACAAGGAATT
Organism: Gardenia jasminoides; assembly: GCA_013103745.1. Lineage (NCBI taxonomy): Eukaryota > Viridiplantae > Streptophyta > Magnoliopsida > Gentianales > Rubiaceae > Gardenia > Gardenia jasminoides. The sequence continues at coordinate 20,362,867 of CM023097.1, read as the reverse complement.
AAGGATATAATAAAAACATATAGATGAAGAAAAATCAACTAAAATAAAGGCTTTCTAGGGTTAGATAATGAAATTTACTAGTTAAATGAGTTTTATATTTTTGGCAATACTATAGCATAATTTCTTAATATATGTAATACTCGCTTTTACCAGTATACCTGTTATACTTATAACAAATCTAATACTTATTTTTGTGATTATGAACCTAGTTATAAGTTTATTATATTTTGTGAAATTACTTTGGCTAAGTCACAAAGGTGTGCCTATTATTTTATGAGTGTAAACCCTAGGTTTAGCACTCTCTTAAATTAATGTTGAACTGTCAATTTCACAACATCATTCAAATACCTTTAAATATCCACAAATAATGGCCAATTAATTTTGATTGTGATGTCAAAAGTATAAAATAGCTTGCACAAAGTATGAATTCAAATAATTTAGAAAATATCACTTACAAAAAAAAAATTTAGAAAACATCACATGATAACATAGCTAGTTCATCCAATCCCTAAGAATAAACCATAGAAAGAAAATTATATCTTTTTGTTATAACTAAGTGTTTATCCTTCACTTATATAAAAACACAACCCTCCTTCCTCCACATTGAACCATGTGGTGGAAGGATCAATGTGGCAGAAGGAGGGAAGGAGTTTGGCATCGAAATGCATATATTTCCAATCAAACCTTTCATGGTTCTATATAGGATTTGAATAGTTAGCTATTGTTGAGGGTTGCATCATATTATCATCAAAGACTACCTTTGACCTTTGAGTATAACATGGGCTTCTAATAGTGTTAAATTATTTGGGGGCATTATTGTCAAACATGTAGCCAATTGCTCATGCTGAACAAGTTAAATGTACCTCATTTGTAGGGTTGTGTATATGTGGTCCACTTAGATTAGTTTTAATCAGATCATATGTCATCAAATCTGGACCATTGGATATGTGCTTATTTAGCCATAAATATCAATAGCCATTCGATTTGTTCATTTCCTGATTAAAAAATGGGTTTGATCTGTAATTAACAAGAAGGTGAAAAAAAGAGAAAAGGAAAAAGAAATAGAGGATGAGAGGTCGGGCAAGTGGTTCTCTGCTGTCTCCCTCTCCTCTGCGACAACTTTGGGGAAAAGCTCAGAGGCAAGTGAGCATCTTCCATCCTCCACACACTTTTGTTCACCAAATCCTTCTCTATCTTCTCTGTAGATTGACATGTCTAACCTCTTGTTAGGCCCCAAAGCAATCTAAGATAGTCAATTTTCCATCCAATTTTAACTAATCAAATTACCTAAGTGAACATATACTTAAGCAAAAAAAAATAGCAATAAAGATAAGAAAGAGAGCAATTAAATCCACTCAAATAAATATTAAAAGAAGAAAATAGAAGTGAAAGAGAAAATGCAAACCAAACAAACTCCAAGTTTCTTCTTTTAAAAGTGAAAGAGAGAATCCAAACCAAACAAACTCCGACATTTCTCCCAAACTTGGAGTTGAACCAATCCAATAGCCTCTTCAATTGAAAGTGACCTTGTACATAAGAAGGCTCACTCCTTCCTCACCCTGAGCTACCCTTAGTTGAATCAAAGAGTTTTACACCTCTCCTAATTAACTCTTACTCTACTACAATTGATTGCTAGCTAGCCAACCAACTAAGAGCTATTATACACACAAGTGAGGCAAACTTCAAGTTAGGTTCACCTTCACCAAGGTTTTACTCCTCCACTTGAGTAACCTCACAACCCAACTCTCCTTACTCTATACAATAATCAAAATATTTACTCTAAAATCACTCTTGATAGCTTTTATACAATGTTGGGTAAAAAGTCACCTATCTTCTCATGCTTGGGGGTATTTATAGGTGAAGAAAATTGGTTCCAAAAACTTCGCAGAGTGTGTCAGATAGCTGATGAGGATCTCTTCTGCATCTGATATAAGTAGTTGATATAAGTAGAATGGTTGAATCATTTTTCTTTAATTTATTGGACAGCCGATAGGTTGAGATTGTGTCCGATAGTTTGTGCTTCACAAATGTTCATTGACTATTAGACATCCAATGCATGTGTAGCATGTGTCCAATGGCAATTAACACTTTCCCTCATTTGATTCAATTTGTGCTCTTATTCTTTTGAACTTTCAACTTGTTCTAAATCATTGCTCACATAAAATCATTAGTTCAAATCATCATCTTAGTCTGTTAATCATCAAAACCAAAGATTGATCAACCAAAGTCAATAATCTCCCCCTTTTTGATGATGACAAACAAAATGATGATTTTTTTGATCAAGTAAGCACAAATAAACTCCCCCTTATTCTATGGAATTTTAAAGATAAAAACTCCCTCTTAGAACATGCCAACTTCCAAAGAAAAATCATTCATTCTACTCCCCCTTTTGGTATCATGAAAAATAAAGCGAGAAGGGACACCGTTTATAGATAATTGCAAGTAAAGCTCCCCCTAGGAGCAAACATGTAGCATTTTCAAAATGACTCCCTACAACATAAGACATTAACTCCCCCTTTCTTTTGTAAATCATGAACATATTTGAGAAATATTTTGGTGTTGCCACAAACAAGTAATTATATGTCCAAATTCATGATTTTGAAGGGCATTTGCACATATAGGACATATATGAATTAGGCATTTTAAATTCAATTTTTTTAAAAAAAACATTATTAATCATCAAGAACTCACAATCAGTCCATGAATAGAAACCAAATTGATAGTTCTTGAATCTCACATTCTTAACATTCATAAACATTGGAAAATTTTCTATAGTTATTATACATAGGAACATCATACAAAATATTTTTATTCCCTTTGAAATGATTAAGAATTATTCTCTTGTTATTCATACTAGAGTGTGTCTCTCCATTATTATCATTTTGACCATTATGTCTTGCAAGCACTTTTTCAACGTTATTTTTCTTCTGCACACTTTGTTTTTCTTGGTCAATAGTAGATTTATGCTTTTTAACCCATACCATTTTAGGTCCTCTATCAAAATTTCTTTTCTTAAAACATGTATAAATTTTTAACCAAGTTTTTCACAAAAATAGCAAGTTGGTTTAGGTTTAACAAAATTTTTCTTATTAGCATTAGATTTTTTTAAACAACTTTTAGTTTCTTCTTTTTTATTGGTAAATTCATTTAAGCACAAGTTCAAATTATCTATCCTCTTCTTAATATTTACATGTTCAACTTTTAAAGATTCATAAACCTTCATATTTTCTTTGAGTTTTTCATTTTTTTTCTTCAATTCCTTATTTGAATTTTCTACTTCTTTGTGAGACTTAGCTTATCAATAGTTATTTTTAGGCTCTCATTTTCTTCCTTAATTTGTGTCTTCTCTAATATACATTCATTCAATTGAGATTTTAATGTCTTATTCAATTCATTTGCTCTTTTTAATTTTTCATATAAATTTCTAACAATCTTTTCAACCATTAAATCTTCTGTGTTCTCTTCTTCCTTACAATTTGAACTTGAACATTCTTCATTTTCTTCAATAAAATTAGAATTTTTTCTTTCGTAGATCTTTTCTAAATTCCTTGAACACTTTTACAATCTTTTTTTTTAAATCATCTTCATTTAAAACTCTACAAAGAATATCCATTACTTGTATGTTTTGATCTAACAATCTTTTATCATTTTCATTTAATTCCTTTTTAGTCTTTTCTCTAATTTTTTCTTCCTTTGTGATTAAAGTTTCATAAGGACCATCCACAAAAATATGCCATAAATCATGATCAATAGATTGAAAAAAGGCTTCTATCCTATTTTTCATATATCATAATCTATGCCATCAAATACTAGTGGTTCATAGATGGATCATCCTAAAACAATAGTGGTTGCAATAATGATCTTTTCTCTAAGCAATTAAACTTGATCATTAGAGACCAAATTTTGATACCAATTGTCAGGCTGCAAAGCAATCTAAGATAGCAAGTTTTCCACCCAATTTTATCTAATCAAATTACCTAAGTGATCGTACAGTTAAATAAAAAAAATAGTAGAAAGATAGCACAATTAAATCCACTCAAACAAATAGTAAAAGAATAAAATAAAAGTGAAAGAGAGAATGCAAACCTAAAACAATGGATGCTATTGTTATTGCCATAGAACATTATGATAGGTTTATTAGCCTGTAATGTGTTGAATGTAGTATTAGAATCCACTGCTCCAATATCTTTTGATAAAGTAGTGTATTCTAATGCTTATATGTGATAGAACTTTCTTAACTAGGTTGAACCTAAAACTTAGCATAAACACCTTTAAATTCATATTAATTTGTCTAGAAAGCAATTTATGATATAATATATATACACACACACACATACACATGAATTGTCACTCCTCATTTATACTTTGAACACTCTCGAGTTTATTTGTACGTAATAGGTTGAGCATCAAATGTCCTATTGGATTTAGATGAATGATTAGATGAATGATTATTTGATCTAACAAAAATTTGTAACCTTTTTGGATGAGTAGTTTGTTTTTCATTTAGCATAAGACTTTAGATATAATTGTCCCTACATCTAAAAATGAAAGCCACTAATATGAGTGTCAAGTTTTTGTGTTTAAATTTCAAGTCAAGTCCCAACCATTCTTAAAATTCTGTCAAGGATTCATTGGGGAACAGTGAATAAAGTGAAGAACAAGATTGATGTTGAACTTAGTCATGGTGTAAATCTTGATCCCGGATTTTGATAATTACAAAATAATTGGATAATTCAAACTAATGTTTTCCAATTGAGAAATATGACAACTCAGATCATTGATACAAATGGTGACAATGAAAGACTCAATCAAAAAGATGCAAAGGAAACTCAACTCTGTCGGACGCTCGATAACTTGTACCGGATGTCCGATAAAGGTTGAAAACTCTCAGACGAACCTCCATCGAACACTCAAATTTAAGTACTGGACGTCCAATAGATAGCGGGAGTATCGGACACTCGTATCGAACGCATATCATCATCACCAGATGTCCAATTGAATTCAAGAAATATTTCAAACTCTCTGACCAGTGTCGGACGCAGACTACACCAAACGCAAAAAATGCATCGGCCGTCCGATAAATATTGAGACAACCTTTCGGACAATGGCACTAGACGCAGAATATTGTACCGGACATCCGATACCTCTAACGGCTAGTTGACTCTTCAGCTTCCTTCTATCCGTTGACAGCCTTTATTATTCTCTTTTTGGTCCTCTTTAAATAGTCCTTTGTCTAAATCAATTAAGTAACTTTTGTACACTTAGAATACAAGTTCTTAAGAGTAATTTTAGCTAGAAAATACTCTCCAAGTAAGATTTGTACTTCTTGAAGTGTGAATTGGTTAGTAAGCTTTTCACTTGTGATTGAATTCTTTAATAGTGTAGCTTTGAGAGGGTTATCCGGAGTGATTGTAAAATTTCCTACCTTGACCGAGTGCTGCTTGGGGTAAGGAGGAAGTGAGCTTTCCATTGTACACGACATTGGTTGTAATTCATCAATTTGAAGTAACTTTTGTCAAGAATTAGTCTTCAATCTCAAGAGGAGCTTGGTAGACAATTGGTTTGCGTATTCTCATCTCTTTTTCAGTTTAATTTACAATTCTTACATTGCTTATATTTTCTATCCTTCTTGTATACTATTACTCCTTCATTGACTAACTCATTATGTAATCACTTAGTTAAGAGGGTAAATTTCTAGGTGTGAAAAAAGGGTGTCATAATTTGATTAATTTTAATCAACCTAATTCACCCCTCTCTTAGGTTGTCTTTGGGCCTTACAATTGGTATCAGAGATTGGTCTCTAAGATCAAGTTTAACCGTTTAGAGTAAAGATGACAACCAACAATGCTATGTTTGTAGAAGGACAATCGGTAACTAGACCACCAATGTTTAATGGATCAAACTATGTAAGTTGGAAGGAACGAATGATTATTTTCTTGCAATCAATTGATATTGACTTGTAGTTCATTGTTAATGAAGGTCCATATATTGCCATTATAGAAGATGCTATTACTCATGTTACTAGACCAAAAAACCAGAAATGAATTAACTCGTGAAGATAGAGCTAAACTCACTTCAAATGCTAAAGCTATGAATGTATTATATAGTGCTTTAGACTCAAATGAATCTATTAGAGCTAAAGGTTGTAAGTCAGCTAAGGAAATTTGGGATAAATTGAGGGAAATTCATGAAGGGAGTGAAGATGTTAGGGAACAAAAGAAATCTATCTTGGTCACTAAGTATGAATCATTTAAAATGGAGCCTCATGAAAACATTGATAAAATGTATTGTAGATTTAATGATCTCATTAAGGACTTAGAAGTGTTGGACAAAGAATATACATTAGGAGAGAAAAACAGAAAAATTTTGAATGCTTTACCTAAAGAATGGGAAAGTAAAGTAACTGCCATTGAAGAGGCAAAGGATTTGAATTCAATGTCCATTGAATGTCTTATAAACTCTTTAACATCTTATGAATTGAAACTTAAAAGCAAAGTGCAAGATGAAGAAGATGCAAGGGCAAAAAGAAGCATTGCGCTAAAGGCATCTCAAGATGAGGATGATTCGACCTCATTAGATGATGAAGAAATGGATGGTGATGATAGTGTCGCGCCCCATTTTTTCAACAAAAACATTGTGTGGTAGAAAAGGGAAAGATTTGATTTTTTTGAAAACGAAAGGGAAAGGGGTCATGGGACTACAAAAATGCGACGGTTTGGACCCAAAACAAAAAGTCTAGAAAAGGGTTTTTAGAAAAAGTTTGGAGTCGCCACTTGGTATGGAGTTTAGGTGTACCAAGTCACCCAAAAGTTTTGATTTAATGAAATAAACAAAGAAAACCCTTTTTTAGACGACTCCAGGTCTTTGAAAACTAGAGAAAAGGTTCGGGGGTCACGGTTGAAAGAAGGGAAGGCAAAGATTCGATGTTGCTCGTCTCTAAGGCACCCTTCTAACCTAGCCAAAGCTAGTTGCAAGATTTAGTTGAAAATTTCCTAATTCTAGCTTTAAAATTTATCACATTTGGATGTTGTCTATATGGATGCAAAACCTAGACCTAATGTTGGATTGAGAGGGGCAAATGTCTCCTTGAGGTGTGATTGGAATTGATCACATTAATTGTGTCCTCCAATTTTGGTCCCTCGGGGAGGTCTGAAAGAATGCAAATGATGAGACTCGAATGAACAGAAAGTAGGGTTTTCAAAATGCAATTTTTATAAAGTATCAAGAGAAAGAAGTTGGGTTTTTGAAAAGATAAATTTTAAGTGCAAAGAGAATTTTGAATTTCCCAAAAGATGCAATTTTAAGAAAAATGGTTTTTTGATTTTGAATTGCTAAAACATGAAGAAGAAAGTTGATTTTTAAAGAATGAATTTGATAGCGTTTAAAATAATGCATATGTATGTCCTAAAGAGGGAAAATGCAACATAATGGGTGCGGGGGACTAAATTCGTGACTTTAATTCTTCCTTTTCATAGAAGGAAATAAAAGCGTGCTAAGGCTAGGAAGCCATACTCGCTCTTTTCCCTATTTCAAAGGGTAATGCCTTAAATGCACTAATCTAATAAAAAGAAAACTAAATGAGATGTTTCACACACGGGGTGGGATAATAGTGACATGCAAAAATGGGAAAGAAAACTCTAAAAGTGAAAAGTGTGTGAAATTTGTATCTAATGCATGAATGGCGTTTAAGGGTCTAGCATTGGACTAGCCCTTGTCAAAGGTTCTCACTAACATTGGATTAGTGAGAAATCGAAGGGGAAGGCCACAACTAGCATTGGACTAGTGTGGTGACGTCAATATATTTACACAATAATTATGTAGACATGATAATAAAGCAAATAAACATATAAAACACATAAACACATAGCACATAGGCATAATATCTAGATGCAAGGCCCTAGGAAAGCAAATAAACACATAATCATGCAAGCATGCAAAATAAGCATATAAAAACTAATTATTACATTGGGAGAAACCTAAATACATTCTAAGGGGGAAAAATTCGGAATAATAATCTAACTATTACATCTTCTAGAATAAATACACTTTTTGCCAAATTAAACCTATCTATTACAACTTGGCATCCAAGGCCTCCAAATGATTTACTCAAAAATTAAATGACATAAATAAAGACTAGACATGAATAAAAGCAAAGGAAAACTTAATTAAAATAAGCAAGATCATGCAAAAACACATAATGAGCACATAATAGGGGAAAGAAATTACCATCCCTTGATATGAGGCCTTAATTGAATCCTTAGATGATGGAAATGGCTATCTAAGACTCAATATCAACAAAAGGGATCAAGGTACCAATTTAAAGGAAAAATGAATCAAAAAATCAAAGAAAGGATATCTAAGCAGATTACGCAAACAACATAGACAAGACTAGGAAATAGAGTAAGATTGGAACAAAAAGCGAGGAAATATCAGCGAAATACAAAAGCGAGGAGGTTCTGTGTAAAGCCTTGAACCAGATCCAGCGTTGAGGCAAAATCAAAGACGAGGAGGAAGCGGACGAAGCGGACGGCGTAACGACCAGCGTTTAAATCAAAAGATCGAGGAAGCGGATGGAAGCGGACTAAAGCGTAACCAAGCCAGCGTTCTTCCATCTTCAAAATATCGGAAGATTGCTTCGGTTTCTTTTGAGACAATATCACAGACAAAACCGAGGCAAGGGGATCTATTTAAACATCAAACACCACATTCGGATCATGTCAAAACAAGCTAAAATGAAGAAAGCCAAATCTTAAGCATCAACATCATCAAATAGACAAAAGGGAAGGGAAAAGAAGCCGGGATAGAAAGCGAGGATTGTTTGGCGTAACAACCGTTCTTCACATCTTCAAGTATTCAAGCAGAGCGGATCGTTAGTAGTCAGCAAGAGGTCAGCGTTCTTCACAACTTCAAACATTCAAGAGAAAGCGGACCGTTAGCGGATGACTTAGTAAGTAGTCAGCGTTCTTCACATCTTCAAAAGCGTGAAGAACATTTTCAGAAATTTCGGGGAATCACTGACATCATCTGAAGCATCAAACATCTGATTTTAAGCGTAAAACAAATCTACTAGCCTTACCAAGGCTTTATAAACCTAACATACTCATATAACAGATAATCATCATCAAATATCCCAAAATAAAGAAAAACTACTCAAGACCTTGGTTCCACCAAAGGCCCAAATCTCGGACAATTTTACGATCAAAAGCGGTAAATAGGTATAAGTGTGCTACAGATCGAGGAAGCTTGAATAAAAAATGAAGGAAGAGGCCAGAAATTCCAAGAATAAGCTCTTCAAAGGTGAAACCCTAGCTTTTCTTTTCTTCTTTCTTTTCCTTTTTTCTCTCTAATTTCCAGCCGTTTTTCTCTGATTTTTTCTCTCTTTCAGCCTCCCTTTTTGCCTCTTTTTCTCTCAGATTTTCCCCCACTTGCTAAACCTAATCTAGGCTATTTATAGCCACCCAAACCTAGAACTAAGGGTTTTGATGTTCTTGGGATGAGGTGAGCTAATCTTGAACGTTAGATCAGTTGTTAGGGTTTAGGGGTGAGTTGGGGAATGTTTAAATAGGTTTCTTATCGTTCAAGTATAATACAGTTGGAAAGGATGATCAAGCTTACGGAAAAATCCAGCTTCATTTTTTTTAAAGTCGGGTTCTGTGGACTAGTTCAGCGGACTCACCAATGCTTGGTCAGCGTTTTATGACTTTGACTTTTTTTTTTTTTTTTTGAAAACCTACAAAAATAACAAAAGGTGTTAGAAAATCAAAAATAAATAACTAAACATTAACAGATAAAAACATAAGAAAACAAATAAAATAGTCAAAATTTGGTGTCTGACTTGCCCTCTTTGTGAGTTTGAAGAAACTCTAGACAAAACGTGAACATAAATACTCACAGTTTTCTGGTTGTATCTGAACCATTGTAAACAAGAGGAATGCTAGATTGCCAAATTTCAAACAAACAATGCATAATGTGACCGAACTCGTGTAGAGTTGCCTACATATCTCGACATGAGAATCAGGTCAAAGCGTGGTTCAAACAAATGAACCATGATGAGATGAATCTGAAACTTGTAAAATTCGAGCAAGGAGATAGAAGGGTGCGGAGGTGAGACTCCTGTAAATTTAAATTTGAAGAAGGGGGATAGAAGGGTGCCCGGCGGAGGCTGAGACTCACCAACATAAATTTAAATTTGAAGAAGGGGATAGAAAGGGTGTGAGGAGGCTGAGCCTGAAATTAAATTTGAAGAATGGGAGATAGAAGGGTGCAGAGGCTGAGGCTCCAACATAAATTAAATTGAAGAAGGGGATAGAAGGTGCTGAGGCTATATTAAAGTGAAGAATGGGAGATAGAATGAGAGCTCCTTGAAGAATGGGAGATAGAAGAGGTGCCCGTGAGCTGAGACTCATATGAGAGATTTAGAATTTGAAGAATGGGGATAGAAGGGTGTTGAGACTCCAAATGTGAATTTAAATTGAAGAATGGAGATAGAAGGGTGCCGTGAGGCTGAGACCTCCTGACATAAATTTAAATTTGAAGGGAGATAGAAGGGTGCCAGTGAGGCTGAGATCAGAAATTTAAATTGAAGGGGATAGAAGGGTGCAGCGAGATCTTGACATGAATTAGAAAGGGTGAGACAGCGATAGAAGGATTCTGGCGAGGTGAGCAATAATAATAAATTGAAGCGGAGATAGAAGTGGCGAGAAGTGACAGCGAAAATCTGAAATTAAGTGAAGCGAGGGATTGAAGCGAGGTGACAACAATGAGTGAATTCTTTCAAATCTAGACTATTGATGGGATTGGACCCAACCTAAATGACTAGATGGGAAAATGAAAATATACTATTGATGGGATTGGACCCAAGCTTGAATGACTGAAAAAACTATTGATGGGATTGGACCGAGCACGAATGACTAAACATACTATTCGATTGGGATTGGACGAGCCGAATGACTGAAAAAAACTATTCAGTGGGATTGGACCCGAGCCTGAATGACTAAACATACTATTCAGTGGGATTGGACCCGAGCCTGAATGACTAAAAAAACTGTTCAGTGGGATTGGACCCGAGCCTGAACGACTAGATGAAAACATAAATGCTGGATTGCCAGACTTTGAAAAATAAAACACAAGTTGTTCAAACAAGATAACTGTAGAGTGCAAGTAATGATGCATTCGACGAAATGGTGCAATTCTGATTTTTGATTTTCTTGATTTGAAAAGCAAGTGATTGATGGGAACAATGATTTTTCTTCTTTTCTTCTTTTTTTTTTCTTTTTTTTTTCTTCTTTTCTTTCTTCTTTTTCTTTTTCTTTCTCTTTCTTTTTCTTCTTTTTTTTCTTTCTTTCTTTTTTCTTTTTCTTTCTTTCTTTTTTTTTTTTTTTTTTCAAGAATTGATGGATTTTGAGAAGTTGAAGAGTGTAACTGAAACCCTTCCTCTGCAGGGTTGGGACAAATCCACATATGTTGCCATCGTCTTGATCTGCAAATCTCTTCCGGCAAAAATTAATCTTGAATGCATTATCCAAAATTGGAGAGCACTTCTCTCAAAACAAATTTGCCCAGTGTCAACTGAATCGTTAACCCTGCAGAAGTCATGAAATATTAACCAATTAGTCCATGGGAATTCAGTTCTTCTTCCCTTCTCCTTTTTTTTTTTTTTCATAAAGTGTAAAAACTCTTGTGATCACAGCTATTGGCCATTAAAATGACTAAAATGTATCAGAACCATGCAATAAAATACATTCATGAGATACTTATGCTTATGAAGCATTGCTTGTTCTCAAGTGATAGGGAATATTCATCAAAAGCAAGTTATGAGATTGAAATAAACCATGTGATCCTGGAAATCCAAATCCTCATAAACCAGGCAAAACATTATTATGCAATTATTCAATTTGCATCAAGTACTCATAATGTCAAGTAAAAGAAAGACAATTATACCTCAATTTTGACAATTCAATCTTGATTTCTCACTTTCACCAAATTTTGCAATCAAATGACTCATATAGTCAATTCAAGCTTGTCTTTTCCATATTTTCTCAGATTTTACTGCTAAAAAGGATTCACTGAAACACATCTTTTTATTCAAATTGCAATAATGTCTTTTGACGCGAAAATCAACACTTTTAGGTGAAGATTCCCGGTTACTCGACATATGCCTTCTTGCTCAAATAGTAAAGATGTCTTTTGACGCGAAAATCAACACTTTTAGGTGAAGATCCCCGGTTACTCAACATTTTACTTTTTCAAACTGCTTTGCATACTCGTAATTCAAGCACCGTTTTACGCGAAAGTTAACATTTGTAGATGCTAAACCTCCGGTTACTTAGTACTAGAATCATTGGAGTAGAACTTTGATTCTCACTTTGCTACTTTTCTTGCTTTGCTTTTTCTTTTTTTTTTTTTTTTATCAAATGGAAAAGGATCATTTGCCAACAATATCAATCATTTTCTTGTAAAATCCAATAAAAGAAGAGATCTCATTTAATAGGAAAAATTCGAGGCATAATTTTCTCTATTTTACAAAACATACTTTCTAAAATGCCAATGTCACAATCACATAATAATTATTTCCGAGTAGGATGGAAAAAGGATTTTTCATATCACAGGGCTTTTATTTCAGAAGGATGAAAACAATTGCAACCAAAATTGGACATTTGCACCCTTTTTGAATCAAATTTTGAAAAACAAATCAACTTGTGAAGCAAATGTGCAATTTAGACAAAGTTTTTTTTTTTTTTCTTTCTCAACACATCTAAGCACATAAAAGCCAAATTTAAACAAATAAATACATCCTGATGTAGCAATTTGATCGAAAATATTCTAACGGTTAATCCTATTGCTAAAAAAAACAGAACACAAGATCGAACATAAAAAAGTGAAATAAAGCAAGGATGGGACAAAGTGCAAATCAAAGGATGGATCTATCGTCCCCTTCAGCTCCATTATCGCCTCCGGTGGCCTTTGGGATAGGCGGCTCAGGCGGCGGAATGTCGAGGCACGCCTCTATACGACTTAGTCGAGTGCTCAAGGCTCCAAGCTGCGTCTCCATACGCCTCCATCGGGCAGATTAATGTGCTCATGCATGCATTGACAAAAAATCATTCATTGACTGTTGCAAACTTGCCCCAATTTTCACCTTTTATTGAGAAATTCTTTCTTGCAGATTTTTTTTTTTAATTAATTTTTTTTTGATTTTCAATTTTCCTTTAAGCAATTGCCCTATTTTGGTCAACCAAAAATTTTGCCTCAATTTAAAAAAAGAATGCCCCAGTTTAGTTGATGGAGAATTTGCTCCAATTTTATCCAATAAAAATTGGCTCTAATGTAGCCAACCAAAAAATTTGCCCCAGTTTAATCAAATAAAACATTGCTTCAATGGGCCATTAAAATTTTCTTCTCTTCTTTTTCCCTTTTTTTTTATTTTTTCAAATTTTCTTTGTTTATTGAAAATTTTCCTTGAGAAATTTTTCTCGATTTTCCTTCAATTTTTTTTTTTTTTTTTTTGAAAGGCAAATCCAAGACTAGCTGTTAGAGTTGGCGCTCCTTCGAAATTGAGAGGCCATGCCATCATCTTCAAATGTAGTGTTATTGATTTTTATTCATGCTTGATCTTTGGATCTGCAAAATTTGTCTTCCACTTCTTGTGGATCTCAGCCATGAATACCTGCATACAAGAGGGGACTTGCAAAATATGATGTGCACTTGAATTCTCAAACAATTTGCTTTCTTTATTATTATGCAATAATTACTGCTCAAGAAAAAATGCTAACTTATCAAAAGCCAAATTTTGAGTGGCAAATTTAAAGATGTGTTATTTGACCCTTGGGTATGCCCAAAAATACATCATAGAAATGCTCCACACACAAAATTTTTTTTTTTTTTATTGACCCATTTTTCTCCTAGATGCTCTGAGCTTGTGTTTCCCCAAATAAATTCTCCATAGTTTGCATTGTCGGATTTACCCAAGAATCAAATAATACTCCTAATCTTCAAAACTTGATTAGATCAAGAAAATATTTCTTTCTTATGAACACCCACATTTTTATGAATGCAAGGGAGGGGGAAAAAGAAAAGAAAAAAAAACTTAGAGTTAGTAAGCAGAACTGCAAAACCGGTATGCATGTTCTATGGGGGAGCCCTTTTATGCCAAGGGTCGGCCTAGCATGAAAATGCAATCCTTTGGGGTATGCACCATACAATACCTGATGGATCCGATCACTTCACTGATATGCGATTAGTAAAACAATCTAGAGGATTGACCAAAAGAATATGTGATACTTGATGCATCACGAGGACAAAGTCCGAATGGATTTATTACTTTAATTGATATGTGAAAAGAGGTTAAAGGTTAATTTGACATAAAAAGGATTATTCTCGAAGGAATTGTAGTGCCTTGACTAGTCTTGAGTGAAACATGGATCTAAATGGATTGGACGGGATCGATGGTTTACCCAAAAGTCAACTGGGTTCATTGCTTACTTATAACTCCACATCTCCATTTTATTTGTAACACACTAGCTCATAAGCCTTCTAAAATCAAGATTTGGCCTTGATAAAATTATTATCTCCACAATGAGAAATTATTTTGTGACTTTTTGATTTAGTGTCCTTATGCATGGGATTTTACCAATTTTGATAAAATGGCCAAAAAATGATTACTAGAGGTTTATATTCTAGCATATGAAGGTCACTCCATATCTTTGGATGTCATCATAGAAGGATCGGACCCTACCTTACCTTGTGCACTACCCCTTTGGATGTTACTGAAAACATAAACATGCAAGTCTCTTTGGATTATATATCCGAGACACAAAGGTGGTTTATTCCTAACATGGGATTCCCTATGCGGCATTCCCTCTATGGTTTATGCATGATGCCAGTTTATTAAAGCAAATAAAGGTGCAAAATGAAACATGGCCTATAGGAGCCCCATTTGAACGCCGGGGTAAGTCTAAAAATGATATGCAATTATAACTTGAATGCAATAAACATAAAATTAAACGTGCAATAGCCTATCTAGAAGGATGGCTTGTCTTAAAAGAGTACCAAGACTCTTATTTTCTAGAGTTTGTGAAATGTAAGAAAGGGAAAACAACGAAAGGTTAGTTTAATCAACAGATATCACGTAACACGTTGGAGCAACAAATTGCACAAAAATAAAGATGGGTGAAATCCCTCCTCTTGTGTCTAGTGATCCTTAATAGGGTAAGGTAGACTCTCCCCTAGGCAATTCTAACATGGATGCATGAGGTTGGGCTCACTAATGCATCTAGACTCGATAAAGGTTACAGGCTCCCAAACCTTGGACCAAAAGGCAAAGGTCATCAATCCAAATGCCCCAAGTGGGTGGTTGGTGATCCCCTAGACATTGCTACGCGTACGTGCGGCCACATGTCCAAGTGGATCGATCCTAATCTAATAGGGAAGAGTGGCGTGACAAGCCACTAAAAGTAAAAAAAAAGTAGGGTCAAAGTAAAATACGTATGCACGTATGAAAGTGATTCCCTTTGAGAGGAGGGATTCAAACATCAAACATTTTCGAGGCTCTAGGGTAGATGCACACCCACCCCAATGCAAGCTGTACAAGTAAATAAACAATAATTCATTCATCATGTACGCGATGTGTAGGGAGTGATTGTACGGGAAAACCCTAAAAGAGAAAAGAAAAGAATGCAACCTAAAACATCAAATGTGATATATAAGAAAGTTAGAAAAAGAAATAATCAACTAAATCAAGTGCTTTCGGACCCTCTTAGGAAAGTCCCCGATTGTCATGGCCATTTTTTGAAACAACAAAAAATTGTGTAGAAAAGGGAAAGATTTGATTTTTTGAAAGGGAAAGGGTCATGGGACTACAAAAATCGACGGTTTGGACCAAAACAAAAGTCTAGAAAGGGTTTTAGAAAAAGTTTGGAGTCGCCACTTGGTATGGAGTTTAGGTGTACCAAGTCACCCAAAGTTTTGATTTAATGAAATAAACAAAGAAAACCCTTTTTAGGCGACTCGGTCTTTGAAAACTAGAGAAAAGGTTAGGGTCACGGTTGAAAGAAGGAAGGCAAAGATTGATGTTGCTCGTCTCTAAGGCACCCTTCTAACCTAGCCAAAGCTAGTTGCAAGATTTAGTTGAAAATTTCCTAATTCTAAGCTTTAAAATTTATCACATTTGGATGTTGTCTATATGGATGCAAAACCTAGACCTAATGTTGGATTGAGAGGGGCAAATGTCTCCTTGAGGTGTGATTGGAATTGATCACATTAATTGTGTCCTCCAATTTTGGTCCCTCGAGGAGGTCACGAAGAATGCAAATGATGAGACTCGAATGAACAAAAGTAGGGTTTTCAAAATTGCAATTTTTATAAAGTATCAAGAGAAAAGAAGTTGGATTTTTGAAAAGATCAATTTTAAGTGCAAAGAGGAATTTGAATTTCCCAAAAGATGCAATTTTAAGAAAAATGGTTTTGATTTTGAATTGCTAAAACATGAAGAAGAAAGTTGATTTTTAAAGAATGAATTTGATAGCGTTTAAAATAATGCATATGTATGTCCTAAAGAGGGAAAATGCAACATAATGGGTGCGGGGGACTAAATTCGTGACTTTAATTCTTCCTTTTCATAGAAGGAAATAAAAGCGTGCTAAGGCTAGGAAGCCATACTCGCTCTTATCCCTAATTCAAAGGGTAATGCCTTAAATGCACTAATCTAATAAAAAGAAAACTAAATGAGATGTTTCACACACGGGGTGGGATAATAGTGACATGCAAAAAATGGGAAAGAAAACTCTAAAAGTGAAAAGTGTGTGAAATTTGTATCTAATGCATGAATGGCGTTTAAGGGTCTAGCATTGGACTAGCCCTAGTCAAAAGGTTCTCACTAACATTGGATTAGTGAGAAATCGAAGGGGAAGGCCACAACTAGCGTTGGACTAGTGTGGTGACGTCAATATATTTACAAAATAATTATGTAGACATGATAATAAAGCAAATAAACATATAAAACACATAAACACATAGCACATAGGCATAATATCTAGATGCAAGGCCCTAGGAAAGCAAATAAACACATAATCATGCAAACATGCAAAATAAGCATATAAAAACTAATTATTACATTGGGGAAAACCTAAATACATTCTAAGGGAAGAAATTCGAAATAATAATCTAACTATTACATCTTCTAGAATAAATACACTTTTTGCCAAATTAAACCTATCTATTACAACTTGGCATCCAAGGCCTCCAAATGATTTACTCAAAAATTAAATGACATAAATAAAGACTAGACATGAATAAAAGCAAAGGAAAACTTAATTAAAATAAGCAAGATCATGCAAAAACACATAATGAGCACATAATAGGGGAAAGAAATTACCATCCCTTGATATGAGGCCTTAATTGAATCCTTAGATGATGGAAATGGCTATCTAAGACTCAATATCAACAAAAGGGATCAAGGTACCAATTTAAAGGAAAAATGAATCAAAAAATCAAAGAAAGGATATCTAAGCAGTTACGCAAACAACATAGACAAGACTAGGAAATAGAGTAAGATTACGGAACAAAAAGCGAGGAAATATCAACGAAATACAAAAAAAGAGAAGTTACAGCGGAGTAGAAAGCTGAAAGCCACAAGATCCAGCGTTAGGGCAAAATCAAAGACAGAGAGGAACGCTGACCAACGCGACTGACTCAGCGTAACCAGCGTTTGAGGCAAAAATCAAAGATCAGAGGGAAGCGGATGGAAAGCAGACTAAGCAGCGTAACCAGCCGCGTTTCTTCCCATCTTCAAAATATCAGGAAGATTGCTTCCAGTTTTTTTTCAGACAATATCACAGACAAAAACCTCAGAGGCAAGGGGATCTATTTAAACATCAAACACCAGCATTCAGATCATGTCAAAACAAGCTAAAATCGAAGAAAGCCAAATCTTAAGCATCAACATCATCAAATAGACAAAAAAAGGGAAGGGAAAGAACTGTCAGGATAGAAACGAGGATTGTTACGGTGGCTGCGTAAAACCCAATTTCTTCACATCTTCAAGTATTCAAACAAGCTTGGATCGTTACGGTAGTGGTATAAGAGGTCGCGTTTCTTCACAACTTCAAACATTCAAGAGGAAGCGGACCGTTACAGCGGATGACTTCGTAAGTAGTCCAGCGTTCTTCACATCTTCAAAAGCGTGAAGAACATTTTTCCAGAAATTTCGGGAATCACAACGATCATCACGAAGCATCAAACATCTGATTTTAAGCGTAAAACAAATCTACTAGCCTTACCAAGGCTTTATAAACCTAACATGCTCATATAACAGCTGATAATCATCATCAAATATCCCAAAATAAAAGAAAAAACTACTCAAGACCTTGGTTCCACCAAAAGGCCCAAATCTCAGACAATTTTACGATCAAAAACAGTAAATAGAGTATAAGTGTGCTACACTGGAAGCTTGAATAAAAATGAAGGAAGAGGCCAGAATTCCAAGAATAAGCTCTTCAAAGGTGAAACCCTAGCTTTTCTTTTCTTCTTTCTTTTCCTTTTTTCTCTCTAATTTCCAGCCGTTTTTCTCTGATTTTTTCTCTCTTTCAGCCTCCCTTTTTGCCTCTTTTTCTCTCAGATTTTCCCCCACTTGCTAAACCCTAATCTAGGCTATTTATAGCCACCCAAACCTAGAACTAAGGGTTTTGATGTTCTTGGGATGAGGTGAGCTAATCTTGAACGTTAGATCAGTTGTTAGGGTTTAGGGGTGAGTTGGGGAATGTTTAAATAGGTTTCTTATCGTTCAAGCATCAATACAATTGGAAAAGGATGATCAAGCTTTTGGAAAAATCCAGCGTCATTTTTTTTAAACACGTCAGATTACATGAGGACTAGTTACGCTGGACTCACCAGAACTGGTCGCGTTTTATGACTTTGACTTTTTTTTTTTTTTTTTTTTTTTTTTTTAGAAAACCTACAAAAATAACAAAAAGGTGTTAGAAAATCCAAAAAATAAATAACTAAACATTAACAGATAAAAACATAAGAAAACAAATAAAATAGTCAAAATTTGGTGTCTACAGATAGTGACCTTGCTCTCATCGCAAAAAACTTCAAAAGAATCCTCAACAAAAGAAGATTCAGAAAAGGAGGACCTAGCAATCAAAATTCCAATCAATTCCTCAATACAAGATACAAAGGAAGACAAGATGCAAACAAAAAGTAAGAGAACAAATGCTTTGAATGCAGTCAGCTTGGATATTATGCAAATGAATGTCCAATGATGAAGAAGAAAGAAGTAAAGAATGAAAGAAAGCCAAGATTCAACAACTTCCAAATCACATAAAATGAGTGCAATTCCGAAGGTGAAGTTGAGGAGGAAGAAGAATCTACACAAATTGCTTTCATGGCAGTTGGAGATAATGAGATAACATCTTGTGACCCTCAATCTAAAAGTGATGATGAAGATGATGATCTTGAATCATTTGTTGAAAAGTTGCATGATAGCTTGAAAGAATTTTATGCTAGAAATAAGGAGTTAAAATAGAAAAGTGCTTTTCTTCTACAAGATAATGCAAAACTGTTTCAAGAAAACAACAAGCTGAAAGTTGATAATGATTGTTTGATAAGAACCGAAATTGATATACAACATGAGCTTGATAGAAAAGCAAGTCTTTGTGAAATGTTTAAAGAAAAACAAGGTGATTTGAAAAGAAGAACGGATAGTCTAGATGAGGTTCTTAAACATAAGAAACAAAACTGTTTTCCAAGAAATGAATTGAGACCTCATTTTGATGCCTATGAAAGAAAGTTAACTTTTAGTGCAAATGAATTCACAATACATAAAAAAAGAGGAGTAAGATTTATTAAACCAATTCATGTAAACAACCCCTCTATTATGTACAGTTTTTGTTGTCAAAAAGGTCACATGAAGTATGATTGTTATGTGAGGAAAAACATGAAAAAAGGGATGAAAAGTATGTGGTTATTTAGACATGATATTAACTCTCAAGGATCCAAAAATTAAAGGGTACCAAATCTTTTTATCTCTTGTGTAGGTGAATATGGAGAAAATCATGAAGGAATCAAAATGGTTTATAAATAGTGGATGTTCAAGACACATGACCGGTGATCCATCACAATTCGTTAAGTTCAAGTCAAAATCAAGTGGAAAAGTAACATTTGGAGATGACATGAAAGCCAAAACAATTGGAGTAGGAGATGTTAGTAAGAATGGTGAAACATTTATTCATAATGTTCTTTTGGTTGATAACTTAGGCTATAATTTGCTAAGTGTTAGTCAACTATGTGATAGAGACTTATTTGTTTTATTCAAAAACATGAATGCTTAATTCTTGATTCAAAATTTAATACTATTTTCAAAGGAAAAAAGTTCAATGACATTTATGTTGTTATTCTTCAGAAAATCATTTCTTCTAGCTTTCAATGTCTTAAAATTTCAAATGAAGATTCTTGGTTGTGGCATAAAAGACTTTGTCATTTTCAATATGGACTTGTTAAATGAAATTTCTAAGAAGGAACTGTTAGAGGTTTGCCTAAAATTAAATTTGAAAAAGATAAAGTTTGTGATGCTTGTTAATTTGGTAAACAAACCAAAGTTTCTTTTAAACTTAACAAGTGTTTTTCTACATCTAGACCATTGGAACTTTTACATCTTGACTTGTTTGGTCCTACACAAATTGTTAGCTTGGGTGATAAGAGATATTGTCTTGTGATTGTTGATAATTATTCTAAATACACTTGGGTAGTTTTTCTTAATCATAAAAATGATACTTTCAAAATTTTCGTTTCCTTGTTTGCAAAAATTCAAAATTTGCTTGGTGTAAACATTGTTAAAATAAGAAATGATAATGGTTCGAAATTTAAGTATTGTGGCTTTTCGAAATTTTGTGATCATAATGGAATAACTCATGAGTTTTCAATTGTAAAAACCCCCCAACAAAATGGTGTTGTTAAAAGAAAAAATAGGACTCTTGTTGAAACCGCAAGAACTATGTTAAGTGAAAATGATTTACCAAAATACTTTTGGGTTGAGATCGTGGATACGGTATGCTATGTAATGAATAGAGTTCTTTTAAGACCAATTTTGACTAAAACTTCTTATGAACTAATGTTTGATAAAAAGTCAATTGTTGGCTACTTCAAAGTTTTTGGTTGCAAATGCTTTATTTTAAATATCAAGGAGCATCTTGGAAAATTTGATAAGAAAATCAATGAAGGTATTTTCTTGGGATATTGTGAAAACAAAATAGGATATAGAGTCTATAATAGAAGGACTCTTGTTATAAAAGAGGTTATACATATTATATTTGATGAATCTAACAACAATTCTTCCAAAAGCACTTGTAAAGATGATGATGTAGATGTTCAAGAAGGACATGAGAAGCTCACACTCCAAGAAGAAAAAAAATGCTGAAATGCAGGAAAACTCAAAGGAAAATGGCTCTCAAGAAAACCAAGTGCTAGATGAAGAAGACAAGAATGATAATCTACCTAAGGATTTTCCTAAAGTTTGGAAGTTCATTCAAAATCATCCCAAGGAGCTAATTATTGGTGATCCATTCGAGACGGTAAGAACTCGTTCCTTATCTAAGCCATTAATAGATAATTTTGCTTTAGTCTCTTATTTTGAACATAAGAATGTTAATGATGCATTGAAAGATGAAAATTGGATTATTGCCATGCAAGAGGAATTAAGTCAATTTGAAAGGAATAATGTTTGGACCCTAATTGAAAGACCTAAAAATCATCCTATTATTGGTACAAAATGGATTTTTAGGAACAAATTAAATGATAAAAGTGAAATTGTGAGAAATAAGGCTAGATTAGCGGTTAAGGGATATGATCAAGAAGAAGGTATAGATTTTGATGAGACATTTGCTCCCGTAACTAGACTAGAATCTATTAGAATGTTCCTTGCATTTGCTTGTTTCAAAGATTTTAAATTATATCAAAAGGATGTTAAAAGTGCTTTTTTGAATGGTTTTATTGATCAAGAAGTCTATGTGAACCAACTTCCCAGTTTTGGAAATGAAAAGTTTCCAAGTTGTGTGTTTAAACTTTCAAAAGCTTTGTATGGCTTAAAGCAAGCTCCAAGAGTTTGGTATGAGCGGTTGAGTGGTTTCTTGATTGAAAATGGTTTTAAAAGGGGTATTGTGGATGCCACCCTTTTCACAAAACAAAATTTGAATGATCTTCTTATTGTGCAAATTTATGTGGATGATATTATTTTTGGTGCTACTAATGAATGTTTGTGCAAGGATTTCTCCACTATTATGCAAAATGAATTTGAGATGAGTTTGATGGGAGAATTAAACTTCTTCCTCGAACTTCAAGTTCTTCAAACTCAAGAAGGGACATTCATAAATCAAATAAAATACACGAAGGAACTCCGCAAAAGATTTGGAATGGAGGATTCAAAGCAAGTTGGCACACCTATGTGTACATCTACCAAACTTGACAAAGATGAAAAAGGTACAAGTGTTGATGAAAAGAAATATAGAGGCATGATTGGTAGCTTACTTTATTTAACCGCAAGTAGACTCGATATTATGTTTGCCATTTGCTTGTGTGCTCGCTTTCAATCTTGTCCTAAGGAATCTCACTTAAATGCCGTTAAAAGAATTTTTAGGTACTTGAAAGGAATCTTGAATTTTGATCTTTGATATCCTAAATGTCATGAATTTGCTTTATGTGGATTTACCAATGCTGATTTTGGTGGATGTAGAGTGGATAGAAAAAGTACTAGTGGCTCATGTCATTTTCTTGGTAATTGCTTGGTATATTGGTTTAGCAAGAAACAAAATGCTATCTCTGTCTACAACCGAAGCGGAATATATTGGCGCTAGTGCATGTTGTGCCCAATTATTGTAGATGAAGCATACCTTGAATGATTTTGGTCTTTTGTATGATAATATGCCTGTTTACTGTGATAATACAAGTGCCACCAATTTAACAAAAAATCCCATTCAACATTCTAGGACAAAACACATAGACATAAAGCATCATTTCATTCGTGATCTTATTCAAAAGGGTGAGATTTGTGTAAATTTGTTTGTTCAAAAGATCAAATTGCTGACATTTTCACAAAAGTTTTGCCTCTAGATCAATTTATATATCTGAGATCGAAATTGGGTATTTTGGAAAAGAACTCTTGAAAAAATTTTCAGTCAAACTTTATCGGACATCCGATGACTAATGAACGAACGTCCGGCAGTATTCTAAGTTATTTTCTAGAAAAACTTATCGGACGGATGTGTCGAACACTTCACTTTGTTCGGACCTCCGACTCACCAACAGTCGCTTCTTATAAAGGGCATTTCCTCTCATTTCTCTCAGACAAACTTTACACCCTTGGATGCACTTCCCTATTTCCTTACCCCTTCAAAATTCAGTTTTACTTACAAAAAATCTTCAAAAAATTGATTTCACAAATTATATTGTGAATCTGTTGCAAACCTTGTTGCTACAACATATGCTTTAATCACTAAAATCCTCTTCGATCCCAAATTTCTGCCCAAACTCTAAAACTAATCTCACCACTCTTTTTGAGCAGATTGGTCACATTATTTCCATCTTAGTAATAGAATTAGCCCTTGTTATTCCATTTCATATCATTCTCATCACTCAAAACACCCGCATTTCACAATGGTGAGACTGAGAGGTGGTTCTTCTGCTATCGGATGCAAGCACAACCTCCGAGATGAAGAACTAGAAACTCCACCTACAAAACGAACATCTCGGCGAACAAAGAAGGGTACTGCTACTCAGGAACCTCAAACAGAATCTCAGACTATCTCCCAACCTCCTCCACTACCTCAGTTCTTCGATGATGAAGCCAAAGAAAAATTTGCACTGATTTCGCAGAAAGGCTTCATCATTCAAAGGTTAATTAACCCCTTTGAATTTCGTAAGATTGACCTAGAATCTGTTCTTCGCCTATTTGAATTTCAGAAATGGTCCCATATCATCACCATGCCTAATGTCTTTTATCCTAAAATGCTTTATCAATTCTTTGCAAATCTTAGGAAAGGCACTGATCACAATGAAGTCAAGTCATGTGTTAATGGGATAGATATTGTTTTTGATCCTGAAATTGTAAATGGTATCTTGAAAACTGCTATTGAACCTGGTTGTCATAGTAAAATTGCTAACTTTTTTTCTTATGAAGAAATTCCTACAACCATTCATCACTTTAATGCTCAAAAACTGATGACCTATTTTCAATCACCATTTCAAGTACCTGCTGATGCCAAATTGGAAGATCTTTCACCAAAAAATTTGATTATTTTCTCCATCATTTCAAATCTGTTAGTCCCTACTGATGGTCATCGAACTGATGCCAACAAGATGGAATTGTATCTGTTCTATTGCTTTGTTGAAAAAATTCGTATTGACTTTGGTTTTGTCATGTGCAAATTTCTGCTAAAACTAAGCATTGACACCCGTAGAAAGCTTTCCTATGGAAAACTCTGAACTCCTATTTTTGAGCACTTCAAAATTCCTCTCACTAGTGTGTGTTCTAAGGATACTTTTTCTTCTGTTTTCACTAAAACCTACTTTGAAAGGAAAAACTTAAGATTTTTTTATGGTCATTGGTGCACTAAAGAAGCTGCTTCTGAGTTTCGATCCAAACATGCTCATGATACACCCATCACTCCTAAAACCACACAATCACTGCGCTTCACTCCTGGTCCCTCTATTCATCCTTGAAAATCTTCTTCCCAAGCCACTTCATCTCATTCCAAAGTGGTTGAGTTGTTAAAAGAGTTTAAGAATCATGTTCTTCTTCTCGAATATGGTCTCATGCTCACCATGTCCCATGAACAAAAATCTGAGTTTCTAGACAAGAAGAACCTTCTTATGCCTTCTGCTCCAGTTGAGGATGCTTTATATGCAAAGGAACCATGTCCTAATCCCACTCATGCTACTCAAGATGCTACGGATTCTCAGACTCCTCATCATGATTCCTCCACTTCTGAGGATGGCAACGAACCAATCCATGTCGACACTGAAGGAGATGATGAAGACACTGAAGAAGAAGATCACTCTACGTTTCGTATCACTAGAAGAAGACCTGGGTCTGCCAAGTTCATTTTTTAGGCACCCTAGGCTCATGTCCACTTCATCATTAGGCTGCATTTTCCTTGCTTTGTTCCTTTTGACACGAATGATGTTTGTAAGCCATTAAGTACTTTGCTACTTTTACTGTTGTTCCTATTGATGTTGGACTTCTTAACTGTTGGATCTTGATTAAATGATGGAATTGTTCAATGTTGACTGTTGATTTAGTCCTCTGATTTCAGTATCATGTTATTGATATGTTTGTATGGTGATATTGGAATTGTGGTACTGCTATTGTTATTGATATTGGAATTCTGGTCTTGTTTTTGGATATTGGCAATTTGGAGTATTGGCATAGTGGTATTGGATTGGAGTATTGGATGTTGGTTTTCAAACTGCTATTACTCATTTGATTTTTTTTTTTAGATGACAAAAAGGGGGAGAATGGTATCGTATGTCAATATGAATTTGGATAAATATGGTTGATTTATTGAATATGGTTGATCTGTTGGTCTAATGGATGACTAAGTAAAGGAGAGTTATGGTTGGTTTAATTGTTGAATATGGTTGATTTGTTGGTCTATTGGATGACTAAGTAAGGGGGAGTTATGGTTGGTTTAAATTGGCTGATTGGTTTGAATGGTTTGTATACTCGATGCATATGAGTTAGGTTAGATGTTTATCAAGTGAGGGGGAGTCATGTATGTTTATCAAGTTTTCAAATTATCGAAATGGATTCAATTGTTTTGTCATCATCAAAAAGGGGAAGAATGTAAATCTTGATCCCGAATTTTGATAATTACAAAACAATTGGATAATTCAAACTAATGTTTTCCAATTGAGAAATATGACAGCTCAGATCATTGGTGCAAATGGTGACAATGAAAGACTCAATCAAATAGATGTAAAGGAAACTCAACTCTGTCGAACGCTCAATAACTTGTACCGGACATCTGATAAAGGTTGAAAACTCTCAGAAGAACCTCCATCGGACACTCAAATTTAAGTACTGAATGTTTGATAGATAGGGGGAGTATCAGACACTCGTATCGAACGTATATCATCATCACCGGACATCTGATCGAATTCAAGAAATATTTCAAACTCTCTAACCAGTGTTGGACGCAGACTACACTGAACACAGAAAATGCATCGGCCGTCCGATAAACATTAAGACAACCATTCGGACAATTGTACCGGACATCCGATAACTCCAACGGCTAGTTGACTCTACAACTTCCTTCTATTCGTTGACAGCCTTTATTATTCTCTTTTTGGTCCCCTTTAAATAGTCATTTGTCTGAATCAAATAAGTAACTTTTGTACACTTAGAATACAAGTTCTTAAGAGTGATTTTAGCTAAAAAATATTCTCCAAGTAAGATTTGTACTTCTTGAAGTATGAATTGGTTAGTAAGTTTTTCACTTGTGATTGAATTCTTCAATAGTGTAGTTTTGAGAGGGTTATGCGGAGTGATTGTAAAATTTCCTAACTTGACCGAGTGCTACTTGGGGCAAGGAGGAAGTGAGCCTTCCATTATACATAACCTTGGTTGTAATTCATCAATTTGAAGTAGCTTTTGTCAAGAATTAGTCTTCAAGCTCAAGAGGAGCTTGGTAGACAATTGGTTTGCGTATTCTCATCTCTTTTTGGCTTAATTTACAATTCTTACATTGCTTATATCTTCTATCCTTCTTGTATACTATTGCTCCTTCATTGACTAACTCATTGTGTGATCACTTAGTTAAGAGGGTAAATTTCTAGGTGTGAAAAAAGGGTGTCATAATTTGATTAATTTTAATCAACCTAATTCACCCCCTCTCTTAGGTTGTCTTTGAGCCTTACACATGGAGCATTGGAGTTTATTTAGTCTATTTGTTAGTTGATAGTTGCATGATTAAGTTGATTATTGCTTGGTGGAAAGGTCTAATTTATTCAAGGAAGCAAATAACAGTCAGTCTGGAGGAACTGATTTGGTGAGATTATTCTAGTGTTAAACACTTGCATGGTATATGAGTGTTGAGTACAAACATGTAAGCTTGTGTGGTGAGGAAAATTTCCTTTGCTTTGCTAACTTTTCTTGCTGGTTCCTTAAATATGTTTAACAATGGTGAAGTTCATTCATACAACCAACAATCCATCATGGAGGGTATATTGGAAGAAATGAGGAGAATGAATCAACATCTAGACCATAATCTTATTGTTTCTAAAGGAGTCAAAGGCATGATATTGCATGGTGTTGATGAGCAATTGGAAGTTGTCAAAGCTCCACAAAGGAAATGGTTTTACACTCTTTGTGGCATAAAGGATAAAGTTTATAACTTAGTCATTGATAGGAGTTGTGAAGTCAATCTCGCAAGTACTATCTTGGTCAAGAAACTAAATCTTCCAAACATTAATCATCTTCAACCGTACAAGTTGCCAAGTGCTAGTGGTGATGTTTGGATTACTAAGCACACACTTGTTCCTTTGCATATTGGTAAGTATGTGGATGAGGTGTTGTGTAACATAGTTCCAATTCAAGTAACGCATGTGTTGTTGGGAAGATCATAGATATTTAAACAAGAAGTTAAATATGATGAACATATTAATAAGTATTCCTTCATATTTAGTGATTGTCGTACTACACTTGTATCACTTACTTATGAGCAACTTTTTATTGATTTAACATGTATGAAAAGTGAACATGAGTGCTATAGTATGAAGAAAGAGCTAGTTAAGAGTGAAAATTCAAAAGCAGTGAATGAGTTAGTTGTAAGAAAAGAAAGGGAAGAAGAAGAGATGATAGTTGAATCTAGTGAGGTGAAAAAAGCTATTATGAGTTCGGCTAAGGAGGGGAAAAATGATAGGAAGCAAAGTCCAGTTATAAAAGTCAAGAGTGTGAGAGAGAATTTGTTTCCTTCAAACACTCGTAACCTTTTGTTGTCTAGTGTTTTCTTTGATTTTTCACAGGTTCAAAGGGGTATTATAAGGCATAATTTAGCACCATTTCTGCACCAATTGAAGCTGATCGTGACTTGTATGGGTCTACGATGGAATGTTCTAACTCATGAAATACAAGTCTTGTTCCAAAATTGGTTCCTACAGCTCAAATTGGTGAAACCTTGTGTCAACAATTGAGTATCAATGAGGAAAGCTCTATACCTAATCTTCGTTATTTTCATGGTGATTTGGTAGTGTTTGTATCGTTTCTACGTGTTTTGAATGTTCCTAGTTGTTATTCATCTGTTGTCTTAAGTGATCGTTTTTTCCTTGTGTCTTTGGAGTTGCGTCTTAGTACAAGTTTTAGCTTTCTTAGTGATGATTTCCAGATTATTTACATGAGTCTATATGCTGATTTTCATGAGTCTAGGTCAGATTTGCATATTATTCAAGTTATTTATTTGCATGTCAATAGTTATTTGTGTCTTAACCAAATTATCTTGCGTTCTTTTATACCTTATCATACATGTGAGTGTTTTGTCTGCTTTATTGAATAATGTTGTCATATGCATCTTATGGGTTGGAATAGATACTTTCATTGCCATTCAATTGTGCTAAACCATTCCATTTCTTTTAGTCTGATTTCTATGTGTTAAAGCATGAGTCATCTTATTCTTTTGCTACTATGTTTTATATGATGCATGGAAATCAACTGTTGCCATTTTGTTATCAATTTAGTAAGGTTAGTGATTGTGAGTGTTCTATCTTTACTCATTCTTTATGTTTTGTATTTGCCCAAGAATTGTTCTAAGGCCACATAAGTCTCATTGAAAAGGATATTTTGGAGTCCTAATGAATGAGTCGTGCTTAAGGGAGGTTCATTGGGAGCATGTGTATTGGTTTGAACCTGAGTTGAAGTTGGAGAGAAGACATGCTACATGACTTGTTATCCAAGCAATATTTGCTGAGTTACTTCAATCTAAATAAAGTGCTGATTCAAGGTCGAATCTTCTCAAAAGGAGGGGAATGATACAAGTATCAAGTACTCATATTCAAAATTCAAGTCAAGTCCATCTTCAAATTCTATCAAGGATTTGTTGAGGACCAATGAATAAAGTGAAGAGCAAGATTGATAGTGAGCTTATTCAAAAAGCATTAGAGTTTATTTAGTGTATTTGTTAGTTGATAGTTGAATTAATAAGTGGCCATCTCGCGTGTTGAGCTTGGATCATATTGGTAGTTTAATTAGTCATTTAATTAGTGAATTGTTGGTTGTTTTATTTGTTGTTAATTTGGCCAGCTTAGTCATGAATAAGGGTCGAATAGTATCCTAAATCAATTAGGAAAAATCGGCCAGCAATTGCTTTGTCCCAGGGTCGAATGGTTTTGTTAGTTTTCCTAATTTTAGTTGGAGTCTTGTAAAGCTATAAAAAGGACAAAGCCTAAAACATTTTTTTTGAGTCGTGAATTATTGAGGAACTTTCTAGCAAATTGATTCTTGAGTGAATCACTTCTTTTAACTTGTGAAAGTTGGCTTGAACATCTTAGAGTAGTTATAAGATGATTTTCAACTTATCAATCAAGCAAACACACTTGATTTTGGTGTCATTCTACCCTTGAATTGGTTCTTGTCCTATATTTGAGAGAGCTCAATCAGCTTTCCAAACTTTGATACCTTGTCATGAGTATGTGGGTAGGTTTCTTAGCTCTTCAAAGTCTAGAATTTGTATCAGTCAATGAGATTTTTTCAATGTTTTTTTGACATAGCATATTAGGCATTAAGGCACAGCCAGAAAATTTCCAATATTCAAATATAAGGGATAAAGAGCTGAAGTAGAAAACCGCGCTAGTCATAAATGATCCTTGAACCCCTCTTCTTAAATCCTTAATTGTCATGCCCCATTTTTTTAGAGTAAAATAAAAAAGATTGATAATTTAAGAAAATTTTTGTTTGAAATGATTTTTTTTTTTGGTTTTTTCAAAAGTAAAATAAAAATAAAAATAAAAAAGAGGAAAAGGGCCTATAATGGGACTTTAGAAAAGACGACGGATTTGGGCCCACTAAAGTCTAGAAAAAGGGTTTTTGAAAATTTTGAAATCGCCACTCGATATGAAATTTAGGTGTATCAAGTCCATTATAAAAGTAACTTTTTATTCTAAAATACAAATTAAAACCCTTTAATTTGACAACTCCAGATCTTTCGAAATCAGAGAAATGAATTCAAATGCTACATTTGTAAGTGGGGAAGGTCAAGTTTTTACCCTCAGGCACCCTCCCAACACCTGTCAAAAACTGGTTGCGAGTTTATTTTGTTCTCTTAATTTTAAGGTCAAAATTGAGTTAATTTAAGCTAAACACATAACATGTAATTTATATCTAAATACAAAAAACATGCATAGCACATAAAAATGAAATAAAAATTATTAATTCCAAAACTTCCATTGGAAAAGTTAAGGAACAATGCACTCACGGCCTACACGATCACAGTCCACATCAATAAAATGTAATTAAAGGAAAAATGGAGAAAAGAAAAAGAAAAAAATTACAAGAATTAAATGCTCTTATGCCTCTTATGGGTTACATCACTTCTAAAAAAGAAAAACTAAAATAAATTACAACATTAACTTGACAACTGAAAGTAGTAATTAAACTAATAATCACCTAATCCAGTCCTAAGGACCTAATTGAAAATATATTAAAGTTTTGGGGTCAAATTCTAAGATCCTAAAACTTTGGAGGATAAACTACAAAGAAAGGGAAAGTTGAGGGATTTATGCTGAAATTCCATAACTGTGTCATCGTCTCCATTGGAACATTCCGTTCCTGCTACTTTGTTTCTTCCTATTCTCCGGCAAAGCAACGGAAACTTTAGCTCCGGCAAGCTCCAAAGTAAAATGAAACTCACATAAGCTCTCTCACAGGCCCAATCACGTGATAAAATCGAACTCATAGATAGTAAAGGATAAAGAAGAGGAAAAAACAGAAAAAGACCCAATAAAGAAAAATCAGCACATCAAAGTCTCTCAAAACTCTCTACTTTACCCAGACTATTAACGATTATCTTCCGACAAGCATTGGACTCGCCAGAATTTCACTTAGCTCACACGCACAAGCGCAGATCATTTGCACTTTTGTTTCAAATTTTGTTTGGGCATTTTGTCAAATAACTAGTAGACATCCTTGAAATCATGCATTTTCAGTCCAATGAGGATCAAAAGCAGCCCTAATTTTTTGGAAAACAAAATTTGAGCCAACCGCAGTCAGGAATTCAGATTTCAACCAAACAGACAAATTTAAGAGCAAGAAAATGAACGAAGCATCATTTTTCACATAAAAAGAAAGTAAACAGGGGAAGATAATTTAGGATAATTTGTTTATCCAAATTCTCTAACATTTTTTGAATGTGATATATGTAAGATAAAAAAGTAATTAAAAAATTTGTGGACGATGCAAGTAAATAAATAAGGTAAATAATTCGCTATCCAAACACCCTCCATCAGATTTTGGATCTAGAGCTTAAGTTAACAAAGGAATTTTTTTTTTTTTTTTGGTTGAGATTTCAAAATGGCTAGTGGATTGAGTTCTGAAAAAAAAAAACTAAAGAAAGTATTTTTGAGAAAAAGGGTGAAGATTGGTAAAGGAGGGGAAATGGAATGTGAAAAAAAAAAAAAAAAAAAGGGCCAACGGTTTTAGTGGTAAAGTTGGAATAGATTGAAAGGGGGACGAAATGGTTTTTTTTCTTCTATTTGCTATGCGGCTCAAAACGATAAAGAATTGGGACTAATCATGATAGACGACCAAGCTGCCTAGAAATGGCTTTTTCTTTGGTTAATCCTAGCTCTCCTCCCTTTTCATTGGACTTGGAGATGAAGAAAGAAAAAGATGAAGCCTTTTTTTCTCTTCTTTTTTTTTTTTGTCTCGTGTCTGCATTGATAAGCATGTATTTTATTTATTTTTATTAAGTTTTAAGGCATGTTTTTAGTGTCTTTTTAATTTAAGATGGAAGAATTGAATTCCTTTATAAGTAATTTTTGTGGAAGAATATTCTATCTAACCAATTCTTATAAAAGTGTGGCTTAATGTGTCAATTTGATATGTTTTTATAGTTTTGGGGCTAAATTGAAATTAAATGTAAAATTAAGGAATCAAGTGATCAAAAGTAACATTTCTAAATTGATACGCGACCTAGAAGTGGAAAATAACAGTTCGAGGATGGACTGGCTCGCGTTTCTCTACGGCTCCATCCATCTATAACCCTAGAACCTTCCATACTCTACGGCTCGTCTAGTTGTCCTTCTCCTCCTCTGCCTCCTTTTGATTAACTGATCTATTCAGGGCCTTCAAGGCTTCAACCATGCTGACAGCTACTCCTTCTATCCTCCAGTCTCTACCACACTCGTAGCTCATTGTCCTTCTCTTCTTGCGACTTACGAGTCAACTATTTAGCCAGTTCACAAAACGGTAGAAAAAGTAAGACTTGCATTCACAGCTAGTTTCCTCTTGCCATTTGTTTTCTATTAAAAAAAGTTGAAAACTCTATTCAATTTGCACAATATAGGAGTGGTGTGTCTCTGATTTGTATTCAAAGTGTTCGATTGCTCAAGGATGAATTTGTTAGTAGTAGAATATCCTTGTTGAAATCATTGATATGAAACTAATGGCCCTTGTGCTAATTCTGATTTCAACTATGCAAGGAAACTGATTTGTGATGTTCTTAGCAATTGCATGGATCAGTAATTGGATATGGTTACTTGCCATAAAATGTCTAAGGTTA
Organism: Gardenia jasminoides; assembly: GCA_013103745.1. NCBI lineage: Eukaryota > Viridiplantae > Streptophyta > Magnoliopsida > Gentianales > Rubiaceae > Gardenia > Gardenia jasminoides. The sequence continues at coordinate 20,330,111 of CM023097.1, read as the reverse complement.
TGATTAATTGAAAGTAGGAGTTCAAAAAATATAAATGATCAATAAATTTTTTGTTCTATGGTTATTATTTCTTTCATTTTTCCCTTTCAGCAATTCAAATTTATGTAACTAAAAATTGCACCACTTTGTGAGGTTGTACACTTTTCATGTTGCAAATTTGTGAATAAATGATTTTCCTAATAACACTCGTAAGATTTGAACATGTCTAGTGAGAATGAGATGAATCGCAACCTTGAGAAGAATGTAGGGTCAAACTACACCACACCTCCCCCAACTCCTACTTTAGAATGTTGTGAAGAATTTGGTTTTAATGTCTCCAAAAAAAGAGGAGAATATAAAAAAAGATCAGTGGCTTGGAATCATTTTTTTCCTGAATATATCAATGTTTGGCAAGGAAAATACATGTACTATCCAAAAGTTATTCCTGCTGATCCTATAATAATACCACTTCTCTTTTGAATCACATGAAAGTGTGTGAATTGAATCCTGCAAATAAATCTAAGGGCCAAGCTACACTATGTTTAGGGGAAATTGGTATAGATTAGGGGGATGTTAAAGCTGCACCTATGAGTTGGAAATTTGATCCTGATGCAATTACAAAAAGTATAGCTTACATGTTGATAGTTGATGAGCTGCCATTTAAATTTGTGGAGGGTAAAGGATTTCAGCGGTTGATGAGAAGTTCATGTCCTTCTTTTAGAATCCCTTCTAGGTAGACAATCACTAGGGACTACTATCAACTATATTTAGATGAAAAATTAAAGTTGAAGAATTTGATAATGCATAATGTTGGTAGAATCTGTCTCAAAACTGATTCTTGGACTTCTATATAGCGAATAAATTACATGCGTCTAACAGCCCACTTTATTGACAACGATTGGAAATTAAACAAAAGATTTCTAATCCAATTGGCAATCACAAAGGGATTGAAATTGGGAAGTCTATAGAAAAATGCTTATTAGAATGGGGGATTGATGACATCTTCACTATTACAGTGGATAATACTAGTTTGAATGATACTGCTATTTTATACTTAAAAGGAAAATTGCAAAATTGGGGAAAAGCTATTTTGGAGGGGAAATGGACTGATGTGAGATGTGTAGATCATATAATGAATTTGATTGTGAATGATGGTCTAAAAAACTTGGGGGATCCATTGATAACATTGGGACAGCTGTGAGATATATTTGACAATCACCTAACTACTTGAAAAAGTTTAAAGAATGTGCTGATGTTGACAAAACTGATTGTAAAAAATTACTTTCATTAGATGAGTTAACTAGGTGGAACTTAACTTACATGATGCTAGACACTGCCTGGAACTTTGAGAAGGCATTTGAGAGGTTCAAGGAGAAAGATCCATACATGAGCTTAGAGCTACAAAGCTTGCCAACTAAATCTGATTGGGAAAAAGCAATATTCCTAGTAATTTTTTTAGAGAATTTTTATGATCTCATAGTCAAGGTTTATGGCACTAAATATGTGACATTTAATATTTTCATGAATGAACTTAGTTACATTAATGGCATCCTCAAAGAGATGAAGAGCAATGATAATCCTCAGTTGAGTTCAATGGCAAGCATAATGAAAGAAAAATATGATAAGTATTGGGAAAGGGTTGAAAAAAATGAATATGCTGATTTTTATTGCTGCTATGCTTGATCCTTGAACAAAATTTGAGTTTTTTGAGTTCATTGTTTGCAAAATGTATGGTGAATCTGAGCATGCTGTTATGGCTAGCCTTGCAAAAAATGCCATGTATGAGTTATTTTCAGAGTACAAGAGACTTCATTCTCTAATGGGGTCATCTGTTGCCTCCCAATCTTCTAGTTCTTCAGTCTCTAGCTCATCTGACAATAGCATGCCTTCAATCCAAATTGATGCAACCAAAAAGATAAATGATAGGTACAGAATGGAGTTTAAGAAGACAAAGTTAGAACTTGGAGGAAGGAATGCTAAATCTGAACTTGAGAAATATTTGAATCAGGATTGTGAAGATGATGATGGTAAGTTTGACATCTTGATGTGGTGGAAGAGTAATAGTATTCAGTTTCTAATATTTTCCAAAATGGCTGGAGCTATTTTGGCTGTCCCAATTTCTATAGTTACATCCTAATCTGCCTTTCGTACTCGAGGATGCATTCTTGATGCATTTTGAAGTTCTTTAACTCCTAGAATTGTGCAAGTCTTTATATGTGCATAAGACTAGCTTCAGCTATCTATGGAAAAGTTGAATGTAGAAGAATCATTGGAGGAGTTCGAAGAATTTGAATCTAGTAAATTAAATTCTTTATTACTTTCAAATTTGAAATACTTTTCATTTCTTAGATGTTTTAAGGTACTTCATTCTTTTTATTATCTTACATAATAGGTTTGTTCAAGAGAAGTACAGAAAGCACGATAATTGATATTTGAAGACCTCAAATGGTGATTAAAAATTTTCAGATTTGGAACTTGGGAGTTGGGAGTGTATCCTCTATGGATTGGACAGTGGACATGCTGATGTGGATGTGGCTGTGATAAGCTGATAATCCTTAGTCACCTTCAATTGTCTTTCTTTCTTTCTTGGTTTTTTTTTTTGGTTGTTAGCCACTTGGATGACTAGAGACAATGGTACTTGGTTAGTTATGTTTAATGACTAAGTACTAATGACTGTAATCTATGATCTGTTAATTAGGTTAAACTGTGAGCAACGCCAACCTATGACTTGTGGTCATGTGATTTGGCATTGTTTCTAGTCATTGTAGCTAGATTTGACCTAGTTGATTTTCATGCAATTTCAAATCTCTATTTTGTTTTAATCAGTTTATTGTTTCACTCAAAGTTGTGAAAATTTGTAGGGGTGCCGTGTGAACTATGAACATTTTTTCATAGTTATAGTAAGTTGTGACTGCCTTGTTAGTTGTGCTTTACTACTTTGGCCTTTGTGAATGGTTTACAAGCACAACTAAGTTCATTTCAACTTTCAAAGAGGGGATTTCAGACTTGGAATGCTGTGAAATGTGTTTATTCTTGTCTTCTTTACAATTGACACAGGTGAATTTAGCTAGTTTTGTTGTAATTTTATTGTGAAATCACTGAAATATGAATTCTAGATTGACTATTGAGCGCAATGGGCTCTGCTTCTGTTCTAATGCTACATAAGTAGGATTCACAATTCGGTCAATTCAGTGTGAAACCAAATTCTGAATTGAAATCAAAACAATTGGTAATTTGAAAGTGAAATAGGTTAGAAATCAGGAGAATCAATTTACTAAATTTATCGAATTCAAGCTACCAAATTCTCAATTTCGATTTCGATGCACACCCTTATTTCTAATTGTACGTTTATTAATTTCAAAAAGAGTTTTTATGAGAGAGTGAGAGGCACTCTTGTACTTAGCATATTTGAGAGATCAACTTGTAAAGGAGTTCAAGAGTTCAACTTCAAGAAATTGAATAAGAATTCTTCTTCGTAACTCATTATCTCTTGTGTTTAGTTATCATACTTTGTTGCAAGTTCTCTCCATGCTTAGACATGTTTAATATTATGTTTACCTAAACTTTTCAACTCTTAGGGTGAAGATCAACTTGTTGTAGTTTTTGATATGACGTATTTAGATATGATTATGTTCATAATGATTTTGCTAGTTTAAAAATTTGTGCTTACTATTTATGATTGCTTGATCACCAACTATGAATCATTTGATAAGTCTTGAGCAAGTAAAGTTGCCTTCAAATGGATCTAAGTTCTTGAACACTTGCTTTATTCTCATGAAAGTATGGAATATGGTTGGAGTTCATGAAATAACTTTATTGAGATTATTTAACTTGGTTTAATCTTTTTTCTATGAAAATAGGTCAAGGAAGGATTCCAAGGAGATAAGAAATTGGCAAAAGCAATTTTTTTTAATACGTGTTCATTTGTGAAAGTGATGACATACTTTAGGAAGTTATTCCTTGATAAAGCATTGGACTAAAAATATAATTAACCCAACTAACTTCTAAGTTTGACTTAATAAGGGATTCTAACTCTAGAATTCCACTTACTTGACTCTTAAACTAGCTCTATCTAATGTTATTTTCTTTACTTTATTTCTTTCTAAATTACCACCAAAAGGGTTAGTTCTACCACCTTATCAGTTGGTTTTATTGTTTTGTTGTTATTCACCGTCAAAAGGATAGGTTCTACCATCTTAACAGATAATTTTAAATGCCTCCCTTTTATTTATCGTTTGTCTAGATAACAAAGCAAGTAAATAAGTTTTAGTGCGTGCTAACCCTAGTTCCTGTAGGATCGAGCCTCATACCCTATATTTGTTGATCCGTACACTTATAATAAAGGTAATTAGGTTAAAGATTTGGTATAAAGATACCCTATCATGCTTGTGTATGTTAGGTGATTTTGGATAAGAGTAAGGATGCTTTCTAAAAACCCTCAAGACTTGGTGCCCAAAATTTTTTTAATTAAAATAAAATAAAAGTAAGATCCTTGAAATAGAAAATTACCTGTTTACCCATCCTCTTAAGAAAATAAATCTAGTCAAAAATTGGTGTCTACATTAATATTCTTCAAATTTAACTTAGCTATACACAAAACTCAAACAAACCCTAAGTAGAAGAAAATTAAAGTAAAACTAAGAAAACTAAAGTAATTCTTGAAGCAACATAGTTGCTAACATCCTCTCGAATTGCCGTACAAGTAGTATTTATAGAGAGGTACAAGTGGCTAACAAAAGTATTAATCTTTCCTACATGCACTGACAGTGTATACGCTTTCATCATTGGATAAGTGACAATTATGAAAATTTTGAATTTAAAATCCCACTTTTGCACATGTGTCATGAATCCAACGATGATAGTGTATACACTGTTAATGTAGAAAAGATTTACTCCTAACAAAAATAGGAAAGAAGTGTAAATCATAAAGAAAACTATAATCTCTACCATCATGGGATCTGTGACCAAGTCCTTATTGATGAGAAGTGAAACTAGCAAATTCATTTGTAATATGTTGTTTTATGATGCGGATCGTAACCTTGATCCGTGAGCCTTCAAGATGGATCCACAAGCAAACCTACTTATCGCTTAGCCTTGAAGAATTCTTTCAAACACGATCTACGATTGAGTGATCCTCGAGTGATCTTGCAAACAGATCTAAAAGTTAACTCTTAGAATTCGATCTACTTCTTGGATCAGTTTTGAACTTCCAGTTGGACTTGCGAGAGGCCTTACTTGTTCTTTGAAATCCTCTTTTTGTTAGGAATTGGGGCATCAGGCACAGCGGAATTTAAAAAAAAATTTAGCCCCAACTCCCACCAGGAATCATCCTAGTTCTACATATGACTTCATAAAAGGAGTGAAGGAGAATTGGTGTCTGCCTCTACTGATGTCCACGCGAGAAAGCTCCTGGATCACCTCTTGACCGTCTCTACGATCAGTGTGTGTGTGTGTGAGAATAGAGAAGAGGTGCTAGCCTTTCTCTCTCACTTAAACTCTCAGACTCTGACTACGTTAGTCTTCTGGAGAATATTCTCTCTCTAGATTTTTCTCTGACTCTCAGAAGTGATTTTTCTCTAACTCTCCTATCGTAGTATCCGATACTATTAATAGGAGAGAGATAGAGAGAGAGATGAGAGTAACAGAAGGGAGGGATAGGGTCAGGTGGTTTGATTCAAAATCAAACCACCGTAACATCTGATGGATTCCCTATCCTCTTCTGTTATTTTACAGATAAGAGACAATCCATCTATCTTATCTGTATGTTGACCCCAAGATTTATTTATCTTTATAATTAAACCCCGGAAGTATTTATTTCCAAGTCCCTACTTGGACACACAATTTAATCGAACCCAATCTCTATAGTGTGATCCAATAGGTCCCAAATACTTGGTAATGATTATGAATTATAATTCTAAAAGAATTAGATAAAATAAACACTTTTATTTTATCATTAATTACAATAATTAATTATTCATATTATAAATTGTGTGTGTCTAGCAACACATCACAATTACCGGTATTGAGGAATTGATCAAGGGAAATTCCGACCTAACCTTTTCCATGGAAAATTACGTGTAATTATTATCCTTTCACCATTGATATCCATTAGTCGGGGAATAAGGAACAAGTGCCAATTCCTTAATGACTAATTAATTTTCTAGTTGAATTAACCTTAGATTAGATTAGCTTGAAGACACTCTCCAATTAATCTAATGTAAACTACTAAGGTTACATTCCAACTAGTGGCCTTACTTGGATATCGGCTCCCACTAATGGGTGGTGAATCTCTCTTGATCACTCACTATCTTTCCATGCTTCACACTACCCCCAATTTCTATTCTTTAAGTCACCCCTGGTGAGTAACAAGAAACAGAATCAAAAGGTAGTGATTCACACTCAAGATACTATGGTGATCTCAGTCTAGGATCACTTACACAATTTTAGAGATTCAACCATTGGCACAAAATATCTAATGGATCTCATTGTGGATCACTCCAATGTTACTCTATAATTCATCTACACATTAGCCTAGGTATCCCTATACCATGGTTGATGAGAACAACCACTACTTACATTAAGTAGGGGCTAATTGTGTACTAGTCTGTCCGTATTAATGATGTCCTATCTCATTAATACTACGACTAGGGACATTTAAGAATATTTATTATAAATGTGATTGATATCTCATAGTCAGCAACTCTTGTGACTATCATCACATTAATAAATATTCTAAGGACTTTTACCAGTTATATCATATATTAAACAGATAAAATTGGAAGTTCATAAAATACAAAAACTTTAATTAGGAATGTATTTCAACAAATCAATTGTTTTTGGGCATACATTCCAACACTTTTCTCTTCATTTCCTTCAAGCAACGTTGGTTCCTTTCAATTCAAATTTGCATTTTTCATCCACCAACTTTTTTCAAACTTGACTACCTACAAAATGCGCATTTAAAATCACCAATTCAATAGGTTTTCAATATTTATTTCCTTGCAAGCAATAAAGTAGCTTACTTTTATACTTTTACCTAAAAAACACACCAAAACATGTACACTAAAAATTCTAAACATCATAGAAAGTAATACCAATAGCCGTTATGATAGTCACATAAGTTAATAGTTTATAAACTAGAATTGTAACTGAAGGAGTTATATAATAATTTGTGCAACAATATATTTTTTTATTAAAATATTGCAACAAAACCTAGTAGAAGATATGTTTTTCTTGGGTCACATGTATTCTTATTTGACTTTTTCTGAGAAGTATCTAAATGGGTGCCGTGATACTCCAAACTTGGAAAATTGGCAAAACTTCAAAGGTCAAAAAAGGGATTGCTTCTTTGGATTCTTGACAATGTGAAATGGAAGTATTAGCTGTGTAAGTGTTTCTTATGATAAGCATTATATATCTCGATTGTGCCTGTTGCTTGAACGCATAGGTTTGTCATTAATTAATTTCAGTAATTCAATATACTGTAGCCTCTTAAGACCAAGGACATAGATAGGGGCCCCAAAATTTTTTAAAATGCTATTCTTGTATATGTCTATTTATATCGACTCAAGAAAATTCCATCTATCTTGCCCCCAAAGGTAATTAGCAGTTAAGTAATATTGATCTTTCATACTTTTTCTTTATATAACTTTCCCACAATCAATCTCTAATATCCTAATTAAAGTAAAATATCAATCAATATAAAAATATAATATAAAAGAAAAATACAATCAACATAAGAATGTCTATGTAATAATCAAAACGTAAAATGTGATAATAACAAATAATAAAATTCAGAACCTCTTATTTTCAACCATCAATCTCCATACTCCAACTTCAATACTTTAAGTGAGTTCTATTGTTCTTTTTTTCCCCCATTAAAATTTCCTTTATTATACTATCAGTCCTATTAACTATACAAACAATTATTTTTATTCTCATTGAATATTCTTCTTAACATTGACGAGACAAGGTGTATGTGATATTTTTTACTATATTATATGTGATATTTTTACTATATTATCTTACTTGAATATTTGCTTGAATTCAAGGATAATTTTTTCGTAAAAAGCAAAATAATTCATAATTATCTACAAATGGTGAGTGATATTACAATAATAATTTTGTCATCAGAAAACACTTGAATAAATGAAGAAGAGAATCATATACGGTTTGATTTTTAGTATTTTACTGTAGTCTTGTCATATGCTAATGAAGAATTAGAGTGCTAGTTATAGCATTTTGATTTTGGAATTGAAATTTGATATTTCAATCTATTGGTTGTTCATACACACACACACTCACACCACATGCACATATACATATACATATATGTATGTATGTATATATATGTGTGTGTTTGTACACACACACATATATACACATACATATACATATACATACGTACATATATGTATATGTTTATGTATATGTGTGTGTGTGTGTGTTTGTTAGTGTGTACAATGTACACTGTAAGGCACACTGTAGCAATATTGTGCACTGTAGTAGAACAAAAATTTTTACTATAAATATTCCTCAAACTCACCATTCTAGACACACCAAATCGTCAACACTTTTCCTTACTGAAAACTTCTCCTTCTATCTAAAACTTCTCTTACACATGGAAGCACTAGCTTGGATTCAAGTTTCAAGCTTCAAACTTTGTAAACTTTTAATCTTGTCTATTACTTTCTTTTTTTATCGTTGTTTAAGCCACCCTCTTATTTCATCCTTTATAAGTTCTATTTATTTTACACATCATAACTTCTATGTCTTGTTCAACCTCCTAATATATATATATATATATATATATATATATATATATGTGTGTGTGTGTATATATATATATTAAATAAAGTGGTTTAGAGCTAAGGGTGTGGAACTGCCACTCTCAACTCTTGAAAAAGTTCAAGATTATAAAGGAAACTTCAATTCTATGAGTGCATTGTTACAATTGTCATTTATAAGTTTTTCAAAATTGTCTCCTCCCTCAAATGGCTCCCTTAAAAAACTAAAACATGTTCAAATATCCTTTATGTTGTACACTATAGTTCCATACCATGATATAAGATTGCAAGTAAAATCTATCTATTTTTAAACCAAATTATTCACATGATCAAGATTTTGGTATTGTTTCTTTACAATATTATTTTATAGTAAAGTATGTAGTTGAAAATAATATCTTTATATGATTTTATTTTTAAGCAGTTTTGACACATTTTTCCATTTAATCTAATATCTTTGCCCCCACTTACATAAAGAAATTATGAAAAGTTTCGTGATGAGAAAAAATATTTTCTTGCATGAGAGATGTTTGGCTTTGTTTTTATTTGGAGAGAGCACGTGTGTGGCCCTTTATACTTGATGGATACTATTAACCACGCTGTGATTGCGAAGAATCCATGGTTTCTATACTTAGGTAGCCGAGGCTGCGATTGGCTTGCAAAAGCACCACTAGCCAAGGTCATTGATAAGTGGTATTTAGAAGGATTTAACAGATATTGAATCTGAATTAAAAGTACTCGGAACCTGTTTTTTCTAATACTTATTCAAACTGAAGAAGATGATGAACCACACAATGTTGAACCCCTTCAGAATGAACGTCTAAAACAGCACGAAAAGCACCAAGCTAGCTCAGGAAAATTCAATGTTTCTTGAGCATTTGAGTTAGTACGCTGTTCTAGGAGTCCTTTTATGCATGGAAAAGTTTGGATTCCGGTTATTCTGCTCAAATTCATTTTTTTATGCTTCATTTATTGCTTAGTAAGCTTCCTTTAGATCTTTCAATGGTTCGGTTTGTTTTTTTTGGACCCTCAAAAACGTCATTGTTTCTTCATCCTTGTGAAGAGTCTATTGATCTTGTTTTTTGCGCTAGTGAGTTAGCTCAACAGCTCTGGCTTTATTTTGGGACAATGTGGTGTCGTTTGTTCCTTTGCTTCTGTTTGACCCTTGCTTGCAACCTGGCGGTACAAGGTGTCAAGGAATCCGCATGTTTCATTCGTATTGCATATTTTACCTATCTTCATTTGCCGACATTTACGGAAATGGCGTAACTCTTTTCGATTTCATGGGAGATTGATGAGGAATTCTACGTTGATTGCTAACATTTTTGAGGATGTTCGTGAATTTTTCCAGAGTCGATTTAAGGGTTTTCCAATGGTTGGTCATAATTGGATTTCTTTTTATCAGTCCATTTCTTTGCTTCATCGGCCTTATTGTATTAAAATGGTGAAATGGATCCAGCCTATACATGGTGTCAAGTTGAATACATATGGGTGTTCCAAGAGGAATCCAAGAGCCCATGGAGGTGGAGGAGTTCTCAGAGATTCGGAAGGCAGATTAATTTTTGGGTTTTTTCTTGCTCATTTGATATTGTTTTGTTAGATGTGACGTGCATCTCGCATCAGAACTTTAAACAAGGGAGTCCTTCCCTTGGTGATTATAAATACTTTGGCTTTTACTAAATCTAAATGTGCTAGATGTACCAACTTATGGCCAAATGTACCAAACCTATGTGCCAATGATGTGAGGACCCAGAAAAGATTATTTCATTTTATTCATATTAATTGAATTGCATCTTCTTTATTTATTTAATAATTTTGTGTCTTAATAATTTTTTTAATTGTTGTAAGTGGGGGTTAGTGAATGGTATAAGTGTGATTTTATGGAGTGTGTGAGGAAACTTTAGGAAAGAAAAGAGAGTTGAGTGCAAAGAAAGTTGGGGAAAAACCTATGAGAGTAGGACAAATGGCATTATCCTAACCAAGAGTTTGTTTATATTACACCAACCAAACTTCTCTTTCTTCCATTTTCATTTTCTTGTCTTGAGATAAAGAGAGAGAGGGTGGGCCCGAATTCTTGGAGGAAAAGGGGGGGGAAAAACCACAAACTCAACCTTGATTCCTTGCCTAATTTTGTGAGGAAAAGGAAAGGAAAAATCTTGATACTCCATCAAACTCTAGCTTAAGATTGGAAGGAAGATCTTGGAGAAATTTGGAGGAAGACCTTGTGGTTGTTTTCTTCTTGCTCAAAGGAACCAAGAGAGGTATATGCTAGACCATTTGTTTTCTCCTTTTCCTTGCTTAATGAGTTGATCTTTTGGTTTTGACTAGATATTGTAGTAGTTTTTCAAGTTCTGATTATGATATGTGATGCTTGGGTTGTATGAGTTGAAATTAGGGTTAAGACTTGGTGCAATATTGGTCATTTACTTGTTAAAATTGTAGGCTATACCTCTTGACATGTTAATGATGAGTTATTGTAGATTTGCTATGAAAGTTGGGTTGAGAGTTGTTGGAGAAATGTTTGGAAATTTTGATGGAAAATTTCTGTTTGCTGGCCGAACTGGAAGCTGAGATATTCAGCTTGGATTTCGAAATTTTTGTGATAATTTTTAGCTAAAACTTGTTCAAAACACCCTATGAGATTTTAAGCTACAAGTGTATGTTGGATTAGAGCCAAAATTTTGAGTTTTAGAATGTTAAATTAGCACTTTTTCCTCTGTTTTCTTGGCTGGAAATTCGCTCCAGCAGTTCGTAGGTTTGGTGACTGTTTTCAATGGTTTCTCTTGAATTTGTGCAGCGCGTTTTGGCTAATATTGTTCTATACACTTGATATTATCTAAACCCTAACATGGGTGATGAATTTGGATGAAAAATAATGAGTTTTAAGAGATGAAAACCTCACCTTTTCACTGTTTTGTTGGCTGAAAATTCTGCGATGTTCGCCGAACGAATCGCAGCTTTCTTTTCTTACTTTTGTTTGGTATTTTGACATGATTTTTGCTAAATACTTTTGCTAAAATATTAAGCTACATTTGTGTGTTGAATTTGAGTCAAAATCTTGAAGTTTTATTGGAGAGAGTTTCTTGTTTTCCTTGTTGATATATTTCTGAAATTTTCACAGGAGCCTTTGCACAGTTTTAGTACATTGGCCATAACTTGGTCTAGGAAACTAGAAACTGAGTTCCATTTATCGTGTTTAAAACTAGATTCAAAATATAAATTTTAGGGCCTGGTTCACTTTCTATCAATACCGGAAAATTTGCAAAATTGGGTGAAAAACTAAACCTGTTTTGTTTTCTGCTTTTATGACAATAGTGAATTGGACCTAAAATTTGACTTGCCTATAAGCTGAATTTCACAAAAATGTCTTCTAGAGATTTTTAGTTTTTTGAATCTATTTTCCAATGGTGTAAGTTTTATAATTTTTCAACTTATAGAACTCATGTTATGCTTTTTCAAAAAATGTCGCTAGTGCAAAAAATTTGGACTGTTTTGGACAATTTCATGTCCGAATTTGTAGCTATAAACAAGGCATTTTATCCCGTATTTTCCTTGAACCTTTGGTCTAGCATGTATGTGGTTTTATTCCCTTGATTTGACCTAGAAATCTTGTGATTTTGGAAGGGCTTTTGGGGGTGACAATCGGAATTGTTATGTGGCTTGTCTAAGTAGAATTTCAGGAGTTCATTTTGCTTGCCTCTTCTGACTTGGAGTAGTGGACCTTAATGTCTTCTATTTGCTTGATCTTAGGACTTGGAGATAAACATGGAGGTGACTTGGTGACTGACGTATAACATTTGTTTTACTTTGGTGGAGGTGAGTGTTTCAAGTACTTGTGAATGCTTGAATGACATGTTTTCTTGCTTGAATGACTTGTTCTCTTAATTGACAACTTGGCACTAGAGTATGTGTTAATTGGGCGAGTGTATACTTTATCATACTTGACCCTTCTTGACTGGTTACTGTTATTTTGTTTCAAGTGAAATGACTTACCTGTGAAATGATTTATTTGTGTTTGACGTGATAGTCGTTTGGGTTGTTTTCCCATCAACTCCCTTGCATGCTTGGAGCCCCAAACCCTTTAGGTAGTTGGTCGAATCAAGCCAGCAAGTGCTTGGTCAAGGAGATCAACGAACCATGGGTCTTGAACTCGTGAACTTGAACTTGAACTGGTATATTCGAGTATTACCACCTCTTGAATTTTGGCGCTCGGGCTCGGCAAAGTGGGATGAACGGTGATCGGGATTGATGTTAAGTGGTGATCTACGGACCTTGTTTCTTGAATTTCAAACGTTGACGGAGAGTCAACGAACTCGAATGTGATCAAACTAGTATGGAACTAGTTTTTGCAAGCCACATGTATCCTTTGAGCCTGATGTGTTTATCTATTGCTATAATTACTTGATAAATGAGCACTCATCTTCTAGTTAAGAGACTTGAGTAATGTTCTCCTCGTGAGCACTGATCTCCGAGTTGAGAGGCTCGAGTAATGTTCTCCTAGTGATCACGTGTCTTTCTGGATGTTTTAATGCTTTTGAATTATTCTTGATTTAATACCCCTTGGATAATTAATTATGTTTCTTGAATGTATGCCTGTTTTAGGAACCTCACTGAGTGCAAACTCATTTCGTTCATTTTTTTTTCCTTAACAAATGAATTGTATTTGAGACCATGTTGTGTGCTTTGAGATAGATTCTTTCTCTCAGTTTTGGGGCATGCACTTGAGTTTGTAAGTTTAGAAGAGCGTGTTCTTAGTTCTAGACGTTTGTTGTACTTTTGTTTAAGTGCCAATGTACTAATGAATCTCCTATATCTTTTTTAAGTTTGACGTCTGGTTATGTACTCTAAGTTTGAAACAATAGTTCATGTTAATGTATATATTGTTGGTTGTATTTGACTTGAAGATATTATTCTTGTTCATGGGTTTTGTTGGCAATTTAGATAGTGAGTCCTGACAAGAGTTGGGCAGGCGGTTTGCTAATACCTTAAGGTACATCCTAAAGAGAGGTGGGGTTATCACAAATGGCACCAATCTAAGATAGTTTTATGGAGTCCATACCTGGCATCAAACCAAAAGTTGGTGGTTCTTTGGGCTTTTTTTTATAATATTTAGCCTCTTCTATGTTTTTAGTTTTAGGTGCTTTTGGATCTAAAAATATTCCTTAGGGTTTGTAATCTCTCTTTTGCACTCTCTTTGTTATAGTAAATTTGCTATCCCTTCGCCCCAATTTGACCCTCTCTGTTTGATTTATTTGTTATGTTTTTGTTTTTGTTGGGTTGCCAAGAGCTCATTCTTTTTTGTCAATTTCTTGGGACAAGACCTAAAATGCTGTTATGTTATTATTTTTGTTGGTTGCCAAAAACCCTATTGTTCTTTTTCGTCAATTTCCTAAAACCACACCTAACATGCTTCAAATATTCAAGCTGAAGCCAGAGCTTTGGGTCCGTTTGGATTAGTTGTTTTTGGGGTTATTTTTCAAAAACATTTGTAGTATTGGGATGTGAAAAACTATTGAAAACTTTTTGAGGGTGTTTTTGGGATAATTTTTTGTGGTATTTTTAAAAGTAAAAATTAATTTGGTCAATTTTTTGGGGGATTTTTAAATTTAAAAATTTATTCAGAGTAATTTTAAAAGTATTTTTAAAATTAAAAATTTATTTGGGGTAATTTTTTGGGATATTTTTAAAATTAAAATTGATTTGATGGGTGGTGGTGTGGGTGGGTTCATTTAAAAAAAATACCCCAAATAAATTATTCCAAAAATATCCCAAATAAATTTTTAATTTTAAAAATGTCCCAAAAAATTGCCTCAAATAAATTTTAAAATTTAAAAGTTCCCTAAAAAATTGCCCCAAATAAATTTTTAATTTTAAAAATGCCCCAAAAAATTACCCCAAATAAAATTTTAATTTTAAAAGGTGCCCTAAAAAATTACCCCAACTAAATTTTTAATTTTAAAAATGCCCCAAAAATACCCCAAATAAATTTTTAATTTTGAAAATGCCCCAAAAATTACCCCAAATTAATTTTTAATTTTCAAGATTCCCAAAAAAATTACCTCAAATAATTTTTAATTTTAAAAATGCCCTAAAAATACCCCAAATAAATTTTTAATTTTGAAAATGCCCCAAAAAATTATCTCAAATAAATTTTTAATTATAAAAATGCCCCAAAAAATTACCCCAAATAAATTTTTAATTCTAAAAATGCCCCAAAAATAAATTTTTAATTTTGAAAATCCCCCCAAAATTACCCCAAATTAATTTTTAATTTTAAAGATGCCCAAAAAAATTGCCCTAAATAAATTTTTAATGTTAAAAATGCCCCAAAAATACCCCAAATAAATTTTTAATTTTAAAAATGCCCTAAAAAATTATCCCAAATAAATTTTTAATTTTAAAAATTCCTGAAAAATATCCCAAAAAATTACCTTAAATAAATTTTTAATTTTAAAAATACCCCAAATAAATTTTTAATTTGGATGGGAGGGGAAGGGGGAGGGGGGAGGGGAGAAAGAGAGGGGGAGGGTGAGACAAAGGGAAGGTGGAGGGGGGAGGGAGGGAGAGAGGGGGGAGGAGGTGGTGGTGGGGGTGGGTGGTGGTGGTGGTGGGTGGTGGTGGGTGATGGTGCGGTTGGGGTGGAAGAAGAAGGGATAATTTTTTTATTTTTGTATGTATAAGTTGTTTTGATTATTTGGGGTTCGTCAATGTTTGCAACATGGTTTTCTTGCCTTGCATGTGGAGCGTGATTCGCAGATACTTGTTAAAATTCTTCTTAAGCAAGTAGCTTGTCCATGGTTGGTTGCAAAAGAGGTTCAAGAATTGTATCAGTTGTCTGAAATGTTTCTGTCGGTTAATCATTGTTTTTGGGAAGCTAATAAGATAGCTGATCAGTAGCTAATTCGGGTTGTTCACGTCGTATGGATTCTAGCTTTCATTCTAAGCACAGGACGAGGTCAACTTCGACTACATAGGTTGGGGTTTCCTTCAATTCGAAAATGTAGATTTTAAGTTTTCAAAAGTTTCAGAATTTGTGTTCTTTATCTTCAAGAGATCAGTTTCTGCTCCCCTCTTTGCTGTAAGCATTTAGCATCTTAATAAAATTAAGGGCTAACATCCCTCTCCTGTGTACGGGGTTTGCCTCCTCCAAAAAAAAAAAAAAAAAAAAATGCACGATGTTTTACAGAAAATAGAATGTTGTTTCGGTACACTTCCATTGGTATACCTTCAAAAGTTCTTAAACATGTTCAAAATTTGAAAAATGATAAGAATATCTGGAACTGCACGGCAATATTCATTCCCCGTTACAGGGATTCCAAACTATATCTGAATCCTCTGGAGGAATTATGTACAATGAATAGGTAGATGAACACCTCTAGCCACTTTGCGGTCAAAAGGGTCCTGACTTGTTTCTGAGATTAATATGTGTAGTAAAATATCAATCTATATGCTTCTTTCTTGTGCAACAGTGACAGAAATCTGTAGAGAGATATTATCTCTTTCGTTTGTCTTCAACTGTTGGTGATGATTGTGAGCCACCAAGTGCTGCTGCCGCAGATTCCACATGAGTTAGAAGATACTCGTATATCTTCTTTCTTATTCTGTCGATTGTCTCAGAGGAGATTTTAGGGGTCTCTTCTTCAGCCTTGCTAGCACCAATCTCATCCAACCAGTCATTCACACTCTTCAGCTGAGTTAACATTCCAGCAATTTGACCATTATCTGATAGAGTTGAACTATCAACATCCGCATCCAAAAACCTTTCAACAAATCCTAAGAACCATTCTTGAGACTCCATCTTCAAAATGTCAGCCAAATCTACAGCCTCATCAAGCCCATCTCCCTTGAGCCATTCCCTTGGAGGTGATGAAGGTCTTGCCTTTTGACTTGCAACTGGCCCATCTGACAAACTGCGTGGCATTCCTGATTGGAAAATCTTAGACACTGCTGTCTGGCGAGGTTTGGTTTGGTTCTTTA
Organism: Gardenia jasminoides; assembly: GCA_013103745.1. Lineage (NCBI taxonomy): Eukaryota > Viridiplantae > Streptophyta > Magnoliopsida > Gentianales > Rubiaceae > Gardenia > Gardenia jasminoides. The sequence goes on along the minus strand of CM023097.1, from coordinate 20,313,372 downwards.
TGGCTGCACTCTTTGTAGAGTTTTCAAGAACTAAAATTGTTTGGTTTGCAGATGTAGTTTTTGTACTTGGAGCTGAATGTGATGCAGAAATTGGACTTAAAGTGCCTTGTTTGCTACATACTGTGAAGGATGATAAGTTTGTAGCTAATGCAGCATGGACCCAAGATGTTGCTTGTTTACGTCTGTCAGATGCTACCTTTAGTGCTTCTTCTGATGGATTTTCTTCATTATCTGAAGATGAACCATCTACCCTGGTTTTTGATAGAGCATCAGCAACCAGGCGAGCATTATGCAAACTTGCATGCAAACTCAAGAATTGCTCCACTGCCGCTTGAGGCTTCTCTTCTTTGGCGGAGGAGCGCAACTCAGAGTATGTGCTGCCACATGACAAAAACATTAGACACAACCCAGCAGCAAAACAGTTAATATACCATTGCAGAAGTTCAGGCAAGAAGTGAACAACTTGATAGACATAAAGAGCATGGAGCTATAGGGAAGTTAGACACATGACAGCAACTGTTGATGCATAATTCCCATTCGAAGTGGAAAGTAACTGGAAACAAATATCAGGTGAACCACATGGAATCTCTGAATTTAATTGAATGACATCATCATGGTTAAAAATATATAGCATTACTTTTCAAAATATATCACTGATGTATGGGCATATAAGCACAAACTGATTTTGGTGTTTTATGCAATCTTCTCCATACAAAATATCCAATTTATTCAGTTAAAATTGAATTTCTAAGAAGATCATTCAAACAACTTCTAGAAGAGGCCTTAGAAGATAATCTTTTTTACTTTTTTTCTTTATTCTTTTGAGTGGGTGGCAGGGAGGGGGAGAGAGAACCCATCAAAAGATGGAAGGTGAAATTGGTTTATACATCTGAGTGATTGGCAACATTTACAATTTTTTCCATATGCTTCGGACTATTGATGCTCTCAACTGATTTGGGCTATACCAAAGGTATGACGCCAGAAATGAAGCATGCTCGGATGCAGCCAACTAGAATTAAGAAAATCTTAACTTCCAAAACTGTTTAGACAGGACAACAAGTGATGCTTTTGGATCGAAGATATCAGCTGAAATGATAAACTTCTGTCACTCATTTCCAATTTCACTGGTTGACATATAAGTAAAAAGATATAAGACAGATAATAACATAGCAGCAGGTGGCATTTGCTGACCAAGGAATGACAGGCACAAGGTCCATAGAATACATGAAGGCTAAAGATCAAACTTAAGTAACTTGTATCTTTTGTCCAATGTTTTCCCAGTAATTACATGCATGTACTAAAGTATCATTAGACTTTGGCAAATGGAATCTTCTCAATATTTTGAATCTTTTCTCCCTTTACAATATTGGGAAATTCTTAACAACCCAGCTTCTCTTGCAGGTTCTAAAAGGTATAATAACTCCAAATAAACAAAATATGGCATTATCCAACCTGCCTTTCTGGTATCTTAAGCTGGAACTATGTTAATGAAAGCTAACAGGTAGAGGAAGTTATACCTACTAATTAAATTAAGATAACATTACAGATGGACATTGCACCTTAGAGTAGAAAGAGATAAACTTGGATATCATTGTGATGATCAAAACTTCTTCATAAATTCAATTATCTATTATATAATTAATAAATATAGACATTTATTATCTTACTATCAATTGGTAAATTTCCGGAGTTAGACAAACATTGATAAAACACTTATATGGATTTGTTTATGCTTCATATCCAATTTAAGAGCAGTGGAAAGCATTCCATGCGAACCCAGTAACTCTCAGAGAATAGATTAATGTTTCTTTCTGTAGATATAAGACTGCAGAAACAGATAAAAATTCATCATTTTCAACATCTCATATTTGAAATATATCCACTCATCTAAATTGGCAATATCCTACATATCTGGCTGTGTCCAGGAAAGTATTTTTTGTCAATGTAACCCCAGGAGAAGATCAGGCTCAAAGTTTCTATCGCCGTTAAACAAGAGGAGAAACAAAGAAAAGAAAAAAAAGGCATTTTACGATATTTATCAAATAAGGATCGAGGGCTTCTAGAAATTTCTGTTGGAACTGCACCATGCAGTGTAGACAGTAGCCTAACAAATGTAGACACTAATATAACAAATGCAGACACTAACACAACATATAAAAACGCAACAAATTTTTGGGTACAAATATCAAGAAGAGAAAATATATTGTATGTTTAGATTTTTTTTTTCCCTAATGTTAGATGTTATTTGAGTATCTACATTTGTTGATTTTTAATGTCTCCACTTGTTATACTACTGTCTACATTGCACGGTGCAGTTCTCACTAAAAATTGTAGAACTCTTGATCCGTCAAATAAGAACTATGACAACATGAAACAGGAATGAGACCATTTCAGAAATTCAAGTTGTCTATCAGCATGTGAAGCAATAGTCCAACACCTGGATCTCGTAAAAATCACATCAAAACCATATAGTAGCAAGTTGTCTGGCAAAATTAAATTAACATAAATTAATGCACAAATGTAGTCTGAAACTGACTTAAATTACTTGTATAAAGTAGTTTCCCAATAGACAGCCAATTCATGTGTTATGTGAAGTGGGTGCATGGCAAATATATACAAGTTCAGTCACCCTGGAACATAGGTATTCATCTTCACCTACCATATGCGTGACGTTAAAATTCTAGGACTGGACCTTGACAAGCGACTTAAATTGAACTCAGGTAACAAATTGATACTAGAAACATGGATTTGTAAGAAATGAATGAGCTCCTACTACCACTAGCAACCCTTATTCCACATCACTGGGAAGGGAATCTCCTAAGTTAAGGACTGAGTTAAAGGGTTCATTTATCTTATAGAAAGAGTACTTATTAATTACTTTGAAAAAGGCTATTAGTAAGATATAAGGTAGTGTTCATTTTTAGTTTTATCATCACTTGAAAACCAATATAAATTGGGGAATTGGTCAGCAACAGAATGATACACAATGGATGGGCCCCAAGAGAGGTAAAAAGAATTATATACCAAAGGCAAAACATCGACCCTAGGCTAATATTTGGCCAGGAATATTTTGACCTCCTCAATGTAAGTAGTAGAATAAAACTCTTTCATAACATTCAAATTGACTGTAAATGGATAATGCTAATTAAGATCATCAATCAGGTATTTTGTATGCTGCACAACAATTTAACACTTCTACCCTTAATTTTATCGAAAAGGTATACGCATTTCTTTTTAAGATCAAATGTCAAATAAAACATTCTTCTCTGGATTACAACAATTTCACATCATGACCAAGTTCCTTGCTCTCTCAAGAAGCATGATATTTGAGTAGATACGAGGTTTCATGCTATCCCACAGACATGCCTTCACTAAGTCATGACATGAATGTGCACAAATTAGATCTTCTAGTGTCTGTTGAAGACTGGACCAAGGAACAAACTTTAGTTTCTTTCTAGCACCTAAAGCTTACTTTGAAACCCTGAGCACTCATAAAATACTAAGACTCATTCAAGAAAACAGTAATAATGAAATCTGACTAGTAAAGAAACACTACTGTGGAAAACCTAGAGCACCTTTCAGAAAGAAGTTGCAAGGCAAATTCTCTCCAAGTCCAAAATGAACACAGAGCTTAAAATACATACTAAGTCAACAAAAGAGTTAAAAATAAGTGCATCTATTATGCAACTGAATTGAAATCTAGTGTGCGTAGCCAACTACTGGGGCTGATCTTTTTTGGTATATAAGGTAGTTACAGGGAAGCAACAGTTTATGGTCTAATGTTTTCATCCAACTTAAGTGGATACTATCATAGAACTGACATAAAGGAAAGTAGCATATTTAAAGTTCTTTCAAATAACATGACATATCTACCAATGTTTACTTGCAGATCAAATGAGGATTCTGCAACAAGTCGCCTAACAGAAATCTCCCCATCTAATTTTGTTTAACTAGCAACTGGAGATATACATTTAAGAAAACATTGAAAATTAATGACATTTACTGCTAATGCAAGAAAAATTGGAAGAGGATAGAAAGTAATATTGCAGATAATAACTAACAAGCAAATTATTTTCTCAACTTAACAGAGACAATGGCATGATAAACTGTTGGATTAAGCAGAATGGAAAATGAACTTTTTTGCTTGCCCCTCATTATGATGTCAAAGACTTGAGATCCCTTCAGCTCTTGTAAAGAACCAAATACAAATTTCAGATCATCACACAATGCATCAGAATTTAATAAAAGTAATTGATCATGATGGCTTTGTAAATGAAAATTCTGTTGAACTAAAACTTCTATCTCATATTCACTTGCACGATTTTTCAAGTCTACTTCACTGACCAAAATGAATGTCATTCCAGGCTCTTCCTTTAGTATTTAGTCTTATAATTTAACTCAACCATTAACGATTGCGTAATGTAACATATCTGGGAAGAACTGGAATAGAAAGAATAGGGCCCTGAGTTTTTTCATTCAGTGCATAAAGATTTTCCACTATTAATCCATGTGGCTGCACCAAGTGCAGCTTCTCTCAGTGACTGGAATCAACTCCAAGCCTATCCAAGCTCAACCAGCACCATCAGACCCCAGAATCAAAGACTGGTGGATGTCACAATTATCACTCTTAAGGAACTTGCTCACTTTTAAGCAATGACCTACAGCCTGACAGATGCGTATCATCCAAAAATAGACAGTGCATGTGTAACACAGAAAACTTGCCACATTTACACCTAAAAAAGTACCTTGCAGTGAATCAGAATAATTGACAACTATCACCCTTTCAAATTCTCCTTTCATTTCAGAGTGTAGAGTGTAAATTACGAAGTCAACCATCTTATCAGGAAAGAGAAAAAAATAATTCCCAAGTTCCTTGAGAACATGAGGTATGGTGCAAAACTAAGACCCTCAACATGTATGTTAGTTTAGAAATATGATCAGCACACAAACAATTTTTCACAATAGCCACCACAGATAAGATGATGACAACATCATCAACAAAACCATATTATGCACCGTTCTTGTCTGTCCTTCATTAATAGTATAAATCTGGCCCAGCACCTGAAGATTGAGGATCAGGTTGCACCGAAGAACCAAAGTAATAAATATCCCTTCTTTTTCCAACCAGCATTTCTTTCACTAAGTAGTTTTGATTAAGAAACATCTAGAAGCAACATATTTGGGCTCAGTACAATCAGTGTCATGGCTAATAAATTATTTTGACTCGTTAGTAAGAGATGCAGAATATATACAAATGAAAGGTCAAATTTTCAATAAACCTATTAAGAACACTGCTGTATCAATTGTGCAGGAAATTCGCCAAACAAGCAAAAAGGTGTGAATGCTCCACAGGACTTTTTGCAATCAATAACCATGATCAAGAATGCAGTAAATCCAGGGAGCTTATGGGAGTTATAGTTAACCCCAAATTTAAGAGAATCAATCAACAACTTATCTTCAAAGTAACAAGTACCTTATACATCGAAGCAAGTTTTCTGCAGCCGAAGCTTCTTGCACTGCCTCAATCGCAGCTGCTTGTGCAGAATCTCTGTGCTTCAATAATTCCTGTCAAATTTATCAAAAAGTTTGGTTTCAGATATCATTCTCCAGAATCGATTCCTCGCTAATATCAACAAACGGACAATAGAAACTTCTATCCATACTGTGTTTCAGTAAATCCAAAAATGCTAGTGGCAACAATATCACATAGGAACAGATTAAGGGATCTGTTACTAAAGTGTTGATGCAGAAAATGTAAGTGGAAACTATAACAACCTCAAAAAGGTTATGATCAAGTTTATAGGACCCACTTTCTTTCTTTTTATACCACATTTTGTGCACAAAACACGCATCGTGATTCTAAATCACAAGCAAAATGCACACAAATCAAAGCTATATGTAAAATAGCTTATTTCTGTAGTTAGCGTAATTCTTGCTATACCATTAACTAATTCTACAGGATTAGTATAACTGATTCAGAACAAGATATACTAACAGTGTAATAAAATCTTCAGATGATAGCAACTAGAAAGAAACAGGGACTAAAGTTCCTATAAGTGCAGGCAAATTTACTGTAGTGCAAAGAAGTTCTGAATATCATACCTTCCCAAGTTTTGCAATTGATGGAGGTAATAAAGCCCAAGAGACACTTCCATCTGTAAATCTTCTATTAGTTAGGGAAACCTTTACGATGTTTCCGCCTAATCCAAGAGCAGCAGCATCCCCTGGTAGTTTCTTTGCAACAGAATTCTTCTGCTTGGTTGACTTGTCAATATCAAACCTATCCCCATTTGCCGGGGCCTTTTTTGCAGATGAATGAGTATTATTTTCCAGTTTTGATGGTTTTGATGATATCACATTATGCTCCTCTTTAGATGGTAGCCTTTCGCTAACTGATTTTCTTGGAGTCTATAAGATATGGAGAAATTAAAGGTGTCACATTTGAATTAATTTCCAAAGCATTGTGTCGAAATGAATTATGACAACAGTTTCTTGAAAGAATGCAGCTTCTTGTCTTAATGGTTCAGACAAACAAGCTACACACCATGTAGTAAGTGCATTTCATGGAAAACTGTTGCACACCAATTTAACCAAAGCAACTTTTTAGAACTTTCAATTTAGTTGAAACTGAATCACTTAAAGTATCAATAAAATCAACTGGAGATGAAGACTTCCCTTTTTTTAAATTTTCTTCTCTTGCAGATTCAGAAATGAAACCATAGGCTATATAAACAGGAGACATACCGAAGTACTCCGAGCTTCTGGCTTCAAATCCTGTTTGATGGCTTTCATTCTTGGACTTTCTCTACTCCTCACCACCATATTTCCTTCCCAGCTCTTTCTCAAGGCCTTGGGCCCCAACTCAATGCCCTGGATCACATTCCTAGACAAACTTCCAGATGGAGCTTTTCTCACTGTTGGACTAGCCATGCGAACAGAACTTACCTTTTCCCCTAAACCAACTTTAGCAGTAGCCTTCTCCAACCTGTTCAACCCCTTTATTTTTGCCTGCTGCTTAACTCCATTAGCAAACTTCTCAAATGAAGTCGGCAATGAGTAACAACTTGTTGGAGATGATGGTATTGACCTTGAACTCGAAGACTTTGATTTCCCCAAAATATCTTTCTTCTCCCCTAAATTTACATTCAGCTTTGACAATTGAGATTTAGATCGAACCAATTTAGGGGTAGCTTTATTTTCATGATTGTCCTCTTTAGCGCTTCCATTTGATCTCACGGGTGTCGATTTGATGTCCTTCACCCCAGTATGCTCATTCCTTAATTCTTTTGTCTGTGATTTACCCTTGTCTACAGATTTAGAACCGGAAGATAAATCGCCATTATTATTAAGGAAACCTAAAGAATGAGTTGCAACTATATCTTCAGGGCTTCCCAGACAAGGGTGTCTCCCGGGGACTAACCTAACACCCCTGAGAATAGGCACTGGAGAAGCTGCTTCAAGCCTCTCAACATGCAAAAACTGGCCTAATTGAATCTTATCACTAAGAATAAGATCATGCTGTTCATCAGGTAAAGATACATAAGTGGCATGGGAAGAATCTGATACCTTTAAATAAAACCCCTGATTGGGGAAGAGCTCACCACCTGCTAGTGCAGGCACAATGCCCACCACTTGCAACAAAGAGGACCTGTGCTCACCAGCAATCTTCACATCTGTATTCATATGCTGCAGAAGCTTCAATAATACTCCAGGTACCAAAGCAGCCATTTTGCAAGAAAACTTCAATCTGCATCACTTTGAGAAATTCCCAGATGAAAAAAATCAAGATTCACCTCTTTAAGCACAATAAGTCTTCCACTGGGGACAAGTCCACTGAAGTAAACTCAGATGTGAAAAGAGCTAAAAGCTCATACACCATGAAGCAAATTTTAACTCCAAAGCAACAATCTTGCAAGAGTAAACAGGCGCAGTTCAAAATGGAGCCAAACAGATCAAAAGGTAACTGGGGTACTTTCCAACCCTTTTGAGATGTGCGATTTTCCCAAGGCAGAGCACAAAAATCCTGATTTTCAAGAGCTTATAAACAGGATTTGGCTAATAGTAATGGTCAGTCAATACCAACGGTGAAGAGAAGATGGAAGACTGGTCTTTGAAAATGGATTGGATTTTATTTGTAAAAAATTATTTAATTGCATCACCAACACATTTTCCAACCACATTTTCATCTCATATATATTTCATCAAAAAATATTACACTATTTTTTTCAAAAAATTATCTCAAATAAAATTAAAAACTTGCGAATAAAAAACTGTTCATTCTTCTCCCCTCTCTCGTTTCTTAGACTTAAAAAAAGTTCTTGCTGTCAAATCATAAATTTGGTTTGTTATATAAATTGTGGGAAGTTAGTTGCGACAAGCTCAGTGGTATGATGGTATCTATGTAACAGTAGGTGGTAAAGGAAGAGTGAGAAGGTGCTGGCAATCTGGCATTAATTGCTGAGGACATAACCAGATTGGAAATGGGCAACTTTTTGAGAGGAATTATTACTCATTGCTATTCAGTGGTAATAGATATAATGAGATGGGGAAAAGAAACAGATGCGAAAACTTCAAGGCATTGCCCAAATTCTGTGCTTCTGAGCATGGGGAGGTCCTCAAATTGGCAGGAGATTGTTTATTATTGTGAAATAAAATTGATTGTAAAAAGAAATCATGGAAAGAAGAAAATAAAGAGAAATTTTCTTATTTAAGTCTTCAACTCTTTTTCTAAGCCAAATTTAGTCCCTAAACTTTTATTTAAGGTATTTTAGATCATTTATTCTATCTTTAACTAAATATGTCCTTTTAAGTCAAATTAAATATATTTTGAAATTGTCGCTCTGTTACATCGGAAAATATTATAAGCAAGAGACAACATATTAACGATCTTTAATCTTATTCCCATCTCAGAAACTACTTTTCTTTATTTAATAGTTATATGGCCAAAATCAGACACCTCCCTTTTCATGCTAAATGGACTAGATTGGCTAAAAGATGAAAATTTAGAGATTGAACTAACAAAATTAAAATTTTTTAGGAGTTAAATCTCATAATGAAAAGTTGAAGGACTAAAGAAGTCAATTTCCCAAAAAATAAAAAAAAACAGCACTAGTAACGTACCAATTGACGCCAGATTGAGTGAACAACTCACCTCACCCCATGATTGATACAGCTATGGGGTGATCCTAGAACTAATAGTCCCCTGACACACAAGATATACAGAAATGAAAAGATAACAGATCATAGGACATCCAAAAAATGAAATGGCCAAGTGCTTTATTCTTATTTGTTTGTCGTACTGTTTAACAATATTCCTAGGATTTTTTTTTCAGGCAATATTCCTCGGATTCATTTCTATTTATTTAGTCCTTGTAGACATTCAAATGTGTAAAATTCTTCTAGGAGTAAAACCTTCATGCTCCAGATACAGTACGAATTGAACCTCAAATATGAATATCTTTCATTTTTGTTTGTTGAAGACTCTACAAGTTATTTTAATGTCACACTCTAAAAGAATCACAAGACTAAAATCAAAGTTTAAGGAGCTAACTGTACAAAGTATAACCACCTTGTCACTTTATTAATACAGTTTTGGGATGCATTTGCGCATAGATAAAGTTCATAGTATTATGTAGCCATACTGTTTACGTTTTTAAAAAGGTATTGTAAATATGTGCATAAGCTTAAAATTTGTTTAGGATCTTAATAATTAACGTGATTAACTTGACAACTTCTTTTAGTAGCAATAACCACGATGTAGTGGAGGTTTAATCATAATTCCCAACCAATTTATGAATTAAGTGAATCATACATGAAAAAGGCTTTGTATGATCTGACCTAGTGAGACTTACGACTATGAAGAGGGATAGAATACAAGAATGGTTGCCCTATTCAAGCATCTCCACATCTGTACTTATTTCCAACTATGCATCACATTTCATCAATTATTACACCCTTCTCTGTTGTCCACCTCAAGCCTTTTCTTTGCTGCATCTCATCCTACACTCTCATTCCAAGAATATGGCACATTAAGGTGCTACTAAATGGATGACATACACCTCTTGATTTTCAGAATCTTAGGTGATGTAGATTGGCAATTTTGATGCATAAAAGGTAGCTTTACCAATTTAAAATAAAAAAGAAATGGTCATCTTCAATTTCTTAAAATAGCCATAAATAATTGATTTGTTTAATCTAAGCAAACACTAACATAACTTAATGGGTCCTATTGTGTATATCCGATCTTCCAATCATTGAAATGGACGACCCATTGCCCCAAAAGGTTCATGAACTAACGTGTGACCGCAAAACTTATTGGTGTTGGTACACCAATCAGTTTTCTGAGCACCAATAAGTTTTCTGTTGTAAGATAATGAGTATGATTTTTCTTACCATTTCACAATATTTTATGAATGTTGTAAATGGCTATTTAGGATTGGGAGATCCTTTGATGTGCATAATCTACTACTGGATTCCATACTCCTAATATGTTTTTAACAGTTTGGTTAACATCTGCTCATTAAGAGGGAGTTTCAAGTGTTAATTTTTGAAAAAAAAAAAAAAGAGAACATAGTTCATTTAGGAAAGTGTTAAAATGTGAGCAATGCAATGATTGTGATTATATGTACTTAAATAGTAGGTTAAATATAATTTGAGTGTCTAAATGATTGTCCAGTTAAAAAATCCTTTTTTTAATTCATACTCATGTTATTATCTATTGTATTTTGCATTTTTCTGATTTGAACTTTACTTTTTATGGGACATTCATTAAATAACACATTTTTAAGTATCTAAACATAGGTTGTTACAACTAAAGTGAAGGTATACAAAACGACATACAGAGGGAACCGTTCAATTATTTATGTACAAGAAAATAATTCCATGTGCAAAACTATTGGCTTGTCGCTTGTCGGTTGCATAACGAAAGATAGATCGTCCTAGACCCCTACTATTATTTTAGGATTAAATTAATGTGTCATATCAATGGAGATTCTAAGAAGTAAAGAAGAAGTACTCGAGTTGGTTTTGTCATGTAGACATTCGTCCTCACTTCTTCCCATGCATGATGCACCATTTAGGACAATGGTAGAAATCTTCCCTGATATTTCTAATCAGGATTAACTCAACTTTGCACCGTTGAATCTATATTAATTTTTCACTTTACATTCTAAACTTTAATTTTGAATACTTTACATTTTAAACTCTTAATTTTAGATACATTTAATTGTTAACTTTTAAGTTTGTTCAATTTAAATCTAATAAATATTTACGCTTACAAAATTAACAAGATAAAGCGTGATAAAAATTAATAATAATGAACTGTTTTGTTCTAACTATAATTGCTTAGCTTTTTTTACTTTACCATTTTTAGCATATTGTCATTTATTTATATGGCCTCAATTACTAATATTGTTAGCAAAATTAATTAGATAAAAAATGGTACAAATTAATGATAATATATGTATATATGTGTGTGTGTATTTTGCTATAATACCTTAGTACCTTTTAATTACTTTCGGCACATTGTCATTGATTTGTTGGAACTTGGATCCTCTATGTTATTAATTTTATAAAAATTATCACTGAACTTAAATATGATAAACTTCAAAGTTTAAGGTGTAAAGTAATTAAAATTGAAATTTCAGGTGCACAGTGTTTAAAATTAAAATTTAGGACGTAAAGTGAGAAAATGCTACAAATTTAGGGGTTTAAAGTGGAGTTTATCCTAAGTACCCAAAAAAAAAGTGGAGTTTATCCTTACTTTCAGTGTAATGTGCTAGTCCAAAACTCCAAATCCAAAAATGATTTATATGATTGCTAAAAGGCATTTTAGTTACCAAATTATCTTTCCATGGCTTATAAATATTGTTGAAAAAATTCAATTAAAAGAATTACATGAAATTCTTTTTTAAAAATGAAGCTATCTTAAAAAGTTACTTATGGCAGGCTATGAAGGAATAGCTAAGTAGTTTATGAAGAAACTATTGAAACAACAATTATCTGATTTCTTTATGCTTGAAGGCACTTGGGACATGAGAAGTTGAATAACATTTACAAGGAATTTGAAATTGACAACAAAAGAAAAGGAAGAAAAACATCCCCCAGTGGTAATGATGAAATAGTCAAAATCATCGCTTCTAACAAATATCTAAAATGAATATCCTAATTTTTTGAAATAGATTTTGCCATCTTTCTTAAATATTTCTAAGCATCGAATTCTAAATTTTAAATTCTTTTTAATTGCTTTATGGTTTACTCATCCATATACAGAAGCGGAGCTAGAAATATAACCTAGTGGGGACAATTATAAACATAACTATCCAAGAATTGAAATGCATATGTTTAAAAAATATAATTTAAAAATTATGTACATAATTACTTCTTTTTTTTTTGCAAAGGTGAAATGAAGAAAAAGTTATTTTTGTGAGTTTCAATCTATAGCTTAAACATTAATAATACTTTTCAAATGGGTTTGTGTATTGATTGCATATTGAGAAACAAGCAAACAAAGAGTACAAAAAAAAATTGAGTTTTGTTGGTGGCTTTGATCAAGCGTGAGAACTGAAAGGTTCAATTATCTATTTATAAGTTTGTTGAGCTAGGTTGTCATCTAAATATTTTGTTAAAGGGCAGTAAGCAATAATCTCTAAATGTGGGGACATATGGTTATTAATTTACACACACACAAACACTTACACACACACACACACACATATATATATATATATCTATGTATGTATGTATGTATGTATGTATGTATGTATGTATGTGTGTATATATGTATGTATGTATCTATGTATTAAGGATTTTGGTAGGATTTAAAAGTAGTTGGGGCAAGTGGGTAAACATTATCTTAATTGGAGCAAATTTCTTAATTTACACATATATACTAAGCATTTTGGTGGATTTAGTTGGGTAGTTGCCCCGGTTGCCCCACTGTAAATCCGCCCCTATATATATCATACCTAATTTTTTAACATCAGCTTAGCTCTTTTTATTGCATTATATTTTTCATGTGCTTTTTCTAGTTTAAGTCACTATATGAATATGCAAAGTTAATTGAAAAAGAAAACACCTTTTAGAATTTTATATGGATTACTAGAATTTTCTATGGACATTGTTACGTTAAACTCAGAATATGATAAGTGAAAGGGTTTGTAACGGCCTCGAAATTTTTTAAATAAAAAAAAATTAATTAATTTTAATTTCAAAAATTTGAAAATTTATTTATTCATATAATTATTTCTTTAATTATCTTGTGATATTCGATTTTTCCTCATTTATAATGCCTCATTTAATTTTAACTCTATTTTCCTGTTAATTACGTCTCGAAGCATTTATTAGTGGTAAAATGTCAAAGGCACGTTTTTCAAGGTAAATTCTGACTGTGAGTAAACTAGTGGAGATAAGTATAGATGATCACTGATAAGTTGGAAGTGTAATTAAATGACTGGATTTGGGTCTTTAAAGATGATTAATTAGGGTTTTGAAATTTTAGTTAAGATTTGGATTAACCACTTTAAGTTTAGAATTTTATCTAACCGTTAATTCTTTCAACTAAATTCCTACCAATCACTTAAAAATCACTTCTCCATCCCCTCTCCTAATCGAGATGTGTCCCTTAATCTCAAGCCAAATGAAGTGATTAATTTTCCCTCCAAGTAGCTAATTAATATCACTATTCAAACTTTGACTTTGGACGAGATAAATATCATGTCTTGTCTTCCTTTTTCTCATTAACCCTTCAAGAAAAATTGACCAAAACTCTTCACTCTTCTTCCTCTCTCTCACCCGAACTCCCTCTCCTCTTCTTCCCCAAATTTTCAGCAAATTTTCCTCACCCAATTCCCTCCAAAAACTCAACCCAACCTCCATTAATCTTTGCTTGGACTTGCACTTGGTGAAGAGCTTAAGGAAGAGGATATTGTGGGCTTCATCTTGCATTTCGTTCTTGAAGTCTTGCAAACCTAAGAGAGGTATAATCCTACCAACTTCCTTCTTGTCCAATTTCTTTGAATTCCAAGCATGATAACTAGAAATTGGGTGGTTAATGAGTTCATGGAACCTTGAATTGGTGATGAATGTGTTGTGTGAAGGGTTGAGCTTCATTATTGAGAAATTTGATGTTTATGGCAAAATCGGTGGGCTCTTGAATTCCCACTAAATGTGTGTAATTGATTGCTAGATGGTTAGATGATGTTATCTAAGTGCATTATGCTTAATGATGGTGATTAAAAGTGGGATGAAACTCCAAGGGGAGAACCGGCTAAGGAAGAGGAAAATTGGGGGTTGAATTTTTTGATTTTTTCCTTGAATTTCGTGGCTGTATTTTTGGCTAGTTAAGAGGCTGAATTTGATGTTTAAGTGATGAATGTTAAGCTGTTATTTTGTCCCACAAAAAGCTCTTCAAGAGTTGATGTTTGTGAGGGTTGCTAAGTTGCAAAGTGAAAGCTGGAAAATGAGGGGTTATGCTGTCCGAATTTTGAGGATTATTTTGTGATATTCTTGCCAAAAGATGTGACCATTTCTGATCATCATTAGGCTTAGGAAGTTCAATACTAGCTTGGTTTCGAAAATTAGGACAAATGAAGTTAATTTGAGGCATGAACTAGATGATATAAGTGAAGGATCAAAATTTTCCAGTTTTGGATGAAAGAGTTGAGCGAACTTTGGGCATGTAGAAAACTGCCTTCCCGTTTGTATTTTAAGTTGAAATTTGGTATGAATCTAGTTGATATATGGAAGTATTAGTGTGCCAAATTTGACAATTTTTGGACTTGAATTCGTCACTCAAACAGTATCTTGAAAACTGCCTTGTATCTTCATGTTTCCAGAAACTGCAGAATTTCGAACTGCCTCTGTTTGAGCTGTTGTCATTTCATGCTCGGATGTCAGAATTGAGTTCCTTCAGTGGCTGTTGAAACTCCTTATGTAGTACTATATCGTGTGTAAATTTCAGAGGTTAATTAATTTTCTGTAATTTTTGGCGAATTTTCAAACTGCTCTGGTTGTCCAGCCTGACGAGCACTGCCATTTTACTGTAGCAGAATGTTTAACGAAAATCTGGGTTAATTTCGTCCATAATTTTAATTTTATGTCTTCTGAAAAGTTTTAGATCTTTCAAATAGGTTTCCAACGGTACCAAATGACCAAAATTCCGACTTGTATAACTTGAGTTATGATTTTTCAAAGTTTTCAGCTCAACTTGGAAAATTGTCGAACTTTCGACTTTTTGCATTAAACTTGACCAGTGATTAGGAGAACTCATTTTTGTTCTCTTTTAATTATTTTTAGGGCAAAGTGCTGATTTTGCAACTGACCAAAACTTGGACTCCGACCCCTACTTTGTCAGTGAGTTTTCAATGCATGTTATTATGCTTTTATTGTCTTAAAACGTGTACTTCGTGACTTGTTACTTGATTGAAATGTGAAATTGAAAATTTGCTGGACCTTTCACTTAAAGTAGAGTATACTTTATTGCTCCCTTTTTGTAGAGTCGGAAATTTGATTTTTGCATGTATTGAACTTGGGAGATGGAATACGTGAAATATACTTACCTTGGTGTGCCTTGAGTAAATACCATATTGATGAATTATGTGGCGCAGGGTCCGGTAGGGGAGTAAGGTGGATGGAGTTGGCGGAAGAGTCGTCTACTTGATTGAAAGTCCACGGAGTGTCGACTACTATAATTGCTCGTGAAATGTGGAAATTGGCTCCCAGAGCCCCCGTATCCTCAATGTGTGTTAATTGGATTCGTTTATGTGTTTTAATTATTTACTTTTAATTTTACCATTTTAAGTGCATGTGCATGAATTTTTGGAAACTCATGAGCTTTTTTAGCTCACCCCGCTCCGTTGTTTTTCCTTAACGGTGTGAGAATCAGTAGATAGGGCTAGTTCTTGTCCTTTGACTTTGTCTCAATTTGGAGAAATGTTTTGTATATTCTTTTGGTGATGTATATTTTAGAATTATGGAAATGTACCAAAATTTGGCTCGAGGATTTTAAGTATTTTGAGTGGGAAACCTGTAATTCTAAGATTTGACCCAGATTGTACAATTTTAATATTTAATGTTGCTATGATTGGAGGTTTTACTCGTTTAAGTTAGTATCTTTCATGCTGAGTCCCTGGCGAGTTGGCAACCCGCTAACCCCTCTGGTTAGCCTTAGGGGGAGGTGGGGCTGTTACTGGGTTAATCACAATTTATCCCTTTAATGTATACCCTAATTCTCATTTTATCCCCTCATCTTTATTTTTTATCACTTAACCCCCAAAAGACAAAAATACCCCTCTATTATTCTAAATTTTTATTTTTAAATTTTCTACTTCCTTTAATCATTGAAATTTAACCCGTGATTTGATTGTAATCACTTTAATTGATACTAGGAAAGTTTCACAAAAGATGAGTATATGGATCAGGGAATTGATTTTTTTTTAAATGGCAAACAAAAAAAGATTCTAACAAGCAAAAACTCATTATAAAGAAACAACAAAAAAAAGCCAATACTCTCATGTAAATGTTTGATTTGTAGAAATAGGTAATTAACTATAAATGGTGTAATTATAAGGAAGTAGAATACATTTTTTTCTTAATTTCTTAAGTTAGAAAATGATATTGGCTTGTAATAGAAATATAGCGTTTTTTCAAATTTGAAAATTAGAGCATAAACATTCGAAATTTTTTGTTAGAAAATTTATTATTTTCTTAGAAATACAATTTGAAAAAAGAAAACTAATTTGGAATAGAAAAGAGAAAAGAGACAAAGAAGAAAAAAATAACATAAGAGTGGGTATTTTAGTCTCTTAGGGGGTTAAGTGATACAAAATAAAAGTTAGAGGGTAAAATAAAAATCAGGGTATAATTTAAGGGAATAGGTTACAATTAACCCTAAGTGAAATTGTATAGAAACCTCAAGGAAGTTTCTGCTTGCTTAGATTACCACCGCATCAAAGTTTCAAACATGTGGCTTAAAATAGTGGGCCATAAGCTAAACGCCACTAGACCCCATGCCCAATACCAGGGGAACTGGGGACTTTTTTATTTTTTTAATCATTGCTCATCAGTTTAGTTATTTTAAGTGGTGTAAGAAACACCCAACTATGTTCATTGTTCCAGAAGTAAATTTCCGCATATTAATGTAAAAAATTGTGAATCCAACTTTATTGTCTTCTTATAAAGGGTCTTGGCCCTAAATGGGAACTCCAGTAGAAACCAATGTGTCAATCTAATTGTTTTGAGCAATGTACCACCTTGTAAACATATTATAACTCATTAAAAAGGTGAAAAAATTGTCTATACATATATATAAATTTTTTTTGACAGCAGAGAAGGGGTGGAACTTAAGAAATAGGAAGGGAACAAGAGGACTTGAAATGTATATTCACAATAATGAATAAACAATAAATTTCTGTAGGCTTAGATGAACGTAAAAATTATAAAAATTTTATGTACAAAATAAAGGTACATGCTTGTAGGGTCAAACGTAGATATATTAATTTAGACGAGATATTTTGTATTATTGAACGGATGATCAAACCATGATGATAAGGGATATTTTCACAAACCTCCCTTGAGGTTTATAATGATTGCAGGAAGTACCCTCTAGGTTTAAAAAATTATATAAACCTCCCTTCAAAAATAGTTGGGGCTCACTTTACTGATACAAGCAAAATATTGCCATCAATAATCTTATATTGCGCTCAAGTGATTTTCCTTCATAGAAGTAAATTTCCTTTGTAATTTTAAACTTAATGTATTGCCACATACTCTAAGAAAACTACATATCAAATTCATTTCTCTTGCCTCAAATAAAAGGAACATTCATATGGACAAATCAAAACAAAATCTTCAATACCAGTTGAATAATTAACCTAATTTTGTAGGGATCTAGACTTTTTTTTTCAAATTATTACAATATTAACTAATATTGGATTGAGATGATTTGGATGGTTAGAATAAGAGAGAAACTATTACTATTACCCTTCTTTGTTTTTTCTCTTTTTTCTTTTAAAGATTTGTTAGCTTTAATTTTTAAACATGGATTACTTCACTTCATGGAGATGTTAAATTGAGTAATTCATGAAAGTTATTTTTGTCACTTTACACCAAGAGGGGAGGTAGGTGTAATTTTTTAAATGTGGAGGGTACTAACTGCAATTGCCATACACCTCAAGGGAGGTTTGTGAAAAATATCCCTAATGATAAACTCTTTAAATAAATAAATAAAAGCAGCAGCATCAGCAACGAGTCTCTCGCTGCTGATCCAAAATTCGTCCAAAATGTCGATAGCTTAAGCGTCTATTCAATAGTTCCCGGGTCTACCTCTGTCGAATCTACATGATTATGTGGGTTTGATATTAATTCAGCTATTGAGCACTGCAGGCCACAATGAAAAAAGTAGTGCGTGTTCTTGGATGTCATGAAAAAGTTGCAAGCTTTTTATCATAAGGGATAGAAAACGCCCATTAGGATGAGTCCAACTTCTCTCTATATGAGAGCACTTTCTTCCAAACTTGGAAGTACAGTTTTTTCAAAAAAACTCAAAAAAAACGCTATTCCCGCTTAAAACCAAATTTCAATTACTACCAAAAATCTCAGCAACCTTGAATCCGAAAACAAAACAGCTTATGTAGTTTGATTAATAACCTAGTTGCAGAGACCAATCACTACCAGATGGTAATGGACATCTTCTCCAAGAGCCCAGACTCAATGGGTTAGGTGATGTATGTCTTATGAGCGATTATCGCAATAGAATTTGCCTCTGTTTCCATTTTTAAGTTCAGCTTAACCTTTTCTTAGTATTAGTAGGTAGATCCAGTGTTTAGTGTCTTCGAGCTTGTTTTCAGAAACTGCCTTTCTCTGTAAATTGCTCTCTCAAATTTCTGGAAAGGGATATATCGCGTTCGGAGCTAGGAATCACATAGTTAGTTGGGAGTTCAGTTGGAATTCTGTCTTTTGGAACAGTCTGTGGAATGGGGACCGAAATGGAGGATCTGGAGCAGGTGAAGCAGAAGTTCAAGCTGTCTGAAAAAGAGCAGGAAGGGATCTCGTTAGAAGAAAAGGAAATCCATAGAGGGATTGAGGAATGTCAGTTAAGTGTTGTCGGAAAAATAGTAGGGGATAAAATAGCAAATCTGGCTGGAATCAGAAGCTTTGCAAGCAACATGTGGAAGCATTCAAAGATGTTGAAGATAACAGAGCTGAAAGTTAACATGTTTCAGTTTACTTTCGACAACAAATCAGAGCTGGAAAGGGTGTTGGCAGGAAGGCCTTGGATATTTGATGGTCAACCTTTGGTGGTTCAGCAATGGAGAGAAGGGTTGGAACAGGAAGAGAGAGAGTTCGAGAAGACGTACATCTGGGTCCAACTATGGAACCTGCCACTGCATTGGATTACAAAGGAGGCTGGAAGAAAGATAGGCCATGTCTTCGCTAGAGTGAAGGAGGTAATCATACCTGCTGGTGGACTGGAAAACACATCAAAATATTGGCTGAAATAGATCTCAACTTTCCTTTAATGAGAGGTACTATGGTTAATCTGAATGGAACAAGGAAATGGATTGAATTTAAATATGAAAAATGTCCTGATTTCTGTTTTTGCTGTGGAATTGTGGGTCATAATGAACGAAAATGCAGTAAAAAAGGGAGTAACATGGATAAAGAGGACCAATATGGAATCTGGATGAAGGCTAGTAATGCTAGAAGTCCAACTAAAAAGAATCAATATAGACAAAATGGGGGAAGGTAGGAAAATAACAACCATAGTGAGCCTGCCTTTGATGAAAATTTAAATAACACTGAGAATTTGTTGTTAAAATACATTGAGGATTTTCATAGAGAGAAAAACAGGGAAGAGAATACTCCTGACACAAGTGCTATAAGGATAAATGAGGTTTTAGAAAAGGAACTGTTAGGACATAAGGAGAAGACTTTGATTAATGATAGGGGTAATTCTGGAAAATCCGAGAGTAGTGGAACTAAACTGGGGAAAGGACAAAAGGAGGAAATCAGTAAAAAGAATGAAAATCATGGCATCTATCTAGTAACTGAGAATGACAAGGAAAAGATAAACTATGATCAAATGTGGATAGATGGGAACCAAGAGGGTGAGGAAGGAAGGCAGATAACAGAGATGGCTAGAAAGGATAAGACTAGAATTCTGATTGGGGATGATAATGATGATGGTTATGCAAAACAAAGTAACATTAAAGGTAATAAAACATACAGAAGACCTAAAAGCTGGAAAAGAATTGTTCAGGAGGTTAAAAGGAGGATTCCCCTCTCAGATGTCACTAATGAGACTAATATGCAAAACAAAGGTAAGAGAAAAATGACCTCAGATCAAGAGAGTAAGGAAAATGACAAAGAGGAGAACAACAAAAAAATAAAAGGAACTGGAAAGAGTATAGATCGGGAAATGGAAGAGCGGTGGAGGAGTCCACCTTAAAGGCTCCCAAGTGGAAATGAGAGTGGTGTGGAACTGTCGAGGAGTGGGGAGCCCCTTGATAGTTCCCCAACTTAAGGAGGTTGTGAGACTCCACTCTCTGTTGCTGATTTTCCTTGCTGAAACAAAAAACAAAAAAATTAGTTTTAAATTCTATTAAGCAAAAAATAAAGTTTGATAACCTTTTTGTTGTTGATCCTGTGGGGAAATCTGGTGGATTGGCTGTCCTTTGGAAAAAAGAGCTTAATGTTAAGAAAGTACTTTTTACTAGTTTCACTATTGAATTACATATTGATGATCAGGAAAATAGACAGGAATGGTGGTGTGTATGTGCGTATGCTAATGTTGATGCTCAAATTAGAAAAACTCAATGGGATGTTCTCAGTAAAAGACAAGGCATTTGGGGTGATAAGTGGGTAATCATGGGGGACTTAAATGATATAGTTTCTAATGAGGAGAAATGGGGAGGGAGAAACAAAACTGAGGGGAGCTTTAATGAGTTTAAAATTTTCATTAATAAAAATAATTTGATAGATGTTGGTTTTACTGCTCACCCTTGGACGTGGTCTAACAATTGGGATCAAGGGGAGGAAATTAAAGAAAGGCTGGACAGGATTTTAGGATCTTATAGTTGGTTAGGGGTTTACAAAAATCCTTCTTGTATGCATATTGAAACTGAAGCTTCTGACCATTGTATGCTGGTTTTTGATACTAAGCCTTCTGGTAAAAGATGGAAAAAGAGATTTATTTTTGACAAAAAATGGTTGTTATATAAGGGAGTGGATGAGGTAGTGAAGAACTCTTGGAATATTGATCAAAAAGGGTCCAGATTCTTTAAGTTGAAAAGCAAAGTTAAAACTTGTAAAATTAACTTGATAAATTGGTGCAAAAAGAATGATACGAATGCCGGGAAATTAATTAAAAAGATTAAGGAAGAAATTGAAGCTGTTAAAAAATGTGACTTTCTGGGAAAAAGGATTAAGATGGCTACCCTCCATAAACAACTCAGTGAAGCATATAGAGCAGAGGAAATGTACTGGAGCCAAAAGGCCAGAGTGAGTTGGCTACAAGAGGAGATAAAAATACAAAGTATTTCCATGCACAAGTTGCAAGCAGAAGGAAAAGGAACCAAATTCTAAATCTGAGAAAGAGAAACGGAGGCTGGTGTGAGAATGAGGAGGAAATAAGTGACAAAATTGTGAACTACTTCAAACAGATTTACACCTCTGACCAACCTGTTGAATTCTCCGAAGCTCTAGAAGGGGTTCCACAGACTGTTACAAATGACATGAATGAAATGATGACCAGACCTGTTACTGAACTAGAGATTCAGCAAGCTCTGTTCTCGATGTATCCTAACAAAAGTCCTAGCCCTGATGGTATGACTTCCTTCTTCTTCCAACATTATTGGAATTTGGTGAGCAATGATGTGATTAATGCAGTTAAAAGTTTTTTTTTATTCCAGTAACATGCTCAAAGCTACAAATGAGACCTTGATTAGTCTGATCCCAAAAGTTGATTTGCCTGTCTCTATCACTCAGTTTAGACCTATAAGTTTGTGTAATACAAGCTATAAAGTCATTGCCAAAATTCTGGTTGATAGGTTTAAACATGTCCTTGATAGGTGCATTAGTCCTAATCAATCTGCTTTTGTTCCGGGGAGGCAAATTCTGGATAATGTGCTAGTTGCTCATGAGTATATACATTACTTAAAAAACAAGAGATATGGGAAGGAGGGGTGGATGGCCATTAAACTGGATATGTCCAAAGCATATGATAGGGTTGAGTGGAGTTATTTGGCTAAAATGATGGAAAAAATGGGGTTTTGTTCTCAGTGGATAGGTTGGATTATGTGTTGCATTACCTCTATCACTTATTCAATTAATTTGAATGGGGAAAAAAAGGGTTTTATAAAACCATCAAGGGGGCTGAGACAGGGGGATCCTTTATCCCCATATCTTTTCTTAATTTGTGCAGAAGGTTTTTCTAATCTTCTGAAACAAGCTCACAACAGAGGAATTTAAATGCTATCGAATTGCTAACTGGGACCAAAGTGTCTCATCTTTTCTTTGCAGATGACTCACTCATTTTTTCTAAGGCAAATGAAAAAGAGGCACAACAAGTGATGAAAATACTGGATAAATATGGCAAGGCATCAGGCCAGGTGATCAATTTAGAGAAATCCCAAGTTTTCTTCAGCAAAAATGTGAATGAAGAAAGGAAAAAAGGAGTGCTGGAGAAACTACAGAGTATGAAAGAGATCAAGCAAAGCAAGTATTTGGGACTTCCACTGGTGATTGGGAGGTCAAAGAAGAATGTCTTTCAATATGTCAGAGAAAGGATCATCAAAAGAATATCAGGTTGGAAGGAAAAATTGCTCAATCAGGCTGGTAAAGAGGTTATGTTAAAGGCTGTGGCAATGGCTCTACCTGCATATACTATGTCATGTTGCAAACTACCAAAGGGACTCTGCAAAGAAATTAGTAAACTTATGGCTAATTATTGGTAGGGACAAGATAGAGAAAAACAGAAAATCCACTGGCTAAGCTGGAGAAAACTCTCAGAAGCAAAATGGGAAGGTGGGTTGGGATTCAGAGATTTAATGCAATTTAATGAGGCCCTCTTAGCAAAGCAATTGTGGAGAATCATAACAAGGCCTAACTTGCTGGTAAGTAAAGTGATGAGAGCACGATATTTCAGGGGTCAGTAAATCTGGAAGATGAAACAAAAAAATGGAGATTCATGGTGTTGGCAAAGTATATTGAGTGCAAAGACTCTATTAGAACAAGGTATAAGGAAGAGAATTCGAGATGGAAAAAATGTTAATATCTGGAAAGATCAGTGGTTTCAAGAAGTGGAGAATGGAAGAATCAAAACAAACAAAGGAATACATAAGGAGGTTTCCAAAGTCTGTGAACTAATAAAAAATGGAGAATGGGACGTGGAAATGTTGAAGAAAGTGTTTGAGAGTGATGACATTGAAAGAATAAGGAAGATTCCGCTGAGTATTTTCTCCATGAAAGACAGTTTATATTGGATATTTTCAAATCTGGAAGTACAGTCAAATCGGGGATACCAGCTTAGCAGAACAAATGAAGCAAGGAAGAGATAAAAGTGGGAAAGAAACATCAAGCAGTAGAAATGCTAATAGCACTCGATGTTGGAAGTGGCTATGGAACTTGCCTATGAAACAGAAACTAAAACACTTTATTTGGAAGTGTTTGCAAGGCATACTACCAGTGAATGAGGTGGTTAAGCAAAGATGTGATAAAGGTGATCATGTTTGTAAAGCCTATGGTGAAGAACCAGAAACATTGGAGCATATGTTTTTCTATTGTAAAAATGCGCAACTGATATGGAAGTATGCACCAGTTAACTGGATTGGTCTGAAACAATTCTGTGGAAACTTTTGGTTATGGTGGGATGGTTTAATGGAAGCTGAAAAGGGAGAACAGGGGATAGACAGAATTATTCTAACCGTACACATACCGCGGGCAAACTGAAAACTAGAAATGCTGCGGTGTATGAACTTAAGATACCAAATCACATTGGAACAGTGGAAAAGGCGGTGCATGACTGGATGGAATATAACAAAGCTCAGGAGGAGATTAGATCGAGTAAGAAGCTGGAGGGACTAGGAGAAAGGCAAGACTCAAAATGGATTCCACCAAGGACTGGAAGAATAAAGGTGAACATGGATGCAGCATGGGATCAGGAAAAGGAAGAGCAGGTTGGGGAGTGGTTGCAAGAGAAAATTCAGGAAAAGTTGTGGCGGCCTGGGCAATCCCAAGACAGACATGTAGTGACGCATCAACAGAGGAAGCTTTAGCCTTGAGGGAAGCTATGCTATTGGCACACAAAGAAGGCTGGAAGTGGGCTGAGTTTGAATCTGATTGTAAAGGTAATATAGATAGAGTGAACTTGAAGTTTGGTGTGGACTTGGCAAATTCATCAGTGATCCATGATGTCCGGAAACTTAAGTATAAATTTGACAAATGTTACTTCTCTTTCACCAAAAGAGAAAACAACTCTGTGAGCCATAGGTTAGCAAAGTATGCTGTTGAATGTCTAAATGTTATGAAATGGAAAGATAGCTTTCCATGTTGGTTGCTGGAAACAGCAAGAACTGATGTTGAAGGGCAGTTGCCCACTTGTAATTGATTTGCTAGTAATGAGAACTGGTTATATTTTGGAAAAAAAAAATTTTATCATAAGGGATAATATCAGAAACCTCCCTTGATGTTTTTTTAATATCATTTGACACCCCTATAATTAAAAAAAATCACCTTCCCTAGCAATTGTAAAATGACTATATTAACCCTCACTTGGTACATAATTTATATATCAAATAAACGGATATCAAAAAATTAAAGAAAAAGAATCAAAAGTCACTTTCTTCTTTTTTTCTCTTTATCCAACATTCTCTTTTAGTCATTCTTTTTGGATGGTTGTACAATTTTTTATTTATAAATTGTAATAAATTAAATTTTATTTTTTCTACTTGTGATATCTGGAGTATGAATGTATGATTTTTCATTTATTTTGAGTTGACTTTTATAATGAATTAGTACACTTTAAACACTTGGGCCATGAGTTGTGAAGATGTTAGGAAAAAAAAAGGCTCATAAGAAATTAGTTTTAAATATATATAGTTGAATTGGTATCAATATATTTCTTTAAAAATATATTTTTTACTTTTCAAATTTGTATTTTTTATGAATTATAGATTTGTGATATGGTGGTATAAGTAGAAATTGTTTTTTAGGTAGTTATTTTTTTTGGAGCAAATAAAGTGGTTTAGGAATATTTTTATTTAGCAAAATGAGCAAAAGGGTAGTTTCAAGTTATTATAAATTTTGTTGCACAAATAACAAAAGTAAGGGAGGTAAGTGATGTTTTTAAAATTTTAGGGGTGTCAGGTGATATTAAGAGAAATTTCAAAGAATGTTTCTGATATTGTTCCCTATCATAAATGTATCTTATTCTCAGCCCATGTTATGGTTCCATTTGGCTTGCTATATTTAGGAGTTTTTGTAAAGAAATGATTGTAATAATTTGATATATGTGAGATAAAAAAGTAACTAAAAATATATTTACAAAAAATATGAAAAAATTTTTATTTAGAGAATTACAATCCAAACTCGGTAGATAATTTTATAAAGGTCCAAACTAAAATATAAATTTAAGATTATGTCAAACTAGAATCAAATAATTTGAACAGCAACCTATGAAATAAGATATTATTGCTAAATTTTGAATTTAACATTTAATTCACTAAACTCTGGGAGTGGCAATTTGAACCATGGCATAAGAAAAATCTGGCTAAAACATGATACAAAAATATTTATATCATAATTGAGTTATCTCGATTATGACCTATGGTTTCAAACTCGGACCGGGAATTGAATCGACTAAACTCAGGGATCAGGAGTCAATGGGTCCGACCGATTCAACCGGGAGTCGAAACGGATGACGTCATAAATATGTCAGAAATATATATTAATAATATATAATCAAAATAGTATATAAAAAAATTTCCTTAAAAAATAGTATATAAAAATTTCCTCAAATTGGTAGTTTTTAACTTTATATGTATAAAAATTTTTCTTAAATTGGTGATTTATGACTTTATATACAAATTTGAAAATTTTATATTTAATCACAAAATTGACTTAAAGAAAACAAAATATATATATGGTAGAAATGTTACTTAAAAAATGTATTGGATTAATTTTACACTTTATTAAAATAATGTGAGGTTAAAGCATATTTACTAAAATTTAAAAAGTGAGTTTGAAAGGATATGATGGGTTAAAGGTAAAAAAAAATAAAAAATGGTCAAATAGTCAAACACGGTCAACCGGTTCACCCAGTCAAACCCGGTCAACCCCGGATTTTGACCGACTTTGACCGGGTTTTGAATTTTCGGCTTTTAAGGATGACTCTGATCGGATGCCTGGCCGGTTCCCGGTTCAACCGGTCAGACTAGCCGGTCTGGTCCAAGTTTAAAAACATAGATTATGACATTTTGTAGGTTGTATTGGTTAACTTGTGGATTGACACGATTAACTTGTTAGTAAGGTTAAAAAAAAAATTGTCAGTGAGGTTGAGGGTTGATACATTAAGCCAAATTTATAGCACGATATGCTTATAACTTGAATGATCAGTCATTTTGGGATTTCTCATTTCTTTGTTTCTTTGTAATTTTGTGTTCCTACCAGGATTTACATAGAACTTTTCAAACCAAAAAAACAATTTACAAAAACAACAAAAAGAAAGCTTGATTCCTTCTATATTTGCACCAAAATTCTTTCTATCCTCTACTAAATCTGTAGTACAAATACTCTAGTTTCGACTTCTATTTTATAAATTGTTCGAGCCAAAGGTTAGAGGCAAAGACCTTTAAGAATTTATACCAATTTATTAAATAAAAAAAACACTAATTGGATTCTATCGTATCTACAGTCTATAATATATACTATTCGCAAGTTCATATCTTCTAAACTTTTTTAATATTTTGACATGTGTCATTTTCTAATATTTTGAATTATTTTATTCTTTAATAAATTCAATTAACATTATCTAATGGTTATTAGTTTGTTTAGTTCAAATGTTTAAATCTCTAAATTTTAAGGGCAGAAAAAATATTCATATAAATTAACTTATTAAAATGTGTATCTAAGTAAAATTTTTACTGTGACTTTTCCCTAAGGAGGAAATTTTTTTAATTAAACTAAATTTTTGAATGCTTATTTTTAACGTTTCCTGCATATTACATTAATCACACACAAGTTTCTACCTTTGTAAATTACAAGGAATTCTACGAAGACGATCGAGTTTATATTGTTTTCAAATTCAAAAAATACTAAATAATTTCAATTTTCAAAGAGTTCTATACCACATTACCACTTTCAAATCATTAAACAAGTAAAATTAAGTTTATCAAATTTTTTCCTATATATCATGTTGACCACACTACAAATCTCAATCTCTTGAAATTACAAGGAATGTTACCCAATACAACAAAATTTTGAATTACTTTCAAATTCAGCAACAAAAAGAAATTACTAAATTACATGTAATTGTTAAGATTTTCAAGTGCCAAAACTGTTAAATACTTTATTCTAAAATCCTTATTTCAAGTGCTAAAAGAATATAGATTACTGATGATGAGCTCCAATCTAATGTGAGTTATTAATTTTGTTCTGCAAGAGCATTGATGCATTTATTAATTAATTTTTCTATTTTATCTAAATCATAACATTTACAAGTTTAATTTCTTTGCATCATTGAACTAATTGAAGACATTGATACAAAAGATATGTAAAATTAATATTACACCATATATGATTGAGAAGTACTTATATGGTATGAAAAAATAGTTTGCATTAATTGCAATGATATCGTAAATACAATGCCCAAGTAAGGGAAATTTCTATTATAGAATATTAGAATTATTAATTTAACAAATAATATTAATATGTTTCGTACAAATAATTACTTTTAGTTTTGTATAATAGATTTTGCTTGAGCATTATCCTTATGTATTTAATTAGTCATGTACAACACAAATCCTATTTGATAAGTCAATTCAGTACTTAAATTTAATGTGTTCAAATTTTAAAATATTCAGATGCGTTGAATAAAAAAAAATACAACATCTTATTTATTAATCTCATTGGAAAACTGAGGCAAAACATACTCCAAAAACTAAGTGATAATTTATTCACTTTATCACTTAACGTGATGTACATTTATATGTATCAGATTTAGTACTTAACAATTAACTAACTTAATAGATTTAGATTTCAACTTTTAGATTTCAGACTTTTATCAAAAGTACCTTTAGACTTTGTGATAAACAAGCAGAAATGATCTTCTATAGCTTTATATCTGATTTAAAGAAGTGCAAACTAAAGGTAGTTTCTATCATGTAAAAATTAATTATCATTCTATGGTATACATTTTACATTCTTACATATTTTCTATTTCAAGCAAATTGTAGTACAATATTATTTCATTATTGTAATCATGCAAAGATCATGCTTTTACATTTGTTATTCCAACTCCTCAAACTACAGTTCAGTCATCATATCCTTCATTAATGTAACATGTTTGAAAATCATCTGTCTATAAAAAATACCTACATCTTTTGAGAAAAATCAGAAATTTGAAAAATAATTAATTATTGTATTTTTTTTCCAAACCTCACAGTCCATTTGATGTTGAATGGCATTTAAGTATGAGTAATTTTTTTATACACTGTCAGTGTATACACGAGCGGGTACAGATGTATGCCATGTAATCCAATTTTAAATTTGAAATCCACCTTTTGCATAGGTGGCATTCATCTATACCTGTTAGTGTAAAAAATTTACTACACTGACAGTGGATGAAAAACTTAATCCTTTAAGTATATGGATTTTAGATAGCTTTTCATTATGAAAAAATGTTGAATAATTTATTCTAAAATAATGATGAAGTAGATTATAAAATAATGTGGAAGTATTTTATCATATGGATGTTAGATAACTTTTCATTATGAAAATAATGTTGAATAATTTATTCTAAAATTTTAATTATTTTTTAATAGAATTTTAAGTCCCGTGCATAGTACAGGGATTAATGCTAGTATTCATCTGCACCAGTTTTCTTTATTCCTTCCTCAATTTATCTTGATACAGTTTACAATATTAATTCTCTCCAAAATATAGCATTGGAAATAACTCACACCAAATTTCAAACAATAATAGATATTCAACTTCTCTCCTAGCGCTTGCTTGGAGTATGAAGTATGTTGCGTAATGTTCTATTCGTTATATTTGATATTTTATCACTTTTCATTAGTTATTTTGATTTAAAAAGTTAAATTGGTCAAATAGGTTGTAACATGACATTATACATTAATAAATAAGGTTATAAAACTAACACGACACGAAAATGAAGTGACACAGCCCGTTTACAACCCTACTGAACTCTCATACTCCTCTTCAAGCTGGAGAGTATAAGTTTATAGTTCCCAATTGCAATGGCGAAAATTAAAGTTGATCACAACAAGCGGTTCCATAAAGCTACCACAAGTTGATGCAAGGATGCAACATGCAATAAATATTAATCCTACTAAATTTTTTGTCCCAATTCGATGACAATCTAACTAGTTTAAGCCACATGAAATATACGATTTGCTGCAAAACTAGAAACCAAGATTTGGACGGGAAAAGCTTACTTAATATTTCATTAAAAGTCCTATAATAGTTTTAGGAGATCATAGACTGAAATGGTAGATGGTGACATAGGGTCGCAATTAGCTAGATAAGGGATCAAAAAGGTTATTTTCTGAGAGAAAATAGGTAAAACAGCCATTTTGACCCCTTGAATTTAGAAATTTGGCCAATTTAGTCCCTTATCTATTATCACAACCATTTTAGTCCTTTTTGTTCACACAATAAAGACAATTTAAGATCTCTAATGGGAAATTAAAATTTTCTAACAAAGTAAGTCACATGCACAGCATGAGTATCATTGAAAATGACTACTTTGATACGTTATCTTCAGGATCCTTAAAAATTATTTTTTATGACTAAAATATAAGTAAAAATGCAAGTAAAGATATAAGCCGATTTATCAAAAATGAGGCTATGACTTTGATAAAGATTGATAGTATTTAGTACAAATTTTCTGTACCCCATCCTTCCTCTCAAAACGAGACTAAGTTAAAGCGAATAAGATCAAGTAAAGCCCGCCCTTAATAAAAGTCAATAATTTTATAAAAAAAATTTCTAAGTGTTGGGATTTTTAATAAAACGTGGTTACTTAGCACATGAATCAAATATTAAGAACCAAAACTGTACTTCTCTTTTTGGTTAAATTATATTATAAAGACTTATCTCTAGCATTGAACATATGACTGACAATAATAGACAATGTGTGGGTTCGTCTTTATATCATCAGGAACAATAATGTTTTAGCTGCATATCGACTTAGATTTTAGTAAGTGAAGAATGTATAACTGAAAGTGAAACATTTTTGCCTGAGTTTTTAGGAAAATGATTTTTTTAGTAGCATACCCCCTACAACATAAACTCAAAAATTTTTTACTTGAAATTAAGTATCAGTGGCATTTCAAATACGAAATTGACATGCTAGTGATACTTTATGTGGGTTTGTGCGGGGGTGTGTGCGTGTGTTTGCGTATTAGTGATACTTAATATTTAGCTACTAGTGGTTACCACTACAAACTATTCAATTGTAATATCTCTGGTGAAAGAAGATAAATTGGGTAAGTGGTTCGCTTCGTTCTTTTCCACACAAATCCAAGATCCTGGCAACATCTGAAACTATAGCATTCAAGAAACAAGTCTTGATTACAAAAGAAAAATAGAGAAAGCGTAAATAGGTGATGCTATGAAATGGTTAGACTAGAAAAATCAACTTGAATCGTCTCTAATCAATTCTTGTACTCTGTCCCATGGTTGGATACCGCAAGCTAGCCGACAGGGTAGTTGGCGACTGATTACCTAATGATGATATGGCTTCTTGATCTTTCCACTCATAAATCTTTGGAAAACTTTAGGTAGTTATTAAATGCAGTAAAGGTCGTTGAAGCAATGATTATAAGAAATGTCATCCGACATAAAGGCTTAAGCATGATCTTTCAGCTTCTTAAACACGTTCATTATAAAGTTATTGAATGAAAGCATCTCTATGCAAAAAGTTCTTAAACATCATGAGCTAGAACAATTATGATAATCTGAAGGAAAATCTTCATGTTGACAACTTAATTTAAAAGGAGCAGGTAAATCCAACTACTATATATGTATTATTTAATAGAGAGTAGACAATTCCATTAACTGGGGGACAGAAAAAGTAATATTGGATGAAGGTTGACAGTGATTCTTAATTATCAGTTATCTTTTTTTGTTTGGGTCAATATTATCAGTTATCACTTAAGCATTTTGATACCCCTCGCAACTGGTCAATTTTCAGTTCATAGTTCTTTTATTTATCGCGTAGCTTTATATGTATTACTTGACAGCAAGTTGCTATTAGCATTTTCACAACCAAAAAAAGGGAAAATGTACTATCCCGTTCAACTATTTTTTGGTTTACCAATTTCTCGTTTTGTTCAATATCAGTATCAAATTGAGAGAAAGTTACGATTAATAAAGTTTTCTACATCAAGGGTATACATGTGAGAACCCTAGGAAAAAAAAAGATTTTTAATTGATTGCACCATGAAATCATTAAGTGCGCTATTTTCCTTTAAGTACTTTATTTTGTGTGCATTGCATAGTATCAATTTATAATTGCATTTTCATGTTTCATGTAGCCAAATGCATAATATTTATGTGGTATTAAGTAGGTCGCATTTTTCATTAAGGGATTAGAAGACAATTTGTATAGATTATATCCAAATTATGGCCAAGACTTCAACACTTGTCAACCATCCATCAAATACTTGACTTAAAATTATCTATTTAAACTCTTGTATTCAAAAATTCAAACAAAACTCCCTCTCATTTTTCTCTCTCTTGGCCGAATTCCATGAGCAAGAAAACCACAAAACCCTAAGCTTGGATTAGTCATTTTAGTGAGGGAAAAACTACTTCAAGTGGAACTCTAGATTAGACTACTACATAAACATCAAGCTTGGGTGTAAGGAGTGAATCTCTTGGGTGGAATATCTCACTTTACTTGCAAGGTAACACCTCCCTTATCCATGCTTTATTGAACTACAAATTCAAAGAGGATGTTAGTTAGGTGAGATTAAAGTGTTTGTGGTTGCTTGGAAGGAAAAGTTATGGAAGGAAATTTTGTGTTTGAGAACTAGAGCTTGGGTTTTTATTTTAGGCTTCCATGTGTTTGATGAATTGTTTGATGATTTGTGATGTTTTGTTGATGGAATTAATTAATGTTTTAGCATGTTAAACACCTTATTAAGTGATGAAAATAACCTTAAGGGGGTTAATTGAAGAGTTTGCACCAAGGCTGGAAATTTAATAGGAAATCAGAAATGGAAATTAGTGAACTTTCTGAACTTGCTGTTGATTGTAGAAATTGAATTAGAGCCTGATTTTTATACCTTTAGAAAGGTATATGAACCTAGTTTTAAACGCCACTGACGGAGCTCGATTTCGATTTTTCTACATTGAGTTATGGCCGTTCTTCCGAGACTGTTTGACCAGCCTGTTTCATGCCTGACAGTTTTCTGGTGTCTCTGAGATTTGCTATTTCGACCCTGATTTAGTGTGATTTGATATTTGACCTATTCATGAAAGTTGTAGGGCTATGTCTTAGCTTCGAAACTCCATAAAGTACACCTCAATCCGATAACCGTAGCCACAATTATGACTAAATTACTGAGGCGCGGCAAACCTGACAATTGTTAGTTTCACTTCCACAAATGCTGTTCTCACTCCTTTTGATTCTTGTGCATTCTTTCCGTGTCCTGACCCACTCATTCATGATTCTAATATGTTGATAAGACTTTTATTTGATCACTTTTATAAATTGGATTGGTCATTTTGTGGTTTGTGCATCCAAGTGTGAGTTTATCAAGTAAAAAGAATAACGAGCACATGCATTAGGTCTTTTGTTTGGGGAGCCGAACTTAAATATTTTCGTTTCATTTGTTGTTAGACTTGGAAGGAGGAAATAGAAAAGACTTGGGTGCGAGCACTTGAAGATACTTTACTTGATTTGGTGAGTGTTCCATGCTTGTTACTTGACCAACTTGATAGCTGAATACTGAAATACTTGAACTATGTGATGATTTGTGCTCTTGTGTCTTGTGAGCCAATTAATGTGATCGAACGAGTGCGTACTTTATCATACTCAGCCTCTTGTGCTTGAAATTTTGTACGTTGATACTTGAATTCATGTGAATTGGCCTTTGGCCACATTTGATTTATGAGTCGCTTGGGTGATATCTCCATCGACAAATTTGATTTGTTTAGAGCTCAAAAACCTAGTTGGTGAGTCAATAGATTCGAACCGGCACGGGCTTGGTCGAAGAAATTGACGAGCCAGTGGGTATGATATGTGAATCGGAAAATTGGTATACTCGAGTATTACCTAAAATTTGATTTGTTGAGATGTTCGAGCCCGGTAAGGGGGTGAAGTGGTGGACGGTACTTGGTGTTAAGTGGGGATCTACTGTTGTGGTTCTGAATTTCAAATGTTGACTGAGAGTCAACGGGATGTAATATGATCAAGCTATGGGAAATTGGCTTTTGAAAGCCATCTGTATCCTTTAATTGAGTATATTCAATTTATTTGGTGATTTTACTTGTGATACTTGTTTATTAAGTGAATTCTAAATGTATGCTTGGCTGCATGTTTTTGGAACCTCATTGAGCTCTTAGCTCACCCTTTATTCCCTTTTGTTTTCCTTAGCAGGGGGATTTGCTTGAGCTCGGGGTTGGACGTGCGCGCGAGTAGTATAAGTTCTGGTGTTACTTTTGCTTAAGGGTTGTTGTTCTAGAAAACCCTACCTGGTTCTAAGTTTATCTTTTGGTTTGTAACCTTAACCTCTGTTGAATTCTAAGTTTGAATTGTGGTTTGAATTTATATAATTATATCGGCTTGAAATTTGAATTTGGAGATTTAGTTTAGTAAGTATTGGACTGTTGGTTTTTTTTCCATTAGTTATCGAGTCCTGGCGAGAGCTAGGCAGGCAGTCCGCTGAACCCTTTGGTTCGCCTTAGGGGAAGGTGGGACTGTCACAATACATCACCTGCTCAATTTTGGTGCCAAATCTAGGTGAAAATATCAATACTTAAACTCAACCTCATGATTTAACCTTTTTTTTTTAATTCTAGCTTAATAGTTTAACTTAGTAAATGATAAATTTGCACAAGTTTGAAAAGTAGTATTCTAACATGACTTGTATAACGTGAGTTACACAATAAAATCTACCACGATTTTTACTGAAATATGAATGGAGTTGAAAATTTTGCGGCACTCATTAAGAGATGCATCAGTTGTTAATTTTTTGTAAAAGTGAAATTAATTTGAGAAAATGTGTAAATATAGGTACTTAGATACATATAAATGTGTGTATTCACAAGATAAGTCAGGTGTCTTTTAGTTATACTAATAGATATTCTCAAGCACCCAATATAAAGAAGGTAAATCTTTCTTATATTGTTAGTGTAAACTCATTTTACACTGACAGCTCACCATTTTATGTTACCTCATTAGTAAGAATTGACAATTTGTTTAGCTTGTTGATTATTTCTTTACTATAATAATTTTATTTTGTAATTATAGATAATCATTCAAAATTTAACTTAACAGCTCACCATTTTATGTCACCTCATTAATAAGAGTTGGCAACCTATTTAGTTTGTTGATTATTTCTTACTATAATAATTTTATTTTGTAATTATAGATAATCATTCAAAATCACCGATATTATTGTTCTATTTTTAATTCTCTCTCCCCCTCCTCTTATCTTTTTACTCCTTCCCTCCCTTTTATGATCTCCTAAATCCACTATGAGACCTCTGTCAAAATCTATTCTATTATCAAAACCAATCCCAGAAGCTCACTCCAAGCAAAATTGTTTCAAAAAAATCATTGTGGTAATACTTTCTTTTTTAAAATTATTTTCTTTTCTTACATGACCAATTCTTTTCTTTTTCTTGTTTCTTTACACGACTTCACCCATTACCAGTAGTCTAAAGGGGAGAAGATTCCGTTCAATACATGAAGGCTATGTTTTCTTTGGATTCTTTGTTTATGCTACAAAATTTTGTATGAGGATATACTCTATGAAAAACTACTAAAATTGGATGCCTTAGAAGTATCATCATGAAAGAAAATTATTAAACAAATCGTACCTATGATTTTGATTCTTCACCAATTGAATGGAGGTGCTGGAAACTTTAGCAGACCACAAAAAAAAAAAAAAAAAAAGAAAGGCAAGAGAGCAAGGGGAAAAGGGGAAAAAAAGGAAAGAAAAAGCCGTGTATATAGGTTCTCAAGATTGTGAGGAGTTTTCGTTGATCTAAAACTCTATTTTAAAGTTTAAGTTAATGAAGCTTTATTAATGGGTGATAGCTATAACAGTTTTCCAATTCTTATTAATTAGGTGGCATAAAATGGAGAGTCGTTAGCATAAACTCATTTTACGCTGACGCTATGCAAAAGATTTCTCCTTATAAATCCAGTAGACAAATAGATAAAGCCCATAATGTCATTATCATGCATGCCAAAGAAGTAGTTGTCATTATTTATATAATTACTCTTACAATTACTTTTCTCTTGTAAAAACTGGAAGAGCCCTTATTTAGTCCCATGATACCCTCTTCAAATTCAGTTTTAAAACTCCCTTATCATTTTTGTTTTTTGTTAGGAGCTTCTTTTATTCATTCAAATTTCATTAACAAAATGTGATACGATCCATGGCTGCCCAAGGTGAAGGAAATCATTAGAAATCTTACAAGTCCATTAGCTTCAAGCCGTGGGTTGTATTGCATCCATTTTAGTAGTTTTATAGTAGCTTTATTAGTTGAATAATTGGCTAAGGTCATGTTAACCCTTAGTAAAGCCAAGAGTCATTAGTTAGTGATTGTTAAGAGTCATTCTTTTGTTAATTTAGTTTTTAATTTTAGGCTGCAAATCCGGCCAGCATAGGGTATGTTTTAAGTGATTCCAAGTCACATTAGGGATAGGTTTCTATTCAGCCAAAAGGCTTCCTAGCCTTGACCGAATTTGGAAGTCTTTTCAGAATAGGATTAGTTGTTTGTATGCCTATAAATAGGCCTCAAGAAAACGTTTTTATTAACTTCAATCATAAATCAAATTTCAGTAATTGAGAGTTTTCTCTTGTGACTTGTGCAAACCTTTGAATACTTTAGATTAGGATCTAAGTGTTCTTCAACTTATCAACAAGAATTACACTTGTTGTGGCGCCATTCTACCTACACTACAAGTTCCTTTTAACAATTTTTCGAGGATTAAGAAATGCTTCTTAGTTCTTTAAATAAGGGTTTTAAGGGGTTCGTGGTTTCCATTCATCCAAGCGTAGAAATTATTGTCTAGATTCGGGAATTGGTAGACGAGTTCTTCCAATTAAGGTTGGGTTCGTATCAAAATGTTCAATAGCATGGTACAATTTCCCATCTCTAAAGCATACATGTGGACTGTGCAACATTAACTAGTTTTCATAAAGCTGGAGCGGGCATTTGGTAACTTTTTTATGGTTTTTAGTGC
Organism: Gardenia jasminoides; assembly: GCA_013103745.1. Lineage (NCBI taxonomy): Eukaryota > Viridiplantae > Streptophyta > Magnoliopsida > Gentianales > Rubiaceae > Gardenia > Gardenia jasminoides. Next base: position 20,276,711 of record CM023097.1, on the reverse strand, counting down.
TATCCAATGCCCGTAACTTCCCCTTCGACCTTCCCACTTCATCTGAATTTTCTGGTTTCTTTTTCTTAATCGGGCGCCTAAATTTGTATACACATCGAGTATGCATACACTACTGGGTTTATACAAACTGTAAACATTTTTTTGGTTCTCCTTAAATGCATGCACCATGATAAAATACCCATGAGCTTTAGTATCTGCCAATTTCTTAAGAAAAAGAAAATCTTCTCATAACTCTCCGGCTTTTTCTTTTTTCTTTTTTCTGTTATGTTCTGGTGTGTTCTACCATACTTTTTTCAGTTTCTTTTCACAGGTAGAAATCCCAAAAAAAATTGCACATACAAATGATGTCCTTTCCAAGAGTGTTTTTTTCTTGGTCCTAGTGTGCTTTATTGCGTAGTGAAGGCGATTCAAAAAGAGAGTATAGGGCACTTAAATTAGTAAAAGAAAATTGGCACTAGGAGCTTAGGAAATAACGGATGATAAGACTACTCGACGCTTCAATTCAACAATTGATCTTGTAGGAAGGTTCATTTGTCAAGTCAAGGGTTAATTGTGATAAACTCCCCTAAGGTTGGAGCCAAAATCACTGTCTCCTAAAGTTTAAGTTTTTGAATTTTCTCTTAGTTTCAACCATAATAAAACATAAACTTTTAATTTACTCTAGCTAAGTATGACCGTAATTGCAATTTGTCTTAGCAATTTTGATTTTTTGTCTTTTTCTTCTCTTCTATTTTTCTTGTATTTCTTTTTTCTCTCTTATTTTTTCTTTTTTACTTTCCCTCATGTGACTTCGAAGCTATTATATCACTAGTAACAATAGACTAATCACGAATTCTGAAGTTAACATTTGTATATAAATGTTTTCAAATTCTAAATTAGAAATGCTTTGTATTACAAGCAACAAACTAACTACAATCTAACACAAAATCATTATTGGAGTTTGTGATTAATGATTAATGAAATAACTTGTGAAAATATAAAACAATGAATGAATAAAAATTAAGAAAATTAACACACTTAAATGTATGTTATTTTTGTTATAAAGGCTATTTAATTTAAAACTTAAATTATTTAGACTGATAAAGGTTTGTGATTCAAATATTTAATAATATTGCTAAGTAGGGAAGACAAAATAATAAAAGATAAGCAAAATACTTAAAAAAAACACATGCGTGCACTCACACAGACACACACACACACACACACACACACAGAGGAAGAAGAAGAAGAAGAAGAAGAAGAAGTTAAAAGATTAAAAAAATTGAAAACAAGTGAAATATGAAAGTTAATTTCATCCTTAAACATGAATTAGGAGGAAAATTGTGTATAAATTGTTTTAGGGGGACACAGTGTTTAAAGATAATGTTAGAGTGCAAAATGATTTTAGAACTAAATACTACAGGGTCTTACCGTAAATTTAGAGATGGCAAAATGGACGGGATTGGTGGGATTTATTTGGGTTTGAAATAGGACTGAATAATATGGGTTTAGATTCAATCTTAACCATATGTATTTTGGAACTAATTTGGGTGAGATCATTTTGAGACGAGTTTAGATTGATCTTGCCTAGTACCCAAATCTCTCTCTCTCTTGTGTTAGTTTTTTTTTTCCTTTTCATATAATTTTTAATATATTTAATTTATTAACATTTTTTGGTCTTATTGTGAAATTATATTTTTCTGAATTCTTTTTTCCTCAATTTTTCTTTTATCTATTTTGTATATATATATATATATATATTTTATATTTAATTTCCAATGTTGCAAAATTTTAGTTGAGGAAAAAAATAAATTTTATAAAAACATAAAAAGACTTGCATTTATGATTACAAATAAATGACAAAAGGGGCATTTTATCAGCATTTGTTAATTCTGAATCTAATCTATTGTGCATTTAAAGAATAAATCCATCCCAGTATATTTCTTAGAACTATTCTTCATTTGATAAAATATTCACCACCAAATAGCTGGTAGCCATTAAAACTACTAAGTACTAACACTGCACTAGTACTAGTAGTAGTATTTCAGTTTTTATAATAACAAAAATATTACTGATAGTACTAATATGTCAAAGCATGCAATTCCTTCATTAAATCAAAGTAGATTATTGCTCTCAGTATAGATGATATCATGGCAATGCAAAAAAAAAATTAAAAAAAAGCAACTAAAAAAATTAAAATATTGTTAACTATTATTATGATTGGATCCCAAATAATAACCAAGTACTTTCTTTTATTGTTCGATTTTTTGGGATTAATCCCATTTTAAAACCAAGTACAAATTCTTAACATCCCGCCCAAAGTCCCTTTGGATATGGGTAACCTATTAGGATTTGGAATCAATTGCCACTCTTTACCACAATTAACCCTAAAGTCAAAAGATGAACTCTCTCATTATTTTAGTGTCGAATTGTCAGGGTATTTTAGTGAATTTCTTTGAATAATAGGAACACCAAAAATATCCAAAAAGTGGGGTTATGGCGGATTTTGTTCTACAAAGGATTTTGTTCTACAACTATGGTTGCCAATTACCTATAATTTGGTGACTAAGGAAACGTGTTTTCTTTTGAATTTTTTTTTTCACTTCGTGGATTTGTCAGGTGACAGCAATTTTTTTAAAAAAATTACATAGAAGCCGTAACTAAGCAGTGTAGTTTCTCTTAGAAAATTTTTGTCAAGGAATGTTTTTGATTGGTCAAAGTGTACACTAAAGAAATTGCAACTGAGCTATGTGGTTTCCCTTGGAATTTTTTTTTGACTAAAGAAACCCCATCCAAGAGCTGCAGTTTCTGTTGCAATTTTAGTTCCTTCCCCAGAGAAAAGCATTCAGGAAATGCAGTTTTAGTGGGCCTTATTTAAAAAAAGTTCTGATAAGATTCCTAGCTAAGAGTCACTCCAAGGCTAAGTGAGTGTGATTCAAGAGCAACGAGGGTCTCCTAGGGTTATTGAAGGAATCGAATGGGACGTTGTAGATCAACTGTGCAAGACTTTGATCTCAGTCATGGATGAAGCAGATGAAGCCATCGAGTGATTATTCTTTTAGTTATTTGTTTGACATTAGTTGTGTCATTCAATAAAGCAATTCAGTCTAGCTTAAGTATATAAAGGATCCGGATTAGCTAAATAGTTGTTTGTTAGTTAAGTGTGTCATTTGTTAAGTGTGATCCGATTAGGGTTTTCCTAGTTAGATTAGGTTGAATTTCAGTCCATATTACCTAATTTGATAGCTGAATTTTGTTTTAAGCATTTCCTAGTTTTAGGAGCTTTGTGTAAGGTTATAAACAGCCCAATTCATTTATTATTCCTTACATTATTGAGCGTCTATAAAATTTTCCAGATTTGCTTCTTTCCACAAGAGCAATTCATGTTGCTTGTGAAAGCTTTATTTGAACATCTCAAGGTTGTCCTTGGATGCTCGTTTGACTTATCAATCAAGCAACTTCTTGATTGTGGCGTCTTCTACTCTCGATTCTTGCTTGTGTGGTCGAAGTAGCGAGGTCAAATCCATCCAATGTAGATATCTCCAATTTCTTGGGCTTGTGGGACATTCTTGCATTCTTCTAGGGTGTAAAAATTCACATCAGTTAGTAATCAGAACATAGGTCAAGAAGTATTATCGTATATCTTTTCTTGTTTCTTCGAGTTGTGTTCTAGGGTTTCTTGTTTTAGTTGTCATTTTTTGTTCCATGAAGTCTTGTCTCATTTTCTTGTTGCTTTGGTCTGAAGCTGCCTTAGTTCTAGATCCGAAGCGTCTTATTTCATTGAGTCATTTATCCTATTTTCTTCTCGGCCGGAGTCTTGTGTTGTGATCTCCTTGTTGTGTCATTGCACATTGTGTCTTGTTCTCATTAAATTGCTGAGTTAAAAAAAAATTTGAAATCTGTCCATTCTTGTTCTTGAAATTTGTAGCTCTTCAAACTAAAGGGTTTTTGGAGTTTTCGTGTGTTTCTTGAGTCGTGCTAGTTGTTTGTGTGTGATTTTTGGAATTCTTGGTTCAACTTATTGCTTTTCTTGAAGTGCTTGACATATCTTAAAACTTTCTTGAAAGATTGAATCCAAACATAGTCGAACCTTTGAATTCTTGAAGAACAAGTGTGAAACCTTGAAATCTTGATCATTGCTTGCAAATCATGGGTTGAAATTTTTTGAACTGAATTTTTGCAAACAAAAAAAATCTGATCTTGTAAATTGTTTGAGCATCAAATTCGTGAAAAAGGGGGAAAAAGAAAGAAACGAATAGCCCTTGATCTTTTCTTGTTGCAAAAAAATCCATCCAAGAGTTGTTTCCATATCAAATTTGGAAAGAAAATTCGCCTAGAACCTTCCAAAAATCCTTAACCAACTTTGACTCTCCAAAAAACTTGGATTAGGAAACCTTGATTTGACCAAAAATGTCTTTTTCCAAGTTCGTTAGGGTTTCTTCGTCCAAAAGCCAGATTTTATGTGTTTGACCAGTCAAAATCAAACTATTACATGTGTGACCAGTCAAAGCCAGACTTTCACGTGTTTGACTAGCCAAGTTGTCTAAAATCCCAAGAACTTCCCAAATTTGATTTGTTTCAAGTTTAAAAGTCGACTTCAACATTTGCTAAGTTGTTTTCAAGATTATTCCATAGAATTGCAATTAGGAAAGTCTTGAGTTACCCAATTTGTTAAATCGGTTAATTTCCTATTCTTAGAGGAATTGAACCAAATTTTTTTCAACATTATCTCGTGTCTTCTAAGCTCAATTTCTGGTTCGAATTTTTCTAAGTAATCTTTATAAATTCAGCCTCCGTTCTATCGAGTCAAGTTGCTACAATCTTGCTTATTGTTATTTGGTCAAGTTAAACCTCTTCTTTTGGACGACATTAACCTATTCAAGGAAGGCAAATAATAGCCATAAGAATCTACTTTGGTGAGTTTATTAGAGTAATAAAACACTTGAATGATATACACAAGTGTTGGGGGAAAATTTGTGAGTGAGTGAGGCAAGGAAATCTTGTTTTCTACTAACCTTTGCAGGTATAAAGATCATGTCAAATGGAGGTGATTCACAAGCTCTTGACATTAAAATTCACATGGAAGCTATGATGCAGAATTCCAAAGAAGGCTTAAAAACTCCTTTGAACCATTGCATGAGCGAATTGACTAATTGGAAAGCTCAAAGAACAAACTAGCTCAAGCAAAGTAAAACCTAAGCATGTGGAATTCGACTCTTCAAATGGTGAAGAAGAGGAATTTGAGTCGAAATCTAGAGCTGCCCGAGGAGGTTGTAAGCTTGGTGAGAATGCTATTAATGGGCTAAAACTCAATGTTCCTTCATTCCAAGGCAAATCTGACCCCGAAACTTACTTGGAGTGGGAACGCAAAATTAAGTTAATCTTCGAGTATAACAATTACTTGGAGAAACAAAAGGTAAAACTTGCTACCATCGAATTCACTGATTATGCATCCATATGGTGGGATCAAGTACGCCTTAGTCGAAGAAGAAACCTCAAACGATGAGTTGAGACTTGGGAAGAAATGCGAGGTTTGATGAGAAAATAGTTTGTTCCTAATTATTATCACCAGGACTTGCATCAGAAGTTGCAAACCTTAGCTCAAGGAAATATGTCCGTTGAAAACTACGACAAGGAGTTGAAAATAGCCATGATGAGAGCCTATGTACATGAAGATGTTGAAGCAACCATGGTGAGATTCCTACATGGATTAAGGCCAGAAATAGCTGAAATAGTTGAGCTACAACATTACCTCAACATATATGAGATACTTGATAAAGCCATCATGATGGAGAGGCGTCTCAAGAGGAGGAGTAACATTTGCCAAAACACAAACTACCAAGCTAGAAGTTGGAGGAATATGCAGCCAATAAAGGAGGAAAAGCAATTGGCTCAAACCAATTCTTTCAAGCTGAAGCTTGATTCTTCACAGCCGAGTCCTAAGGAAGAAATCAAAGCTAGCCATGACATCCCTAAACCAAGAAATAGGGATACGAAATGGTTCAAGTGTCAAGGATTTAGGCATATTGCTTCCCAATGCCCTAATCAAAGAGCCATGATCATTCTACCTAATGGAGAAGTTCAAACTGATGAGGAAGATGAATATGAAGGTATGCCACCTCTCATTGAGGAAGATGACAAAATGGAGGAAGAACTACCGCCAAATGAGGAGGTTGGATGTCTAGTGGTACAAAAGGTGCTTACTGCCTGTGCAAAGTGATATGAACACAATCAATGCTTGGAAGAACTTGTATCCCACAAGCCCAGATCTAGACAACTACCAAAGTTTGGTTGATTTGCAGAAAATATAAAACTCTAAAAACCCCTTGTTCATGAACTAAGAATGATTCTTAACCCATGAAATGATAGTTAGAACTTTGTGTGAAAGTAGAAGGCGCCACAAATAAGAGTGATTCTTGTTTGATAAGCCAAGATGAATACTCGAACGAATTCTAAAGTATTCAAAAGTTGCCTCAAGAAGCCAAGAGAATGCTCTCAATTTGCTGGAAAATTTGAACTTCTTACAAAAGAAACGTTTAAGGCTATTTATAGCCTTACAAGACTCAAAACCCTAAATTACTTGGACAAGGAAATAGTGACTCAAATCCTTCCTAAACTAGGACACTTAATTCGGCTTTCAGGGTCAATATGACCAGCCTTTATCTTACTCACTTGAGAACTTGAATCATCACTTACTAACTATAATTAAACAAATAACAACCGAAAAATGACTAAACAATTGACACAAAGAAATAATAATAAAACTTTCACGTGCCCATGTCACATGCCCACATCTAAATGAGAACTAGTCTTCTGGTCACCATCTCTTACATTCAGTTAGAAGACGTGTCTGCGACTTATCACCTAAAAGTCTTCTGCCTGAACTAAAGCTAGCTCATTCAAGACTTCCACGCATCAATGCTCTTCAATGTTAAGAAAGGTCATAAACCTCATGTTTTTCTCCATCCCTTCAATTGGCGTACTCTCTCCAATTTGCTCTTTGATAGCTCGTACAAATGCTTGAAGTGATGCTCACATTTGTCTTGCATGAGACCTTGTTATTGGACTACTTCGAATGTGCAACTCATCTCCCTCGACACATGATCCGCTTCCATAGCTTGCATGTCCTAATCATTCCCCTCCTCTTGGGCAGGATTTGTCCTCAAATTGGTGGCTTATTTGAAAAGTTACAATGCAAGGAACATTCTGATGAATGCTAGCCACGTTGCATGACGCTTACTCAATTGTAGGAAGAAGAAAGATTTAGGCAGCATCCAAGACTTCATCCATGAAGCATAATCATTGTGATAATGTGGATTAGCACGTTTGATTCCAGGTTCATGGCTCAACATACAAAAATCTGCATGGCAAAACAAGGAACGAGTAAGGTGGAACATTAGATCATTTTAACTCTTACCATGAGCAATTACTATATTAGGATCATCATATTGATGCTCAAGTAGACAAGACAAGGAGAAGAACTGATTCCATATGTCTTGCACAAGATTAATGTTGAATATCAAAATTTAAGACCATTAAACACTCCAATCACACAATGAATCAATTGATGATGAATAGTACTAAAACGAACAGCTTGCATACCCGATGTAGAAGTATGAAAGGCAACAACTCAGTGCATAAAAACAACCTCGAAATCATCCCTAAGAAAGCTAAAATGTGGGCTAAGATGCAACTTGTGACGACCCAACCTTACCCCAAGACGTACCAAGGGGTTTAGCGGATCGCCTGCCTACTTCTCGTCAAGACTCACTTACTAAAACCACAATCAACGTTTATTTTGCTTGACCATCCATAACTTGCTAGATATATAACTCCATAAATAGCAAAAGTTAACCATCATTTAAATTCTAAACTTAAGTACAAAATACAGTCATCCAACAAATTTGATTAAGTACAATCTCAAGAACAAAGTACATTAGTCTCTAAGATTACAAGTCAAGATTCAAAATTGATGATTCTACCCCGAGTCCTCTTTGATCTTCAATCCCTATAGGAGAGTGAATTCGTGGTGTAAGTTTAAAGCATAGTAAGGTTCCCGATATCACAGCACAACTTGGCAAATAAACAACCACAATACTTATCCAGAAATCCCAAGGTTTAAATAAAAGCTGATTAATCATGAATGCGAAACAATTCTCAAGTTTATAACAATCACAAGTTCAAGCATAAGCAATTATTGAAATGGCGCAATTAGATAGAAAATATATGCTCTTTTGGAGCCATTAGCAATCATCATTTCTTCTCCTCCACCTAACTCCTCCTTATAACCTCCCCTAACTAGACATTGCCCCTTGTTGATATTTTGTTTCACTCTTTCTTTTCTTTGGCCAAGTACCTCCTTATAACTTCAATGGTCATACTCGAGTATACCAAACATTATTCCAGAGTTACTAGCGTCCCGACCTAATCCACTTTTGACTTGGGTTGGCCAGTAACGAAGGGCAAGGGCCCAATTCAGCCAAAATGACTTACATACATGCACAATCAATTCAATAATTCAACATTTAAACCAAAGAAGTTCAAGAATATTCAAGCAACAAATAGTAGTTCGACATGGCATTCACATAAACACATACAAAGGAACACTCACCAGTAAGAATCGATTAAACTTTGGATCCTGGATTAATCCCTTGATCACCTTCGACTCCTGTGGTAAATACCATAACCATGATCATTTAGTACTGTAAATATATTTTAACTTATAACTATTAATGACAATTCTAATAAGTTTAAGCCAATTAGGATTACTTAAGTCGACACCGTCTAGTTTCTTTCCAAGTTCTTATATTCACATTTCTAAACTTAAGAGTCTTAGGTACAACTTTAATATAAATTTTAAAGCATAGAAAGAGAGTTTTAAGTTGTTAAAATCTCACTAATTAGGGTTTGATCTATTACAAGTCAAGTTTCTTAGTTTAGAGACAAGTTGCAAGAAGCCCTATTTTCTTGCACTTTCATTCAAGAGTTATTAAGTTTTATCAATTCAACACAAGGAATATATATATATATATATATACTAGGATTAAAGCTTTACAAGGGGTTAAGTTAAGATTTAAACTATTTTAACCTAAAATTTTAAGAAATAAAACCAAGGAGCTTTCTTTCTTGCTCTATGCCCTAATGAACAAAATTTTCAGTAGCATTTCTCTTTTGAATTCTCCAAATTTCCACACTTTTCCTTAACTAAAAGATGGTAAAATCCACACACAAGGCCAAATTAAGATCCTAGGAGGAGTTTTGATCAAAATCATACTAACTTTTACCATCAAATTTTCAAGACATTACACCAAAATTTTCTTTTGCTCTCTCAGGTTTCAGCTGGAAATTCCAGCAAGGATTTTTCCAACTTTTCATCAAGATTTCCATTTTTTGTCCACTAGCTTAAAACATCAAACATACACATATATAATATCCAGCACATAGGGTGTCATATAGCATATTTTCTTGAAAAGAAAAACCATCAATAACTCAAGTAAAAGGCCATAACTTAAACTATCTCCAACAAGTTCTAAAGCTGGAACTTTATTTTAGCTTGAAGAATGAAACTTTCTTCCATCATAACTCATGCTATTCAACCAAAAATTTGACATGCATCCATGTATATTCAAAATACAAGTCATCTAGCTTGATTATATAGCAAAATTCAACCCAAACTCTCATGCATGCAGGGACGGACCCAAGCGGGGTCAGGTGGGGGCTTAAGCCCCCACCAAACTGCCGGAAAAGAGGGTTCCTGTAGTATGGGTCTTGTACTAGTCTATAGCATTCATTCTCTTACAAAGACACGTTACTATTTTGTCCAGGGCATTCATTCTACAGTCTATGTCCATGGACTCCAGAGTCAAGAATTAGAGCTATTCAAACATTTGTGTTTGTTTCCATGTAAAGACGATGGCAACCTAACAAAAGAAGCTACTAATTCAGTCTTTTATTGCCTCCCCTTCGTCATTCAAGTGCAACAAATACCACTACTTCAAGTGTTAATCAATAACAAATTTTTAGGTATGTATAATTATATGTTTTTATTGTTTTTATAATTATTGCTTCAAAATTTTACTTATTAAATATATTTATTTCATCGCAAAAAAAAATTAAATGTAGTTCAGCCCCCACCAAAATATATTTCTGGGTCCGTCCCTGCATGCATGGATTCTAAAACCAACCGGCCAGCTTTCATAAGATTTTCCAGCTGCAAATCTCAACAATCACCTCTCAAACTTCCATCAATTTCAGTTTTACTTGCTTAAAATACCAAACATTCAATGTACAATATCTTTAACACAAGAGGGAGCAAAAATCATGCATTTTTAGCCAAGGATTTTCACCAAAATTCCAATAAAATCTGTCATCAGCTAATCTATCATCAGCTAGCAGATTTGTAGCCATGCAAATGAAATTTTCTACCCAAAAACTTATTCTTTTCTTATCTAATTCAACATGCATTTCTACGGTTTAAAACTGCTGAGTATAGGAGGAAATTTTTATAGTCATTTACCTCTTTTTTTTTCCAGAAATTAGAAGCTAAAAGAAAAGGATAACAGGCAGTTTCTTTCTACCTTTTCTCCCTCTCAGTTTTCACTTCCTTCTAGCAGCCAAGTTGCACCAGCTTTCTCCCTTGTAAGTTGGTGAAGGAATGGATAATTGAATAGCTAATCCCTTGTGTTCCTCAAGCCTTTTGATTGGAAGGAAAATGAAGAATTTTCACTCAATTATACTTCCTCAATTCTCGATTTTTCTTAAGGATCAAGATTGAAAATTCCTCACTCTTTCACTTATGACTCTCAGCCAAAGATAGAAACAAGGAACTAGTTTTGCTAAGCCCTCAATTTCCCTTTCAAGTATCTCCCGGACTAGGATTGAAAATGGAAGAATTCTCAAGTTTTCTCTCTCAGCTAAGCTTTCCAAAGACAAAGAAAGGAAATGATCAATCAAGTTAAAAATTTGCTTCTTTTATGAATTAGTTAAGGTTGCATGGTCATTCTTTGAAAAAAAAAAGGGGTAATTTAGTCTTTTTACAAGATTTTTGATAAATGGCAAAATCATGGACACTTATCTAAATTTTCTTGTATGAAGTAAAAATAATTTCAATCCAACCAATCTAATTCTTATTGATCTTAATAATACCCTGTTAATTCTTATTCTATCTAATTTTGAATCCCTAGCGTTTAATCATCTATTAATATAAAACATTTCTAAACACTTAATTAATACAAGAAACAATTACGCATATAATTCAATTAGTAAGGAATTGATTACGATATATAATTTTTTTCCAATTATCAATACCAAATTAGGGTAATTTTTTTTCGGACTCTCACACAACTCCAAAGACTCAAGGTAAGAACAAGTACTTAAGACAACAAAAGAAAAACAACTAGGGACAACTAAGACATGTATAATCAATTCAAGAACTACCATATTAGCACCAACATAAAGAAAATAAGGTATAGATATTCCCTTATTGATGAGCAATTTTTGATGTGAAATTTCACCAATTTGAGATGTAGGGGTCAATCTAGGATTAAGACTTGTATTCCATGCGTTGGATTGTTCCATTATAAGCCTAAACAAGTCACAATCAGCTTCTCTTGAGGCACAAAAAATGTTGGTTTCGTGCTGTCTAATAATTCTTTGAACCTACGAAAAATCAAATAGAACACTAGGCCACAAAAGGTTGAAAATGTTAGTAGAAAATAAATCCTCTCGCACATTTTTGGCTTTTAGAACTAAGCTTTGTTTTCTTTCATTTTTCCCCTCATTAACTGATTGTATAATAACCTTTTTCCCCTCTCCAGAGTTGGCTAACATCTCTTCTTTTTCCCTCTCTTTTCTTGCTTGATTTTCTCTCTCAAGCTTTACCTCGCATCCACACTCTCATTTTGTATCTCACACTCAATTACATTCTCCCATTTCACAGCTTCAATTATTGTTGAAGACACCAAATTTTGACTATTTCAATTGTTTTATCATGTTTTTATCTATTAGTATTTAGTTATTTATTTTTGAATATTCTAACATATTTTCTTATTTTGTAGGTTTTTATGAAAAAAAAAGTCTCAAAATCGAAATGCGGACTAGTTACGCAGGATTTTCCGGGTAACTGTCCGCGTAACAAGATCAGAGACGAAAAAATATACGCGTGAATTTTCCAGCCACTTTCTTCCTACTAGCTGTAATTTTGTGTCTTTATCATCAAGTAATCGATTTAGACAATTCCCAACTCACCCTTGATCCCTTAACACTTCATCTAATGTTCAAAATCAACCTATCTCACCTAGAAAAGATCAAGACCCTTAATGCTAGGTTTTAGTGGCTATAAATAACTCATGATAGGGTTTTCTTCAGGGGGGAGAAGCTGGAGTTGGTTAAAAAAAGAGGTGAAGGAAATTAGAGAGGAAAGAATCAGAGAAAAAAAAAGGGCTGAGAATCAAAGAGAAAGAGAAAAAGGAGAGAAAAGAGGAAAAATTAGGTTTTCTTCCCTTAGAAGCTTGGTGAAGATCATTCTTGAAGTCTTGGTCCTCCCCTTTCATTTTTTCATCAAGCTGCTGACTCAGGTAATCTTCCTCTACCATACCTACTATGTTTTGGTCGAAAATTGCTGAAAAATTAGACCTTTTAGTGGAACTAAGGTCTTGACTATGTTCTTTGAGTTTTATAATAGTTGATAATGGTTATGTGTTGTTGTATGAGTATGTTATGTTTATATAGCCTTGGTAAGGCTCATGGACTTGTTTTACGTTTAAAATCGGATGTTTGATGTTCCTGTGTTGGTTTTGTTGTATTTTTTGTAAAATTTTTGAAAAAATGTTCTTTCGCACTTTGAAGATATGAAGAAACGTGGGGTACTTGCGCGGCTTGATCCGTGCAACTCTCCGCATTTCCATTTGAATGTTTGAAGATGTGAAAAAATGCGAGGTAGTTGTGTGGACAAGTCCGCGTAACCCCCCGCGTCTCTAGTATGACAGTTCTTCTCTTTCCTCTTTTCTTTCTATTTGATGACGTTGATGTTTAAGATTCGACCTTTTTGGGTCTAGCTTGTCTTGATGTGATCTAAATGACGATATTTATGCCTTGAAATTGAGCCTGTTGTCTCTGGTAATTTTATTTGTGTTTTTGGTTGAAAAACTGGAAGCAATCTTCCCGGATTTTTTTGAAGATGGGAAGAAACGAGAGTAGATACGCGGCTTAGTCCACGTTTCCTCTCCGCATTTCCCTTCTGAACCTCGCATTTTGCATGAAACGCAGCCATGGTTGCGTGGACTGTCCGCGTAACCTCTCTGTTCCTCAATTTTGTTACTATTTTCCACCCTTTTGATTCAGAAACTTACTTTAGTATTCATGTTTTCCAGTCTTGTCCATGTTGCTTGCATAATTTGTTTTGATATCTTGTCTTTGAATTTTTGATGGATTTTTCCTTTAAATTGGTACTTTGATCCCTTTTTGTTGACATTGAATTTTAGATAACCATTCCCCTCGTTTAAGCATTCAATTGAGGCATCACATCAAGGGATGGTAATTTCTTTCATCCTATTATATGCTATTATGTGTTTTATGTGTTTAAATTGCTTTATTAGTTAGAACTTTACTTATGCCGTTTAATTGCTTTGCAAGTAGTTAAGAGGCCCTTGAAGGCCAAGTTGTAATAGAGTAGGTAATTATTTTCTTTTACGTCTTTCCCCCCTTAGATTGTAATTAGGGCCCTAAATGTAATAATTTTTATGTGCTTATGTGTTTAGGTTATTTGCTTTCCTAGGGTTTGCATCTAGATATTATGCTTATGTGTTATGTGTTTATGTGTTTTATATGTTTACGTGCTTTATTATCATGTCTACATGTTTTATTATATAAATGTATTGACGCCACCACACCAGTCCAAAGCTAGTTGTGTTTCATTCCCCTTAACGTTGTCATACTAGTCAAACGCTAGTCGTGACTCGTAGAAAAAGGCTAATCCAATGCTAGACCTTTAGGTCGTTAGAACAACATTTTACATATCATTTCATGCATTTAGGGATTTTATTTTTCATTTTTTGCATGTTTATTTCTTGTATGTAAAACATGATATTTAAACTTGCATTTACATTTTTGAAATTAGAAAATAGATTAGTGCATTTTAGAGTATTACTCTTTAAATAAGGGAAAAGAGCGAGTATGACTCTCTAAGCCTTAGCACGCTTTTTAAATCCCTTCTATGAAAAGGAAAATTGAAGTCATGAATTTAGTTCCCCACACCCATTATGTTGCATTATCTCTCTTTAGGACATACCTGTGCATTATTTTAAATTCTATTAAAATCATTCTTTAAAAATCAAGTTTCTTCTTCGCGTTTAGCAATTCAAAGTCAAAATCCATTTTTCTTAAAATTTCATCCTTTGAAAATCAAGTTCCTTTTTGCAATTAAAAATTTATCTTTTCAAAAATCCAATTTCTTTTCCCTTGAGATTTTATTAAAATTGCATTTCTTTTGAAAACCCTAGTTTCCTGTTTTTTTCGAGTCTCATCATTTGCATTTTTCATGACTTCCTCGAGGGATCAAATTTGGATGACGCAACTAATGTGATCAATTCCAATCAAACCTCAAGGAGACATTTTGCCCCTCCCGACCCAACATTAGGTTTAGGTTTTGCATCCATATAGATAACATCCAAATGTGATAAATTTTAAAGTTAGAATTAGGAAATTTTTAACTGAATCACGCAACTAGTTTTGGCTAGGTTAGAAGGGTGTCTTAGAGACGAGTAACATCGAATCTTTGTCTTCCCTTCTTTCAACTGTGACTCCCGAACCTTTTTCTCTAGTTTTTCAAAGACCTGGAATCGTCTAAAAAGGGTTTTCTCAGTTTATTTTCATTAATTAAAATTTTTGGGTGACTTGGTACACTTAAACTCTATACCAAGTGGCGACTCCAAATTTTTCTAAAAACCCTTTTCTAGACTTTTGTTTTGGGTTCAAATCGTCGCATTTTTTAGTCCCATGACCCATTTCTTTTACTTTAATTTTTCAAAGATCAAAGATCAATTTTTAACTAAAGAACCTTTTTTCAACTAAAAACCCGAAACGATGGGTTTCTTTCCTTTTTTCAAAAATGGGGCGCGACAGCTTGGCGACTCCACTGGGGAATTTCCTAAGAGGATCCGAGCACTTGATTTAGTTGATTATTTCATTTTTCTAACTTTCTTATATATCACATTTGGATGTTCAGGTTGCATTTCCTTTTTTCCCTTTTTCTTTTCTTTTCTCTTTTAGCGCAATCGTTCATTACACATCGCGTGCATGATGAATGAATTATTTATCCATTTATTGGTGTTTATCTGTACCACGTCTTGCATTTGGGGTGGGTGTGCATCTACCCTAGAGCCTCTAGAATGTTTGGTATTTGAATCTCTCCTCTCAAAAGGAATCACTTTCATACGTGCATATGTATTTTATTTTGGCCCTACTTTTTTTACTTTAGTGGCTTGTCACGCCACTCCTCCCTATTAGGATTAGGATTGATCCACTTGGACATGTGGCCATGGCACGACGTGCACGTAGCAATGTCTGAGGGATCACTCGAACCATCGATTCTTAGACTTTGGGATTGATGACCCTTCGCCTTTGGTCTGAAGGTTTGGGAGCCTGTAACCTTTGTCGAGACTAGATGCATTAGTGAGCCAAACCTCATGCATCCATGTTAGAATTGCCTAGGGGAGAGTCTACCTTACCCTATTAAGGATCACTAGACACGAGAAGAGGGATTCCACCCCTCTTTATTCTTCCGCAATTTGTTGCTCCAACGTGTTATGTGATATCTGTCAATCAAACTAACCTTTTGTTGTCTTCCTTTTTCTTACATTTCACAAACTCTAGAAAATAAGAGTCTTGGCACTCTTTTAAGACAAGCCATCCTTCTAGATAGGCTATTGCACGTTTGAATTTATATCTATTGCATTTAAGTCGTAATTGCATATCACTTTTAGGCTTACCCCGACATTCAAATAGGGTTCCTATAGGCCATGTTTCATTTTGCACCCTTACTTGCTTTAATAAGATGACATCATGCATTAACCATAGAGGAAACGCCACTTAGGGAATCTCATTATAGGACTACGCCCATCTCACTTCTCCTGGGTACATAACCCTCTATAGGAGATTCACGTTTAAATTTCAGTAAAACTGGATAGGTGGGGCCTATAGGTAAGGTATTTGACCCAGTTGACATGATTCAGATGGATAGACCTAGACGTATCAAGCAACTGTTAGCAGTTCCAGTGGAAATTCAGCTATGGCCCGGGCTTCTCTCACCAAGCGAGATCAACTAAGTAACGATATACCTCGGACCGATTGGGGATTTCAAGGACATAGAATCTGATGGGTATTTGGTAGAGGCTCTAATCCAACTATGGGACCCTAGCTGTTCAGCATTTAGGATAGGAAATAAGGAATTTACTATGACAATTGAGGAGGTATCTGGTCTTCTTAACTTATCAGTAGAAGGTACTGCAGTGATATTCTCCTTTGCTTCTGGAAAGGCTGAGTTCTGTCGCTTCACTGGATTGAAGCAGTCTGTGGTACTAGGGTCAAATCAAAGCATAGATGTAAGGTTTTTGTTTGATATGTTTGCTGTAAGAGATGGATTCGACAAATATGCCAAAGATTTTTCGTTCAATTCCAAAGCTGTCTGGGAGCACAAAATGCCATGGGTATATGGATTTGTCATGGCAGGAGTCTATTTATTTCCAAGGAGAGACGGAAAAATTGGTTTTAAGATCACCAAGCTTATGAATGACCTGTTCTATGGGATTGGAAATCGATGAGGCTCTATAGCACCGATCGTATTAGCAGACCTCTTCGTAGCCTGTACAAATTGCCAAAAGGGGGTGAAGTTCTTCCATGGATCGAATCGAATTCTGCACATGTGGGCTATGGAGCATTTCAAAAGACAATTACCCGCTCCTGATAGTGTACCTCTAGTTGGATACAATTGGCTGATTACTCATTACAAGAGAGTAGATAGAAATAACCTACCAAGGAATGCTTCAGGATGGGTGGATTTTTTGAATACACTACCAGATCACAAGATTAGATGGGTACTAGATTGGACGGACTGCCTCGATCCGGCTCTTCGCATCAAATCCTCCGATTTTATACTGTTGTTAGGAACTCAAGGCATTATGAGCTACACTCCAAGGAGATTTTTGAGACAATTGGGACGCGTTCAAAAACTACCGCGTCTACCCAATTTGACCAACTTCACCATCATTTTTGACAAGGGAATCTGTCCGACCGAAATTCCATTAAAAGTACTGATCACGCAAGCATGGGGAACATTGTCCAAGGACAAGGATATTGCTTACATTCCACAACATAAACAGTTGGCTCTGGTCACATCTCAGTATGAAGACTGGCTTAGGAATCGTGATGGAAGACAGCTGCAAGGGGCGCGGACCGATGAAGTCAAGAGACTGATGGCGATCATTGAGGCAAAGGATAGAGAGAATGTACAATTGAAATAATCCATGCAAGCAAACAAGGATTTGGCGGACAAGAACAAGAAGATGTATAAAGAGATGCAAAAAAAAAAACCAAGACTTGAAACGAAAATGTGCCAAACTATATGACCAAGTTGAGCGCATAAGGAACCCCTATTCTAAAGAACTAAAAGATGCTGTAATAGATAGGCTGTAATTCAATGGTTTTGTACAAGAACGCCTTCAAGAGATGATGTAGACTATAAAGTTTTAGAATTTGCTAATGCAGGACTTTTTCATCATTTTCACTAGTGTCAAATTTCAGGTTTGATGAACGGGCCTCACCTTGAAAGTATTGCATCATGCTAGGCCTACCCTTAGCACAAAAGGGCTTCCTTCTAGGACATGCATTCGAATTATATAAACAATCACTAATTTCACTCATTTTCTTTTTCTTCCAAATAAATCTCCATAGCTCCCTTTGAAAATAAGCTTCTAAAGTGTGCTTCTCTTCCCACTCAGGCACTTTCAAAAATAACTCCACGCAGAAGTCCCATCGTTACCCGATCCAAAAGCAAGAGCTTGAAGCAACCCGTAAACATGAGTTCTGCACCAGAAGACTCAGATAGGAATGCTTTGGTCACTTCGCCCGACTTTGCTGCCTTGGGAGATCAATTAAGTGAAGTACTGGGAAGGTTTAATGAGATGAGCGCCGAGATGGCCGCGCAAAGGCGTGTAATTGATCAGTTGGTGGCAAATAATAGTGGAGGAGGTATCTCGAATGAGCATGAACCCATTGTTAGTAACCCCCTGTGACAGATAGTCAACTCCCTTTCCTGACCAATATTCAAACTATTTTTGTCCCACCTACTTCTAACCCATACAATATTACCGTTTCTCATCACAACACCAATTTTCCACATTCCCATCCTAATTACATCCTGCTGAGCCCAACCAAAAAGGCAAACCCTTCTCTTTAACTCCAGTTCACCTTAAACATACATCCCAATCACACCAAGCCTCATCTTCATACCATGGAACCCTTTGTATGGGACATTGTCTCCCAAGGAAAGTCAGAGATAGATGAGCCTATCATGCCGATCGACAAAGATCTGATGAAGAGATTGGACAGATTTGAGGAGTTTATAAAGAAGAACCAGGGTCTGAACCAACATGGTGGATTGGATTACGATGATCTGTGCCTATTTCCTGACGTCTAGCTACCTATGGATTTCAAAACCCTTAAGTTCAGCAAATATGATGGTACCAGGAACCCTAAGACGCACCTTAAAATGTTTGCCAACAAGTTTGGCAAACCAGTGGATGATGAGAACTTGCCTATGCATCTATTCCTCGAGAGCCTAGAGGGGGATGTTTTGGATTGGTACTCGAATCTGAAACCTCAAGAGATCAAAACTTGGTTGGATTTGTCAACAGCTTTTGTGAAGCTGTATGAATTCAATTGTGAGTTGGCACCGACACGAACAACATTGGAAGGAATCAAAAGGAGACCTTCCGAAGATCACAAAATATATGCCAAGCGTTGGAGAAAATTAGCTACGAGGGTGGAGCTTCCTATGACTGAAGAAGAGATTGTTCGTACTTTCATCAAGGCACATGACCCACCTTATTTTGAAGAAATTTTTCGCATGACTGGGAGTTCATTTGCTGCAATTGTTAATAAGTTAGAAGAATATGATGAATTTGTCAAGATAGGGAAGATTGTTAATGTGTCAGCATTGAAACGGTAGTTGGAAGTTCTGCAGAATCAAAATAACAATGGGAATAAGTACCAATTCAAGAAGAAAGAAAGAGAAACTGCATTTGTATGGGATCAAGACCCATCTTTTAGACCAAGAATTCAACGCTATCCTGCCTACTCAACCCCTTACCCGCATTACCCTAATTCTCATCCTGTTTACCACACCATTGCCCAAACCTCCTACTCTGAACCAATCCATCTAAATACCACATCAATACCTCCAGTTCCTCAACCCACCTTTCAAAACTATCCTCGTCAAACCTATAACCCAAGACCAACCTCACAAAGCAACAATCCCATTCAAAATCCTATCCCAACCAGTGGGATTCCAACTCAAAGGCCATCTCAAACTTTCTCTAATATGGGCAGGCTAATTGATCAGTTATACGAGCAGTTAAAGCAGCTGGAAAGATGGGAACAGTTCCCCCCAAAATCTATCCTAACGGTCCGTCTCCTGGTTATGATCTCCAAACCATTTGTGCTTACTATTCTGGAAGTTTAGGTCATTCAACGGCTAATTGTTGGGCCTTGAAACACAAGATCCAAGACATGATTGATGCCGGGGACATTATCCTGCAAAGAAAGGGAGAACAGGGGCCAAATGTTAGCAAGAATCCTCTACCAGAGCATGGAGGTACTGTGGGAGTAATCATCAGTGATGAGGAGTTTGTTGACCCTGCTCAATACATCATGGATGAAACTAAAGTGTTTGGTATAATGGAAATTAATTAGACAAGAATGAGGAGAATGTTGTCCTCTAAGGAATTCATGGCAAAGAATACGAATGACATTTTTGAAGAAAAATTGAAATCACCTTTGTATGGGAAAGATGACCCATTTATTGTAAAAAGAGGACTCTCCTCAGATTGAAGTGGGTTTATATCAATCTTGTACGAGAACTATTTATAAGGCTGGATCTTCTGAAATTTTGAAATTCCCATCAGTTTCTAAAGAAGACATGCAGAATTGGTCAACTGACTATCTTCCCTCTTGAAGGAAATTTCGGTAAAATCAGGGGATTGTCTTTTGGTTTAGGGCCGTCCACATGGAACTCTAATTTGTATCTTTTGTTAGAAATTATTTTGTTATTTGGCCTTTATTGTCATTTTAGTATTTCAAATTATTTTTCTATAGCATGGCATATTTTGTTTAAGGAAATTACTGAAATGGAAATGAGAGCTGTAGACACCAAATTTTGACTATTTCTTTTGTTTTCCTATATTTTTATCTATTAATGTTTAGTTATTTATCTTTGAATTTTCTAACATATTTTTCTCATTTTTGTAAGTTTTGCTTAAAAAAAAAAAAAAGAAGTCAAAAAAGCGACCAAGAGTCCAGTCCAGTCACAACCCCTGAAAAAAAAAAAATGACGCGCGGATTTTTCTAGAAGCTTGGATCACCCTTTTCCAGCTGTATTTCCGATGCTTGAACGATAAGAAACCTATTTAAACATTCCCCAACTCACCCCTAACCCCTAACAACTCATCTAACGTTCAAGATTAGCTCACCTCATCCCAAGAACATCAAAACCCTTAGTTCTAGGTTTGGGTGGCTATAAATAGCCTAGATTAGGGTTTAGCAAAGGTTGGGGGGAAATCTGAGAGAAAAGGAGGCAATTAGGAGAGCTTTGAGAGAGAAAAAGGCAGAGAAAAACGGCTGGGAATTAGAGAGAAAAAAGGAAAAGAAAGAAGAAAAGAAAAGCTAGGGTTTCACATTTGAGGAGCTTATTCTTGGAATTTCTGGCCTCTTCCTTCGGTTTTTTATTCAAGCTTCCGATTCAGGTAACATACTTATACTCTATTTACTGTTTTTGATCGTAAAATTATCTGAGATTTGGGCCTTTTGGTGGAACCAAGGTCTTGAGTAGTTTTTTCTTTTAGTTTGGGATATTTGATGATGATTATCAGCTGTTATATGAGCATGTTGTGTTTATAAAGCCTTGGCAAGGCTAGTAGACATTGTTTTTACGTTTAAAATTGGACGTTTGATGCTTCTGTGATGATGCTGTTGTGATTCCTGAGAAATTTCTGGAAAAATGTTCTTCGCGTTTTGAAGACGTGAAGAAACGCGGACTACTTTGCGGACTACGGCGTAACGGTCGCGTTCCTCTTGAATGTTTGAAGAAAGCGCTGACCTCTTGCGTGGGTTGCAGCTCAGCGTTTCGGTTGAATATTTGAAGATATGAAGAAACGCTGGTTTGTTACGAGCGGTCCACGTAACAAGCCTCGTTTCTACCCTGACAGTTCTTCCCTTCCCCTTTTTGTCTATTTGATGATGTTGATGCTTAAGATTTGGTCTTCTTCGATTTTAGCTTGTTTTGACATGATTTGAATGCTGGTGTTTGATGTTTAAATAGATCCCCTTGCCTCTGAGGATTTTGTCTGTGATATTTGTCTGAACAAAACTGGAAGCAATCTTCCTGATATTTTGAAGATGGGAAGAAACGCGGCTGGTTACGCGGCTGTGTCCGCGTTTCCCCTCTGAACTTTGATTTTTGCTTGTAACGCGGACCTTGTTGCTGCCCGCGTTTGATCCACGTAACCTCTCTGTTTTTGTATTCTGTTGATATTTCCTGCTCTTTTGTTCCAGAATCTTACTCTATTTCCTAGTATTATCTGTTTGCTTGCAGAATCCGTTTAGATACCCTTTCTTTGTATTTTTGATTGATTTTTCCTTTAAATTGGTACCTTGATCCCTTTTGTTGACATTGAGTCTTAGATAATCATTCCTATCATCTAAGGATTCAATTAAGGCCTCACATCAAGGGATGGTAACTTCTTTCCCCTATTATGTGCTCATTATGTGTTTTTTGCATGATTTTGCATGTTTTAAATTAAATTTTCCTTTGCTTTTTATTCATGTCTAGTCTTTATTTATGTCATTTAATTTTGAGTAAATCATTTGGAGGCCTTGGATGCCAAGTTGTAATAGATAGGTTTAATTTGGCAAAAAGTGTATTTAGTCTGGAAAATGTAATAGTTAGATTATTATTCTTAATTTTCTTCCCTTAGAATGTATTTAGGTTTCCCCCAATGTAATAATTAGTTTTTATATGCTTATTTTGCATGCTTGCATGATTATGTGTTTATTTGCTTTGCTAGGGCCTTGCATCTAGACATTATGCCTATGTGTTATGTGTTTATGTGTTTTATGTGTTTACTTGCTTTATTATCATGTCTACATGTTTATTGTGTAAATATATTGACGTCACCACACTAGTCCAACGCTAGTTGTGGCCTTCCCTTTCGATTTCTCACTAATCCTATGTTAGTGAGAACCTTTTGACGAGGGCTAGTCCAATGCTAGACCCCCTTAAACGCATCATTCATGCATTAGATACAAATTTCACACACTTTTCACTTTTAGAGTTTTCTTTACATTTTGCATGTCACTATTATCCCACCCTGTATGTGAAACATCTCATTTAGTTTTCTTTTATTAGATTAGTGCATTTAAGGCATTACCCTTGAATTAGGGAAAAGAGCTTAGTATGGCTTCCTAACCTTAGCACGCTTTTATTTCCTTCTATGAAAAGGAAGATTCAAAGTCACGAACTTAGTCCCCCAAGACCCGCTATGTTGCATTATCCCTCTTTAGGACATACATTGCATTATTTTAAACTATCAAATTCATTCTTTAAAATCAACTTTCTTTCTTTCATGTTTTAGCAATTCAAAGTCAAAACCATTTTCTTAAAATTGCATCTTTTGGAAATTCAAAGTTCTCTTTGCACTTTAAAATTGACCTTTTCAAAACCCAACTTCTTTCTCTCTTAATATCTTATAAAAATTGCATTTTGAAAACCCTACTTTCCGCTCATTCAGTCTCATCATTTGCATTTTTGACCTCCTCAGGGATCAAAATTTGATGACACAACTAATGTGATCGATTCCAATCACACCTCAAGGAGACATTTTGCCCCTCTCGATCCAACATTAGGTCTAGGTTTTGCATCCATATAGACAACATCCAAATGTGATAAATTTTAAAGTTAGAAATTAGGAAATTTTCAACTAAATCTTGCAACTAGCTTTGGCTAGGTTAGAAGGGTGCCTTAGAGACGAGTAACATCGAATCTTTGCCTTCCCTTCTTTCAACCGTGACCCCCGAACCTTTTTCTCTAGTTTTCAAAGACCTGGAGTCGTCTAAAAAGGGTTTTCTTTGTTTATTTTCATTAATTAAAATCTTTTGGGTGACTTGGTACACCTAAACTCCATACCAAGTGGCGACTCCAAACTTTTTTCTAAAAAACCCTTTTCTAGACTTTTGTTTTTGGGTCCAAACCGTCGCATTTTCATAGTCCCATGACCCCTTTCCCTTCCTTTTTCAAAAAATCGAAATCTTTCCCTCTTTCCACACAATATCAAAAAAATGGGGCGCGACAAGAGCCTAGGATGAAGGTTTTTTTTACTTTGGGTTCATATCTGTGAAATGGTTATTTTGATTAAATTTTAGTGGATTTTTGAACTCAAAGGAATGAAGGATTTGCCTCTATTCTTTAATTTTTTCTATTTATCTATTACATGTTTTATTTTGTTCTTAGATGGCCACAAATAAAAACCTTTGACCCTTGGATGTCACCATTTTGGAATTTGATGAATGCAAATTCTGATATCTCTTATGAACTTGGATGTCACCATTTGTAAGATGACCAAAACACACCAAGATTGGCATGAGAAACTGCCTTTTTGGCATGTAGAACTGCAATCAGGATTTCTACTGGAGCAATTCCCTATTAACTCATGTATGGTATGGAAGTAGTTTTACCTGCCGAGGTCAAGATCTCGTCTTTGCGCATTCTGATGGAGGCTCAGTTGAAGGATGCCGAATGGATTAAGCAGCGCCATGAACAATTGTTTTTAATTGATGAAAAGAGGTTGAACGCTATTTGTCGTGGGCAATGCTACCAATAGCAGATGGCTCGATCTTATAACAAGAAAGTCAGACATCACGTGTTTAGAGAAGGAGATAAGGTTTTGAAGAGAATTCTTCCATTGCAAGAAGAGGCAAAAGGAAATTTGTTCCTCAATTGGCAGGGTCATTTATGTACAAAGGTGCTACCCAAGGAGCTACTGGATTTTATGGGGAGATGGATGGACAAATTTTCATCAAACAATTAATTGAGACATGTGAAAAAGTTTTTTTTATTAATTGAGAAGTCTTTTAAGAAATGTTTGTAAAAAAGATGGTTTAAAAGGCCAGCTTCTTCTTTCTCGCTTAAACAATTCCTTCCTAAATTCTCCATTTGAGCCTTCGAAAGAAAATGACACTTCATTCTGCAACTCCGATTAAGTACCACAAACCCCAAACTGGCGCAATTTTTTTATTTTTGAAAAAAAAAACCTTGTTAGAACTAAACTGGGACAGATTTTTCGAAAAAAAAAAAAATTACGTTCGAATTTAAAACTTGCCCCGACACCACACCTAAACTCCCTTGCAAAACCCTAGTGTTACAGACCTTCACCCTCTTTGCAAGATTTCTAAAAGGAACTTTCTCAACCGAAAGGCAAATGATGTAAATACATTCTCTCTGAATTTTTGTCAGAAGGGATTGTCTTACTGATGCCATCATTTTAACAAACATGTTTAAATTGACAAAAGTTGGGGGTTAAGTCTGTCTATTTCATTGTACTACTTTATCACGGTCAACCCGTGGAAATCAAAGGGTCCCTAAGGCAAGTTTTGAAAAGCAGCGGTGCAAGCAAGAAAGGAAAGGTTTCGGGACAAGAGAAGAAATCTGGTGATTATGTTTATCGTGGTTCACCTTATATCAAGTAACTCCCTTGTCACAACAAATTCCAAAAAGACGATATCCAAAGAAGTCAAGTGCAACGCATTTGTTTTAAATAGTTTTCCTAGCATTTTGCTATTATTGATTTAAAATACCATGTTTAGCATTCATTCTATGGTTATGATGTCATTTTAAAATAAAATTTTTCTTTGCACAAATTCTTGCACATATTTTCATCAAAAGGACACTTTCATCAAAGGATAATCCTCTTAGATTACCATGAATGTATGGGTGATATAGGTTCGTAAAGCAATGAACAACGACGGATCTACACCGGCAAAACAAAAAGAATTCGGTTTACACCGCTCATCGACGTCCAAGAACTCATGTTTACGGGCTGCTCAAGATAAAAGGGTCAAACGGTGGCAGCGTTATTATTACTTTTCACCATTTCCTTTCTTTTGCAGAGAAGCAGGGACAAGTGACCGATCGGTCCAATCGAGGAAACCAACTTTATTTTGAGTAAATGTTTAGAATGTATGATTAAATCATTTTGAAGATTGATTAATTGCATGTTTTGAAAAATCGGGGGAGGGGGTCAAAGGTTTGCTAATGATAATAAACAATAATGAGATGATAAAAAAAAACTTTTTCAAAAAAAAAAAATTTCGTCTAAATTACACATTCATCCCACAAATTGCTTTGCTTTCCAAGATTTGACTCAAAAAGGGAACAAATGTCCAATTATTAGGTTGCAATTGCCTTCATCTTTTTGAAATAAAGGCCGCACGATGTGAAAAATCCTTTTTCCATCTTATTCGGAAATAATTGTTATGTGATTAAGATATTGGCATTTTAGAAAATATGTTTTGTAAAATAGGGAAAATTATGCCTCAGTTTTTTCCTATTAAATGAGATTTCTTATTTTATTAGATTTTGCAAGAAAATGATTGATATAGTTGGCAAATGATCGTTTTTCAATTGATATGCTAAAAAAAAAGAAGAGAAGGGAAAAGAAGAAAAAAAAAAGAGAGAAAAAGAAGCAAAGTGAGAACTAAAGTTCTACTCCAATGATTCTAGTACTAAGTAACCGGAGGTTTAGCATCTACAGATGTTAACTTTTGCGTAAAACGGTACTTGAATTACGAGTATGCAAAGTAGTTCAATAAGTAAAATGTTGAGTAACCGAATCTTCACCTAAAAGTGTTGATTTTACGTCAAAAGATCGCTACTATTTGAGCAAAAGGCATATGTCAAGTAATCGGAGTTTTCACCTAAAAGTGTTGATTTTCGCGTCAAAGGCATTCTTACAATTTGAGTAAGAAGATGTGTTTCAGCAACCTTTAGCAGTAAAATCTGAAACCTGTGGAAAAGGCAAGTTTGAATTGACTATATGAGTCGCTTGATTGCAAAATTTGGTGAAAGTGAGAAATCAAGTTTGAATTGTTAAAATTGAGGTATAATTGTCTCTTTTACTTGATATTATGAGTACTTGATGCAAATTGAATAGTTGCATAATAATGATTTGCCGGTTTGTGAAGAAGGTTGAATTTCAAAAATCGCATGATTTGTTTCAAACCTCGTGATCATTGTTGGTGTGTATTTCTAGTTTTTTAAAAGACAACCAAAGCGATCTGAAAAGAAAAAATTTGATGAAGTGTGTTTTGTTGCGTATGTTTTGACATGTTTGATCATGTAATGGCTAACAATCATGATTACCACTAAGTTTTGCATTTTTAGGTCAAAAAGAAAAGAAAAGTTGCATTTTGTGGATTAACTGGTTAGAATTCCATGATCATTACGGATTAATGATTCATTTGACACCGGGCAAGTTTTAAAAAGGTACATGCAACCGGTGATCCTCTCCTTTTCAGCAATTCCCCCAAGAGTTATCTTTAAAGAGAATTTGGAAAAGGGTCTTTATTATGAATATTTTATTTTCACCTATCATCTAAATTTGAGGTATATTTATTTCGTTTCACCAAATACGGTCGTTCAAGCTTGTGCCCTTGAGCAAGACTAGGTTCAAAATGACTATTTTAAATTCCTGTTGGTTGCTGTCTCAGCCTCCGCCGGGCACCCTTCTATCTCCCTTCTTGATATTTTAAATTCCTATTGGTGAGTCTCAACCTCCACCGGGCACCCTTCTATCTCCCTTTCTTGATATTTTAAATTGCATGTTGGTGAGTCTCAACCTCCACGGGGCACCTTCTATCTCCCTTTCTTGATATTTTAAATTCTGTTGGTTCTTTGTCTCGACCTCCGGGAGCACCTTTCTATCTCCCTTCTTGATATTTTAAATTCTGTTGGTTGTTCTAATTTCTCAACCTCACGGGCACCCTTCTATCTCTCCTTTCTTGATATTTTAAATTCCTATTGGTTGCTATCTCCGTCTCCACGGGCACCCTTCTATCTCCCTTCTTGATATTTTAAATTCCTGTTGGTGAGTCTCAACCTCCGTCGGGCACCCTTCTATCTCCGTTCTTGATATTTTAAATTCTTGTTGGTGAGTCTCAACCTCCGCTGGGTACCCTTCTATCTCCCCTTCTCGATATTTAAAATCTCTATTGGTTTCCAATTCATGTTGGTGAGTCTCAACCTCTGCCGGGCACCCTTCTGTCTCCTATTTTTGATATTTCAATTGAAATAAGCTAGAGGAGCAGTGTCGTTTGGTGTCTCGTCTTTTAGGAGTCTAGAGTTTCTTGAAACTCGGACATATAAGATGGGCAACCTAACACCAAATTTTGACTATTTTAATTGTTTTATCATATTTTTATCTATTAGTATTTAGTTATTTATTTTGAATATTCTAACATATTTCTTATTTTGTAGGTTTTATGAAAAAAAGTCTAAAAACCAAACACTTTAGGACAAGTTACTGGATTTTCCAAGCCTTTCTTCCCTAATTACCACTACTGTAATTTTGTGTCTAATTATCATCAAGTAATCGATTTAGACAATTCCCAACTCACCCTTGATCCTTAACACTTCATCTAATGTTCAAAATCAACCCACCTCACCTAGAAAGATCAAGACCCTTAATGCTAGGTTTTAGTGGCTATAAATAACTCATGATAGGGTTTTCTTGAGGGGAGAAGCTGAGTTGGTTAAAAAAAGGGTGAAGGAAATTAGAGAGAAAAGAATCGGAGAAAAAAAATTGAGAATCAAGAGAAGAAAAAAGAGAAGCAAAGAGGAAAATTAGGTTTTCTTCCCTTAGAAGCTTGGTGAAGATCATTCTTGAAGTCTTGGTCCTCCCTTTCATTTTTTCATCAAGCAGCTGCGACTTCGGGTAACCTTTCTCACCATACCACCTACTATGTTCTTTGTTTTGGTGAAAATTGCTGAAAAATTAGACCTTTTGGTGGAACCAAGGTCTTGACTATGTTCTTCTTTGAGTTTTATAATAGTTGATAATGGTTATGTGTTGTTGTATGAGTATGTAAATATGTTTATATAGCCTTGGTAAGGCTCATGGACTTGTTTTACGTTTAAAATCTGGATGTTTGATGTTCTGTGTTGGTTTTGTTGTATTTTTTTGCAAAATTTCTGAAAAAATGTTCTTGCGCTTTGAAGATATGAAGAAAGCGGGGTACTTATGCGCTGGCTTGATCAGCAACTCTCCAGGAGCCTGTTCGTTTGAATGTTTGAAGATGTGAAGAAAGCTGAGAAGGTAGTTCTGGACAAGTCCCACAGCGTAACCCCCTGAGCGTTTCTAGCTCCCAGTTCTTCTCTTTCCCTTTTCTTTCTATTTGATGATATTGATGCTTAAGATTCACCCTTTTTTGGGTCTAGCTTGTCTTGATATGATCTGAATGATAGTATTTATGCCTTGAAATTGATCCTGCCGTCTCTGATGATTTTATTTGTGTTTTTGGTTGAAAAACTAGAAGCAATCTTCCTGGATTTTTTTGAAGATGGGAAGAGACGCGGGTAGTTACGTGGCTCGGTCCGCGTTTCCCCTCTTAAATTCGATTTTTGCCTGTAACGCGGACTAGGTTGCGCGGACTTATCCCCCATAACTGTCAGCGTAACCTCCCTTTTTACAATTTTGTTGCTATTTTCTGCTCTTTTGTTCCAGAAACTTACTCTAGTGTTCATGTCTTCCAGTCTTGTCCAATTTGCTTGCATAATTTGTTTTGATATCTTTTCTTTGAATTTTTGATTGATTTTTCCTTTAAATTGGTGCCTTGATTCCTTTTTGTTGACATTGAGTCTTAGATAACCATTCCCCTCATTTAAGGATTCAGTTGAGGCATCACATCAAGGGATGGAAACTTCTTTCCCCTATTATGTGTTCTTATGTGTTTTATGGGTTTTAAATGCTTTATTAGTTAGAATTTCATTTAAGTCATTTAATTTCTTTGGAAGTGGTTAAGAGGCCTTTGAAGGCCAAGTTATAATAAAATAGGTAATTATTTTAGTTTTCTTTTACGTCTTTCCCCCCTTAGATTGTAATTAGGGCCCTAAATGTAATAATCTTTATGTGCTTATGTGTTTAGGTTATTTGCTTTCCTAGGGTTTTTGCATCTAGATATTATGCTTATGTGTTATGTGTTTATGTGTCTTATATGTTTACGTGCTTTATTATCAT
This sequence comes from Gardenia jasminoides, assembly GCA_013103745.1. Lineage (NCBI taxonomy): Eukaryota > Viridiplantae > Streptophyta > Magnoliopsida > Gentianales > Rubiaceae > Gardenia > Gardenia jasminoides. Next base: position 20,247,177 of record CM023097.1, on the reverse strand, counting down.
GTCTACATGTTTTATTATGTAAATATATTGACGCCACCACACTAGTCCAACGCTAGTTGTGTTTCATTCCCCTTAATGTTGTCACACTAGTTCAACGCTAGTCGTGACTCGTAGAAAAAGACTAGTCCAATGCTAGACTTTTAGGTCGTTAGAACAACATTTTACATATCATTTCATATATTTAGGGATTTTATTTTCATTTTTTTGCATGTTTATTTCTTGTATGTAAAACATGATATTTAAACTTGCATTTACATTTTTGAAATTAGAAAATAGATTAGTGCATTTTAGAGCATTACCTTGAACAAGGGAAAAGAAGCGGTTTGGCTTCCCTTAGCTGCGCTTTTATTTCCTTCTATAAAGGGAAGATTTAAAGTCGAACTTAGTTTCCCCACACCCATTATGTTGCATTTCCCCTTTTAGGATATATACATACATAAAATTTTGATCAACTTCATTCTTTAAAATTGAAATTCCTTCTTCCTCTTGAAAAATCGCTTTTCCTTGAAAATTCATGTTAAAAATCAAATCTCCCTTTCCCCTTAAAATTCATTTTTTACAAAATCCTAAAAATTTCCTCTCTCTTAAAAATTCATTTTTAGAAAATTCCATTTCCCTTTGAAATTCATTAAAAAATGCCTCTTTCAAAAAACCCTAATTTTCCTTTTTTTTTTGGAATCTCATCATTTGCATTTTATTGACCTCCTCGAGGATCAAATTTGGATGACACAATTAATGTGGTCAATTCAATCAAATCTCAAGGAGACATTTTGCTCCGACCCAACATTAGGTTTAGGTTTTGCATTCATATAGATAACATCAAATGTGATAAATTTTAAAGTTAGAATTAGGAAATTTTTAACTAAATCATAACTAGCTTTGGGTTAGAAGGTGCCAGAGAGGAGTAACATCAATCTTTGCCTCCTTCTTTCAACCATGACTCGAACCTTTTCTCTAGTTTTCAAGACCTGGAGTCGTCTAAAAGGGTTTTCTTAGTTTATTTTCATTAATTAAAATTTTGGGTGACTTGGTACACCTAAACTCTATACCAAGTGGCGACTCAAATTTTCTAAAACCCTTTTCTAGACTTTTGTTTTGGGTTCAAATCGTCAGCATTTTTTAGTCCCATGACCCATTTCTTTTATTTTAATTTTTCAAAGATCAAAGATCAATTTTTTAACTAAGAACCTTTTTCAACTAAAACCAGCAGCGGGTTTTCTTTCCTTTCAAAATGGGGGCCTTGTTTCATTTGTGTCTTCTACTTTAGTTTCACTTTGAATGAGTTTAGGTTGATCTTCACTAGCAATAACCTCCACAAGCTTCTCTTTGGGAGGTGTTGAGTATTGCATTCAACTTCTCCTTTAGTTGCTTCTTCGTGAAGATGTTGGTAAATGTCCCCTATGATTCCTCCCTTGACTCATTCCTCGGCGTGAACTTGGGAAAGCGATTTGGCTCTTCTCCTTTTTTAGTCTATCTTCTCTATGCTCACAATGCTTGGATTGATGATGCTTAGATGACACAACCACCTTTGATCTTCTTCTTAAGCACGTCTATGTCTTTTGTACACCTCCTTAGCATGAAAATGATTCATCTCTTCTTTGGAGTTATCTGAAAATCACTGGGTAGATTGCTGGAACACCTCCTTTTGACATCATTATTCACCATTTGATCAAATCATCTTGAAGTTCAAAGCTTCATTTACTACTTGCTTTAATTCTTCCCTCAAGAGGTCCATCATGAGGCTAAATTTAGCTTGTTGGGATGCCATTTAACTTGACAAATGGTTAGCAAAACAAAAAAGATTTCTCATCACTTACTGCAGCTCACGTGTATCCACTCACTCTTGTGTTTACACTGAATTAGGAAAACACTCTAATGATCTTACAAATATGTTCTCAAGGCCTTGATTACTCCTTTGAAGAAATTAGAAATTTTCTCAAGTATTTCACTGACTTGCTTGTAAGTAACACTCTTAAAGTGTGAGTCAAAGCTAAAAATTTACTGCCAATTCGGACTATTTTTTCTGGAATTTCCAGACCTGAAAATGGTTTATGGGTGGAAAACACAGCTATAAATGCCTAATCGGTGGAATTGGAGGATTGTGCAGGTCAGAACTTAGAAAGTAAGAACAAGACACAACTAGAGAAAATAGATGGATAGCTTTAAGACATTATGATTTGAAAGCTGGACAGATTTGAAATCAACCAAAGGCCACGTGAATGAAGCCCTTCTCAGCTGTAGAATTGGATTTAGGAGCTTGGGATTAAATAATAATGTTTCCAAAGTGCACACAATGTTCAAAATTGACCCAAGAACTAAAAAAATCCTTTTGGTTTTAGTTTTTTTGGTAAATGGATTGGCTGTCTCTCTTTTCTTTATTTCGTTTTCATTTTCTACTGGAAAACTAATGAAACACGGCTGAAATTAAGAGACACAAGTACAACTTGGATAAGGACAACGAAGACACAGTTAGACACGACTCGAACTGGACAGATTTATGTTACACAATTCGAAAGAAACTAAACAGAATTTTTAGACCAAAACACTAAAAACAATCGGCTGAAATAAAAGAACAAGGACACGACTGAATTTTGAAAGCTTAGAAGGCTCTAAGAACTCAATTATGATGGCTGAAATTTTTCAAAAGTACACAACAAGCAGCTGTTCAGAATTGGAAATAAGGCTATTAGCGGATCACTTTTGGAAAGTTCAAAGTTAGAATTTGTTTCTTATTCCAAAATCTGATTAAGCTCAGTTTTCCTTCAATTTAGATTAGGAAATTTGGTTTGGCAACAAAAATCTGATTTGAAAAGTCATTTTTGGAAGCCAAAGCCGAAATCAGGCTTGTTTTCTTTAAGCTTCAAGGATTCCTACTTGGTTTTGAAAACAAGCTGGAAATCTGATTGATATCAATTTGGAAACAAATTATGATTAAACTTGAAGCAATTTGGAAAGCTCAACTGGAAGATGTTTCTTTTGAACAAATTGCTTCAATTTTAAGCACCAACCTGGATCAACAAGACAATTTCAAGCATTTACCGAGAAATCAAACAAGATTGATTCCAAAATAACGGACTGCTTCTTCAAGATTTGCACTTTTAATTCAAGAACTTCAAGAAAACTGCTAATCACTTCCAAGAATATCTGGAATTTTGAAGATTCAACAAGTATTCCAAAATGTTCAAGATCTTAATCAAGACTTCAAATTGCAAAAATGTAACCAAGAAACTGAAGACGAGAGATCAAGAAACAAGTTAGGCAGTCCAAGTTATTTTAGCCATGGAACAAGAACAAGAATAGGTATACATTTTTTAAATGAATTTAACAAGACTTGAACATGAAATAGAGCACACACAAGATGAGAATACACCAAGCAGGCAACAAACAAAACTGGATAGAATTAAGGATGACAACCCTAATGAAAGAATCCTAGTGATAGAACACAAGAAGAAACCGTAGCGGCTTTTTTTTTTTGACTTTGAAACCAAAACAAGAACAGAAAGAAAATGACATGAAACATAAAGAATAAAAGGGATATAACTTGGAAACAGTTAATCAGCTTTGATGCCAGCTAATCTGAACAATAATGCTTGGAAGAACTATCCCACAAGTCGGATCTAGACAACGTATTCAAAGTTTGGTTGATTTGCAAAAAAGTCCCTAAAACCCTAAAAACCCCTTGTTCGTGAATTAAGAATGTTTCTTAAGCCACAAAGAAGCGATAGTTAGAACTTTGGGTGAAAATAGAAGGTGCTACAAACAATTATGATTCTTGTTTGATAAGCTAGGATGAATATTCGAGGCAATTCTAAAGTATTCAAAGTTTGTTCAAGAAGCCAAGAGAGATGCTCTCAATTGCTAGAGAAAATTTGAACTTCTCACAAAAGAAACGTTAAGGCTATTTATAGCCTTACAAGACTCAAACCCTAAATTGCATTTGGACAAGGAAATAACAACTCAACCCTCCTAATTCAGGGTCAATTTAATTCGGCTTTGATACGCACATGACTAGCCTTTATCCACTCCACCTTGACAACTTGAATCATCATCCTAACTAACTGTAATTTGAACAAATAACAAAGCTGAAAATGACTAAAACAATTGACACACGCGAAATAATAATAAACTTTCAATGCGCCTATGTCTAAAATGAGAACTAGTCTTCTGGTCACCATATCTTGTGTTCACCAAAAATGTCGCGTCTTCGAGGCTTGCACACCTAAAAAAGTCTTCTAATCGAATCCAAGGTTGGCTCATTCAAGCATCTTTCACATCAATGCTTTCAACTTCAAGGTCACAAGAACTTCCATGTTTTGCTTCATCCTTTCAATCGCTTAACTCTCTCCAATTTGCTCTTTGATAGTTTGTACATATGTTTAAGTAAGATGCTTGTGGATTTGCCTTTAAACGAGACCTTGTTATTGACCACTTGAACACACAACACATCATCCCCATACGATCAACTTCCATAGCTTGTGCTGTCTTCATCACAAAGAAACAAGATAAAGGTGTGCAAGGAAAAATTTATTTCATGCCATCGCTGTCATATCAAGGAAAAAAGTGTGTAGTTTGATTATTGATAGTGGAAGTTGTACAATGTAGCCAGTCTAATTTTGCTGAGAAGTTGGGACTCCTACACCAAATAATTCTAAACCATACCCACATCTACAATGGTTGAATAAAGGAGGTCGTTCGCAGGTTTCAACAAGCATGTGCCCTTTGGAATGAAGATGAAGTTGTTAGGACGCAGCCAATGCAAGCAAGCCACGGATCTCTTGGGATTCTTACAATATGATCGTACGCTGGATTTCAAAGGAAAGACCAACAAATATGTGTTTAATCATTGTAATAAAAAATCAATTTTGCATTCTTACAATCAAACAGGTTTATAAGCTAATTCAAGTGAAATTGCAAAAAAAGAGATATGAACTAGAAATTACAAAAAAGAAAGAAAAGATCGAGAGAGAAAGAATGAATGTAAGGCTGAGACCCTGAGAAAAAATGCGGAAGATCCAGCCAAGGAAGAATAAAGAGGGAAAAACAAAGCGGCTATGAAAAAGGCAAGAGTGTGTGAGACAAGCTTTATTTTCTAACTAACTTTACTTATATTCAGCGCAGGCAAGGAAGAATTGGATGGTTTTTCTAAGCATCTACTAATCCTTTACCTTCAAGTGTCTCTTCTCTTTTGCAGAACGTGCGACGGTTTGCTGAAGAGATTTTGATAGACTTCTACCTAAACAAGGGATGAAGCATCAAATTGATTTGTCAATGGAGCCATTGCTAAACAAACTAGCTTATAGGATGCTCTAGAAGAAAACTAATGAGATTCAAAGACAAGTGGAATTGTTAAGAAAGGGTTGACTCTGAACAATCGAAAGTTCGTGTGCTGTCCCAACTATCTCTCGCAGCCTAAGAAGGATGGTGGATGGAGAATGTTCAAATTGGCTGCACCTTCAATGCTATAAATAAAGAAAAAATATCACCCCATTCCTAGGTTAGCCGATATATTAGATGAGTTATAAGAAAGTTATTATCTCTTCAAAAAATTGATTTTGTCACCAAATCACCAAATCAGAACAAAAGAGAAGACAACGGAAAACTGCTTCAAAACAGCCACGGGGTCATTAGAATGGTTGCCATGTCATCTGTCCTTTAATCAACACCCTATCGTAGACATAATTCAGTATCTGGTAGTATCTCCTGAATTGGGAGCTACTATATTTGATATTATCATACTGGCTTAGGCAGTTTCTATAAAGACTGGTTGTAAGGTACTTCGAAGAGAACCGGTTGTATGCCAATCGAAGAAGTGCATGTTTGTACTGATTATCAAGTGGTATTTTTATAGCTTTATGTGAGATTAGTTCACAAAGGTGGGGGATACATAAGAAATGCATGTAAACAAGGTAAAGTGATCAAAGTTATTGTGGCTGGCTCCTAAGAATGTTGGAGGTCGAAGTTTCCATGGACTAGCATGCTTTTATCATCATTTATCAAAGACTTTAGTACAAATATGGCCCCAATCATTGCTGTAATAAAGAAGAATGAGAAGTTTTCTTGGGGAAGATCAGATAAGACCTTCCAATTGATTAAATAAAACCTCTCTCACACCACTACTTGTTTTACCTAATTTTGATTTAACTTTTTAGAAGTTGAATGCATTAGGTGTTGAAGTTGGAAGGCGGTATTGATGCAAGGAGGTAAGATCCATGGCCTTCTTTGGTGAAAAGATAGGTGGAGCAGCCCTCAATTATTTGACTCACGACGTATGACAAGGAGTTATGCAGCGTTGGTTTGTGCATTAGGAAACTGGCAACACAATCTTCAAAAGAATTTGTAATCCACATGGTTGACCATGAATCTTTGAAGTAGCTGCCAAGAACAATAGAAGTTAAACAAATGACATGTTAAGGTTAATTGCCTTCATCAGTGGTTTTCTTATGTCATCATTATAAGATAGGTAAGTTGAATGCTTGTTGTTGATGCATTTATCTCATAGGTATTTGTTACTTACCACTTTAGATGCCAAACTTCTTGGATTTGAGCTTATGAAAGAGTTGTATGTTGAGGATGCTAATTTTCATGACTTATATACATTATGTGCTAATTCGAGTCATGACAAGTATTTTATACATAATGGTTTCTTGTTCTATCTCAATAAGTTATGTGTTCCTTGTAGATCAATACAATGACTTACTTGTTAGGAGTGCCATGAGTGGTGGATTCAATGGGGCACTTTGAACATGTCCAAGACCTTAACTATTTTGCAAAGCACATTTCTTTGGCCTCATATGAGAAAGGTGTGAAATTTGTGGTAGGCAGGTGTGGTGTTTGCCATTGCACCAAATCAAAGGTTAATCCACATGATTTATATATGCCATTACCTATTCCCAACCAGGCCTAAATTGATATTTCCATGGATTTTGTGCTTGGTTTGCCTCGTTCTAGAAGAGATCATGATAGCATTTTGTTATGATTGATAGATTTTCCAGAATGGCTCATTTTATTCCATGCCATAAAACGGATTGTTGATCTGTTCTTTAAAGAAATTGTTTGCTTGCATGGCATGCCTAGAACTATAGTTTCTGACAGTGATGTCAAGTTTTTGAATTATTTTTGGAAATCTTTGTGGAGTAAATTGGGAACAAAGTTGTTGTTTTCTACATCGAGTCATCATCAAACTGATAGAGAAACTGAAGTAGTTAATCACACTTTGTTAGCACTCTTAAGAGCTATCATTAAAAAGAACTCGAAAGTCTAGGAAGAATGTTTGTCTCATGTAAAATTTGCATATAATAGGACTGTGCATAGCACTACACAATTTTCACCTTTTGAGCTTGTGTATAGATTCAATCCTTTAACTTCTATGGATATGCTTCATTTACCTTCTTCTGAGTATGTTAACTTAGATGGTAAGGAGAAAGCTAAGTTTGTGAGGTCATTGCATGAAAAGGTTTGAGCATACATTGAACAAAGGACTGCTCAATATGTTAACCAAGCCAACAAAGGTCGTCACAAAGTTGTATTTAAACCAAGCGATTGGGTATGGTTGCATCTTCGCAAGGAACGGTTCCCTAAGCAATGTCAAAACAAGCTTTCACCAAGAGAGGATGGACCATTTCAATTGCTTAAACGTATTAATAATGCCTACCAACTAGATCTTCTAGGTGAGTACAATGTGAATGCTACTTTTAATGTGGCTGATCTTAGTCCTTTCGATGTAGGTGATGAACGCGATTTGAGGACAAATCCTTCTCAAGAGAAGGGGAATGATGAGCAATTGCAAGCTGTTCAAATTTCAAGCACTAATCCCATAAAAGTTCCTATTGGTCCTGTGACACGTTCAAGAGTTAAAAGATTCAAAGAGTCACTCCAAGCTTTAGTGAGTGTGATTCAAAAGCAATGAGGGTCTCCTAGGGTTATTGAAGGAATTGAATGCGAGATTGAAGATCAACTGTGCAAGACTTTGATCTCAGTCATGGATGAAGCAGATGAAGCCATCGAATGATTATTCTTTCAGTCATTTGTGTGACGTTAGTTGTGTCATTCAATAAGGCAATTCAGTCCAGCTTAAGTATATAAAAGATCCAAATTAGCTAAGTAGTTGTTTGTTAGTTATGTGTGTCGTTTGTTAAGTGTGATCTGATTAGGGTTTTCCTAGTTGGATTATGTTGAATTTTGGTCCATATTGCCTAATTTGATCGCCAAATTCTGTTTTCAGCATTTCCTAGTTTTAGTAGGTTTGTGTATGGCTATAAATAGCCTTTAACTCATTTGTTATTCCTTATATTATTGAGTGTTAATAAAATTTTGTAGATTTGTTTCTTTCCTCAAGAGCAATTTGTGTGGCTTGTGAAAGCTTTCCTTGAATATCTCAAGGTTGTCCTTGGATGCTTATTTGACTTATCAATCAAGTAACTTCTTGATTGTGGTATCTTCTACTCTCAATTTGTGCTTGTGTGGTCGACGTAGCGAGGTCGAATCCATCCAATGCTAATATCTCCAATTTCATAGGTTTGTGAGACGTTCTTGCATTGTTTTAGGTGTCTGAATTCATATCACCTGGTCACATGGTCAAATGACAAAGAATTGACCACTCTTTCCAAGGAAACTACACAAGATAAACATAGTTGCTTGAGAATATTCAGAGTCCAATGGTCAAATTGAAATAAAGTTGGTTGGTGAAACATAAAAAGCTACGTATCTCCTACTTTTCTATTGAGAAGATGGCCATAAATGGAGTCCCATTCTTCTCCACTTCAACCACACAACTCACTCCAATTCTTCTTCGCCTTTAGTTTTCTCTCAAACAAGAAAGCCTTCAAACCTAGGGGTGTGAATCGGAATCGAATTCGGTAATTCGAAACTTTGAATTCGGAAGTTTTCAGAAAAATGACACAAAAATTTTCAACCTATTTCACTTTCGATTTCGGTAGTTCCGATTTCGATTTGAAATCGGAATGAATTCGGAATTCGGAGTTTTACCTAATTCACCAAAATTCATCTGCCATGGTCAGAAATCGAAATCGGAATGAATTCAGAATTTGGAATTCAAAATTCAACCGAATTGACCGAATTCATTTGCCAGTCCAAAAAGCTAAAATATGCGACAAGAAATTTGATAAAGCAAGAGAATTGAATCAAAACTTCAGTATAAAGCGAACAATATCCAGAAGACAAGACATATGCAATACTTCTTAGACACTATTCAGCACCTTTAGGATCTCTCAAAAGATTCCCCTTATCCGGCACCTCATCAGAATATGTTACCAAGAAATTACCACTGAAATCTCAATCAAAAACACTTTTTTCAATAAAACAAAAAGATGATACCAAGAAAAATTCAAGTCTTCTCTCTCTTCACACTCATTATCTAATAATTCATGCAAACTAGACCACTAATAGCTTTTCTTTGGTGCAGCAAATGTGACACAAAAGTAGGCAACTCAGGCTACTGATTCTACACCACTGCAGTAACAAAGCCAATGTATAGCATAGTATACTAAAAAGCGTTGCTTTCTTACCTCAACAAGTCACTAAAACACATACAGCCCCATGAATCTGACCATCCAATGGGAAGTAATGCAATCTTGGCATAAAGCTATGGAAACAATTCAGACCATTCAACTTCCATGTGGAATGTGTTCTGGCATAAAAAATCATCTCAGTTTAATAATAGCTATGGTCCGATCCAAATCAAGACCAAGCCAATCATGGGGTACCTAACTTATGGCAAATGCCTGCACAGAATTTGGGCATACATGTTTTCCAAAGAAAAAGGGTTACTATTAGCATGTCTCCTCTGATCTCACCAGTATGGAACCCCATATTCTAACTTTGACTCTGGATCGTAATTTACAAAGCATGTCCCTGTCTCGAGAAATAGGAAAAGCATCAGGTATTCCGATTTTGGTATTCAATGACGGGGTTGCTAAATCAAGAAAATGAACAGTAATCATCCCAAAACTTACCACAAAATTGAAAGAGACTAGCCCAATTGGGAATTAGACTCTTTCATCTTAGTTTATGTAATCCCAAATCTTTTTTAAAGTGAAAAACATAAACAACTAGCAATTATGCAATCAAGGTTATTCATGTTGGCCGATAAATCCATAGTCCACACATGACTAGAATTTCACAACTAGATCCAAAGACAAATATCAAATGTCAAGGATGAAATGAATTAACACAAATGGAGGTTCATAACAAGTATCAAATAATATACTATAATTGTAGTTTGCAAGGAAATGAGAGCTAGCATTCTGCCTATTTGATTTCGAACTTCAAGTCCAAACTGTTTTTCACCATTGGAGGACTTAAACATCAACAATTATTGGTTCGGCACCTCTCTTAATCAAACCTGTTATGCAAGGGGAAAAAATGAAGTACCTCAATAGCATTTAAAAAGAATAGTACAAATATTTTAAATTTGGAAACAACAAAGATGATAATTTACCAGATTCAAATTCTTGAAGGTCCTCTGATCTTTCTTCGACGTTCAACTCGGTGTCCAATGGTCGAAGCCAATCTTGAGCACATATCAAAGGTTGCACAATTCTAGGAGTCAAAGAGCTCCTAAATGGATCCAGTACGCGTCCTTCGGTGCTAAAGGCAGATTTGGAAGCAACTGTGGACACTGGGACAGCCAATACATTATGGGTCATTTGAGAAAGTATTGGAAATCGAAGATTATTGCCCTTCCACCAATTTAAGATATCCAACTCCGGATCATCATCTTTACAGTCTTCACTCAAATATTTATCAAGTTTAGATTTAGAATTCTGTCCTCCAATTTCAACTTTTCTTTTCTTAAACTCCATTCTATACCTATCAGTGATCTTGTTGGAATTGGAGGCATCTCTATCACATGAAGAGCTGCTATGAGATGTACTAGGAAGTGAAGAAGTGGAGGAAAGGGAAGTGGCAGCCGAGCCGGTAGAGCTTGAGTCTCTTGCTGACAAATAACTCATACATAGCATCTCTAGCTAGACAAGCTACCATAGCACCATCGATTTCACCATACATTTACATGCAATGAACTCAAAATACTCGAATTTTGTTCTAGGATCAAGCATGTAAGTAATGAAAATCAACACATTCAGTTTCTCAACTCTTCCCCAATACTTATCATACTTTTCCTTCATTTTTTTTTGCCATTCCTCTCAAATCAGGAAGATCACTTTCTGCCATTTCAATCAAGACACCATTAATGTGACTAAACTCATTAATAAGATTATTGGATGTTACATGTCTAGAGCCAGAAATCTTCACTGTGAGGTCATAAAAGTTCTCCAAAAATAAAGTTAAGAATCTTGCCTTTTCCCAATCAGATTTTTTTGGCAATGACTCTAACTCACTAATCATGTATGGATCTTACTCCTCAAACCTTTGAAATGCCCTCTCAAATCTCTGAGCCGTGTCTAACATCAAGTACGTGGAGTTCCACCTGGTTGGCACATCTAGGCTAAGTAACCTTTTATAATCAATTTTTTCAATTTCTGCACATTCTTTAAACTTTTTCAACCAAGAAGGGGACTGCCTAATATACCTCACTGCAGCTCGGATGCAATCAATGGAGTGTCCAAATTTTTTTAGGCCATCACTTACAATCAGATTGACTATGTGGGCTACATACCTCACATGAGTTCATTTCCCCCCTAATATAGACTTATCCCAATTTTGTAATTTTCCCGCTAAATATTGCACAGCCACATCATTTGAACTAGCATTGTCAACTGTTAATGTCAAGACATTATAAATTCCCCATTCCAGCAAGCATTTCTCAATACTCTTCCCTATTTCATTCCCTTTATGGCTATTAATTGGACAGAAGTTTATGATTCTTTGTTCAATTTCCAATCTCAATAAATAAAGTGAGCCATCAAACACATGTAATTTATTCATTGGATAGATGTCCATGTATCAGTGGTAAGACAAATTCTACCAGCACTATGCTTCAGCATATTTTTCAACTTAGTCTTTTCATCTAAACACAACTGTGAGGACCCAGTTTATTTCCTATTTTCTCACCATATTTATTTATCATAAGTATTGATTTGTATAATTTAAATGGCCAAAAGTTATTTTGGAAACCCTAAGTGGATAAAAAAAAAACCTAAATTGTTTTGAAAACCCTAGTTTTCGACAAAACCCTAAATTTTCTTTAAAACCCTAATTGTAAATTGAATTCTATATGTATTTTTTCCCCCCTTTCTCGAAATCCTAATTTACAGTAAAACCCTAGTTGTATATCAAACCCTAATATGTTTTCTCAAAACCCTAATTATATGTAAAAATCAAACGTTCGTTATTTCAAGAATTTTCAGTGTGAATTTGTACGCGCACGAGAGTTATTAGGGTAATTGGGTGATTAGTAGCCTAAGTAAGTGTGATTAAGCTTTGATAGGCTAGGTTAAATTGAGTACCTATGGACTAATTTGATAGGAAAAGAAATCATGTGGGTAAGAGTGGAAAACAACCTAAGTTGTTAGGTTGAATTGGTGTGATAATTTTGACCAAACTTTGACTAGGTAAAAATATCTAATTGAGATTATCTTTTAGCTATTTAATAGCTTACATGAACCGGCCAAACAAGAAAAAAAAGGAGAAGGAAAAACGTGAAAAAAGAGAAGGAAAAGAAGAGAGGAAAAGAGAGGAAAAAGAGAGAAAAGCTTGGGGATTTTGCCAATTTCAACCATCAATCTTGCTTTGGGACTTGGAAGCACTTGGTAGTGAAGTTCAAATTTGGATTCAAGAGGGGTTTTGGTAGCTTAGGGTTTCTACTTGGTGGCAAGAGGTAAGTTGTTCTTCAAAATCTTTCTTTGATTTCATCTTGTAGGTTTAAGTTTTGTAGATTCTTGATGTTGTTCTTGTTGAAATTGGGTTGCTGAAGTGGGCTCTATGAAATCCCACATTTCTTGATTATTGGACTTCCATGATGTGTGTGGGTGTGTGATGGATGAGTTGTGTGAGTTCTTGAAGGGTAGCAAGATAGGAAAAGAAAGGAAGAAGCAAAATTGGTAGAAGAGGGGAAGTGCTGCCGATTTTATTTCCAATTTTTATACCCTGTTTTGGCTGTGAATTTTCATGAGTTTCTTGGTTTTTTTGGGAGCTGAAATGTTGGTTTATATGTATGTAAATTTATTTGCAAAAATCATTCCATTTGGTGTGTCAAAATCGCATGAAAAAAATGAAGTTAAAATCTGGAAAACAGTTTCCAGATTTATCGAACCTTGCTGCCCTGATATTAGTTGCTTTGTTCACTGTCTTCCTGTGCGAGATTTTAGCTAAATTTTGGTACAGATGTAGCTCATATACTGAGGTTGTTTTCTGCAAAATTTGGTGTTTTTCCAGTACCATTTCGTTACCCAAATGATGTTTCAAAACTGCCTCTTTAATCTGGAAAATTTTCCCCAGCTTTGAGCACTGTTTGAATTCATTTCGGTTTGAAATTCATTTACTTGAATTTATGGCTGAAATTTGGTGTGAACCTAGCCTATATATGTTAGTTTTGGTGTACCAAATCTGGTAATTTTTGGACTTGAATTCGTCACTCAAACAGTAACTTGAAAACTGCCCTGTATCTTCATGTTTCCAGAATTGCAGAATTTCGAACCACCCTAGTTTGAACTGCTATAATTTCTTGTTCAAGTGTCAGAATTGAGTTCCGTCAGTGGCTGTTGAAACTTCATATGTAGTAATATATTGTGTATAAATTTCAGAGATTAATTAATTTTATGTAATTTTTGGTAGATTTTCAAAATGTGCTGGATAACCAGCCTGACGGACACTGTCGACTTACTGTAGCTGAATGTTAAACGGAAATCTGGGTTAATTTCGTCCATAATTTTAATTTGATGTCTTCTGAAAAGTTTTAGAACTTTTAAAGAGGTTTCCAATGGTACCAAATGAGCAGAATTCTGACTTGTAAAACTTGAGTTATGATTTTTCAAAGTTTTCAGCTCAACTAGGAAAATTGTCGAACTTTCGACTTTTCGTTTTAAACTTCACCATCGATTAGGAAAACTCATTTTTTATTCTCTTTTAATCATTTTTAGGTCAAATTGCTGATTTTACGACTGATCAAAACTTGGACTCCGACCCCTACTTTGTCGGTGAGTGTTCAAGTGCATGTTTAATTGCTTTAAGTGATGTAAATAATTTTGAAAAGCATGCCTGTGTGCTGGTGGCGTGTACTTTATCACGCTCACCTTCTTGAATTGTCTCAAAATGAGCTTAACTGTTTAAAGGGTTCTTGTTCAACTGCTTGACTTGATTTTATTGTTGAAATTGTTTATAAGCGTAGGGGCCTTGAAACCCCATTGGGGATCCCCCTTGTCCAACAGGGGCTAGGGCAGGGTTGGGTAAACCATGGGTCTTTACTATTTAAAGTGCATTCGGTTGGAATGAGTCCACCGACTTGGCATACTCATAGTGGGTTGCCAAACACTTTTCAAATTTAGGAGTTCGCCCGGTCAAGGGGTGTAAGTAAGGGAGAGGGAGAAAAGTGATGAATATGGATTTGTGAGAGTGAGTGGTTGTGGTGTCAAGCGTATGAACAGAAATTGATACTTGTGAAGCGGAAAAAGTAACTACGAGATTGCGGAAAGCGTGGAGCCGCAACTGTATCCTTTAAATTGTATTGTTTAAAAGCTTTATTGCTAAATTCTTGTTTGGCTCGTTTATTGTTTTAATAATTCATTTAATTGCTTTCGTTGCTGTGCATGTTTTCTTAGCCTCTGGCGTTAGCTCATCCCAATTGTTTTCCTTGGGTTTGAGGGAGAGCCGCGTGAATCGAGGAAGCTAGTACTTGTATAGGATTTTCCCCTTTTTGTATAAGATTGATATTAATGGATGAGTTTGATGGTTTATGGTATTTTGGAGTTGTTATCAATGTAATTTTGATGAAATTTTGGGGTTGGTATTTTGTAGGAGTTTATTAGAAATTTTAATATCTTATGTTGATGACTTTACGAATGAACGTTTGGTTTATTATTTGGGAATTAGTAGTGAGTCCCCAGTGAGTGATACCCTGGGTTAATTGGGAGAGGTGGGGCTGTTACAACAACTGATAGCAATCTCTAGTAATTGTCCACCTAGAAGGTATTTTAAAAGAAGGACATACAGTTCGTATGACTTGTTGAAATCCTTTACCTTCTACATGTTTGAATGGCAATTCATCAACAATAAGCATGTAAGCCATGCTTTTTCTAATTACATCAGAGTCAAACTTCCAACTAACAAGTGCACTCTTCACATCCCCCCAGAAGTTTCAATTTCTCCTAAACATAATGTACTCTGTGACGACCCCACTTTCCCCTAAGGCGAACTGATAGGGTTTTTCTTTACTCCTCAAATTTTAAATAACCTTTATAACCCTATATTACCGCAAGTATACGGATCGTTTATGGAGTATAGGGAAATATAGGTGTCGGTCCCACGAGGAACTATGGTTTTGCAAATACTAAAATTTAATCACTTGCTTCATTATCTAGATAGACAATTATAGGAAGGCGGCGAATAAAGTAAGGAAAGCTAGATAAAAGGGAGAAGGCGGTAAACCGACCTAAGGAAGAGGGATAAAGCAATTAAAACCAACCGTTAGGTGTCAAAGACATCCAATTGGTGGAAGACAAGAAATAACAAGAAAGCAAGTAAAGAAATTAGAGAGTTAGGTTAGAGAGAGTTTTTAAGATCACGTTGGAGGAATCCTAGAGTGTTAGAATCCCTTGTTAAGTTAAGATTAGAAGTTAGTCAAGTTTATTATGTCCTTTGTCCAATGATTCGCTAAGGTATAACTTCCTTTTGTATGCTATCACTTTCGTCAATGGTCATGTGTAGTGCAAGCTCTCGTTTAAGATGAGCTAGTCACTCGGAATTGCTTTCGCTAGTTCCTTAACTCCTTTGAATCTTCCTTGACCTATTTTCATAAAGAAAAGAGAGAAACAAGTTACATAAGCTCAATGAAGTTATAGTATAAAACCAAAACCAACCAACTATATTCACTACTTTCGTGAGAATATAAGTTAGTGTTTAAGAACTTAGATCTTGTTGAAGGCAAGTTTTTCATTACTCATCAACATCAAATCAATTATAGTTGGTAGCTAATCAACCATAAAGCATAAGCACAAGTCTTAAACTAGCAAAATCATGGAGGACATAAATCACTCAACTATTTCATAATCACAACTAAAACAAGTTCATCCTACCTCTAGGATTAAAAGGCTTAGCTAGACATCATATTAAGAACATTTAAGCATGAAACAAACTTGCACAAAGCCATGAAATTAAAGCACAAGAGTCAAGTAAAGGAAGAATGAATCTTATTCAATTTCTTGAAGTTGAATCCATAAACTTCTTCACAAGTTGATCTCCCAAATGCAAAGTGCAAGATTCCTCACAACTTTCACTTTTACTCTCTTTAGAAACTACAAACTAAGAACCAGAACTAATCTAATGAACTAGAGCTATTCTCTAGTCTTTTTCCTCTCTTGAATTGAATTTTTTTATGGAATACTTGAATTGTATACCAAAGGCCCTATTTATAGAAGATTTCAACCATATGCATCCAAAATTATGTCATGTGAATACAAGACAATTTGGCTTTCAAAAGTCAAGGAAAATGGCTTCTTAAATTTCTTTGTCTTCATGCATTGAATCCTTTGAATTTCAATCTCAAATGAGTTGTAATGTTGAAGCAATTTGTGTTTTGAATTAGCAATGAGTTGTTTCTTCAACTTCACAAGATTCTTCACGCAGCTTTCATTGAAATTCTTTTGAAAATTGAGTTGGAAGTAAGCTGAAAAACTGGAATTCGGCTGCAACTTGCAGCTGTCACTTTCTGACGATCCGCGATGCAGATTCGCGAGGCAGAGGCTCGCGGATCACATCGCGGATCCGCTTCCCCTGTCTCCTGTGAGAGGGATTCGCGAGCTATTTGAAATTTTCACTTGTTGGTTCGTGTATTGACTCGTGACTCCACTTGAAACTTGCAAATTCCGAGCTTTTTGTTGTGAAATTGGCACGTTAATTGCTCCGACTTTTATCCCTTTGATTCCTCGTTGATTGAATTGCAATTTGCATTTTTCAATTTTTCTTCCAAGCTTCTTGGCAAATATCCACA
Organism: Gardenia jasminoides; assembly: GCA_013103745.1. Classification (NCBI taxonomy): domain Eukaryota; kingdom Viridiplantae; phylum Streptophyta; class Magnoliopsida; order Gentianales; family Rubiaceae; genus Gardenia; species Gardenia jasminoides. The sequence continues at coordinate 20,230,055 of CM023097.1, read as the reverse complement.
TTTTCATCTCATTTGATAATTGAACAAGCAATCCTACAAAAACATGAAGATTTCACCACATTAATCCATAGAAATTCAATTTTCATCATTGAAGCCATCAAATGCAAAATTAACTAGAAACCCTAGTTCATTAGCTACAAAAATACCAAAAATACACAAAAACTACATAATTAAACCTATTAAAAACATGCAAAATATTGACTTATCAATTCCCCCTCACTTGAACCATTGCTTGTCCTCAAGCAATCAAGAATTACAAACCAACAATGATTTAAGTGTTTGTGCATCTTAATTTCATTTTCTCAAAACAAAGTAGATAACCATTTTGCAATCATCCATTAAACCACAAGTACTCATAATATCAAGTAAAAGAGAGTAATCATACCAAAATTTCAACTAGTTCAATTCAATTTCTCATTCCTCATCCAATTCCACACGCAAAGTGAATCATATAGTCAATAATGCTTTCTAAACCCATAATCATTTTCAAGAGAGGGATTTATTCATATAACATATCAAACATATATTTAAACTGTGAAAATGCCTTTTGACAAGAAGATCGACATTTTTAGATGAAGATCCCCTGTTACTCAACATTTCACTTTATTTGTCTACTTTTTATTCAAGTACCGTTTGACGCAAAAGTCGACATTTTTAGATGAAGACTCCCGGTTACTAAGCACATTGAAATAGAGCTTTCATTTTTCTTTTTCTTCTTTTTTGTAAGTAACATAAATAAATATTCCCTCAAAAGAACAATCATGAGAAAAGTACTACATTTATCAATAACATTTATCACTCTACTATGTAAAAATCAAACAAAGAAAAGAAATCTCATTAAACATACAAAATTAGGCATAATTTCCTCCATTTTACAAGATATACTTTCCTTAAATTGCAAAAATTTTAATCACAAAATAGTCATCTCCAAGTTATTTGAGAATTTGAAAGAATTTGGTACAGGATTGTCGAAAAATTTTAGCAAATTTTTACCATATCTCAATTCAATCACATAATTAAACATATAAGCACAATTTCCTCCCCCCACACTTAAAATGTACATTGTCCTCAATGTGTAAGAAGGAATAAAAAGATAAGAAAGGAAAGAAAGAAATACTCCCCTTTTAATGAGATTGAATTGGTCCGCTTTGCCATTCGCCAATGAATAACCTTGAATACCTGAAAAATTTGACAAGAAACTGCAGGAAAAGGTTAAACTCCTTGGATCCGCGAATCACAGGTTGCGTTTCAGTGCGCGGATTTGGCTGGGTAGCTCTCAGAAGTTGATCCGTGACCCATGGATCCGCGATGTATACATCGCGTATTGGTCCGCGAATGCTCAGAAAACTTCTCTGATCCTGATCCGCGAGCTTAAGATCCGCGAGGTATACCTCGCGTATCATATAGCGGATCCTTCTGGAAATTGGATTCTGCAATTTTTCTGCGACTGTTTCACTGGACAATCAATTTCTACTATTTCCAGAACAAAAATCCTGCATGTTAATTATGCAATGCACTTTCTCTAACATATGTAATATGATCAAAACAACATAATTAACCTCATTTCTTGAATCATAAACAACTAAAACACAAATTGAGGTATGAAGATGTTTGCATTTTCACTATTCATCGTGCACCAAAAAGGTTATTTTTGCATGCTTGACTTTCCTACAAGACAAACAAGACAAACAAAAAAAACATACTTAAAAACATAAAACACACATGTTTAAACATAAAAACACACCAAACTAACACAAACTTTTAAACAAAATTGGGTTGCCTCCCAAGAAGCGCTTTTGTTTAAAGTCGTTGGCTCGACTCAAAAGTGTTCCTCTTTAAAATCACGTTGGAGGTGAAAAGGAACTTGTTCCTTCCCAAGGGCTAAAGCTTTTGGTTCCATGCATCATTAATGAAGCTTCCTCTTTCTCCAAATTATCCTCATCATCAAACAAAGAAGGATTAGAATTATCACATATTAAATGAGGAATTTTCGAGAAACATTTAAACCAATCCCAAAGTTTACTTGGTTTTTTCCTTTTTTCTTCATTAACTTTAGGGATTTCATGCTCTATAAAGATCTCTTTTCCTTTGTTCTTCACATGGAACAAGTCATTAACAAATAAGCCATCATTATGCAATTCTTGAACAATATCTACTTCTTTTGGCTTAAAAGCTTTTCCATGCCATAATTCAAGATCTTTATTTTCATGGAGGTTAAACACCAATTCTTCTTCATTTACTCTAAACTTAATTATGCCTTCTTGAACATCAATTAGAGTACCGGCAGTGGCTAGAAATGGTCTACCTAATATAATAGGTAAATGAACATCTTCTTTCATGTCAAGGACAATAAAGTCGACCGAAATAAAGAAATCCTTAACCTTTATAAGGACGTTTTCAATCATACCAACCGGGCGCTTTAATGACCTATCCGCCAATTGAAGAGTGATGTTTGTGTCCTCCATCTCCCTTAAATCAAGTCTCCGAGCTATGGAAAGTGGCATCAATGATACACTTGCACCTAAATCACATAAAGTATTAGTAAATTGGAGATGACCAATGGTACAAGGTATAGTAAAGCTTCCCGGATCCTTGAGTTTTTGTGGGAGTTTATTTTGAATTCTTACCGAACATTCCTCCGCTAATGCTATGGTCTCATAATCTTCAATCTTCCTCTTTTTGGATATGATATCCTTCAAAAATTTAGCATAAGAGGGAATTTGTTAAATAGCATCAATAAAAGGAATGTTAATTCTTATTTGTTTAAACATTTGAGCGATTTTCTCAAATTCCTTCTTCTTATTGCTCTTCTTCAACCTATCAGGAAAAGGAATAGAGTTAGAAGCATTCTTAATAGGAATATGAGAAGAAGGAATATCAATATCAACATGGTTATCTACTTCTTCCTTTTCCTTATTTTCCTCATTTTCATCATTTTTACCAAGGTTATTATCCTCTAATGTTCTACCACTCCTAAGAGTGATTGCATTAACGTGTCCTCTTGGATTAACCTCAGTTTTACTTGGAAGCTCCCCCGGTTTTCTTTCATTAAATGCATTAGCTAATTGACCTATTTGGAATTCTAGACTTCTATGTATATGGTCAATTTTCTTATCCATTTGTTCAAAACTTTCTTTTGTACTTTGAGCATGCTTTTCTAGAGCTTTTTCCCAAGTTGGTTGAGGTTCAAGTGGTTTAGGAGGAAATCTGGGTGGATTAGAAGATATTTGGTTATGAGGCTGATCCCTCCATCCAAAGTTAGGATGATTCTTCCATCCGGGATTATAAGTACTTGAATAAGGATTGTTTTGAGGTGGTCGGTTGAAGTTGTTGGCAAAGTTAACTTGCTCAACATTCTTACACATGCAAGTGTCATCATTACCACCATAATTTGAACAATAAGCATTACTTACACAAGAATTTAATCCATTTCCTCCTTGTTTACTAAACATGTTAGTAAGATTTTGCATTTGAGCACATAATATGTTAATTGTGTCGAGTTCATACATACCGGCCGATCTTCTTTGGTTACCTCTTTCATTAGCCCATTGGTAATTGTTAAAAGCCATTTCTTCAATCAAACCTTGAGCTTCTTCGGTAGATTTTGCCATTAACAATCCACCGGCCGCGGCATCTATGATGTTTTTGGTTGGTATAGAAAGACCTTGATAGAACGTTTGTACTACCAACCATTCTGGAAGACCATGGTGGGGGCATCTTCTTTGGAAATCTTTGAACCTCTCCCAAGCTTCATACAATGATTCGCCATCTTGTTGGTGAAAACCTGTAATATCCATACGAAACTTATTAGTTTTGGCAGGAGAAAAATACTTATTTAAAAATGCTTTTACCAAATCACTCCATGAAGTAAAAGTATTGGGTGGATGAGAGTTAAACCATACCTTTGCTTTGTCACAAAGTGAAAAAGGAAACAACCTTAATTTAATGGCATCATCACTTACTCCATTGTATTTAACAGTACCACATAAATCCGTGAAGTTAGCAAGATGTGTGTTGGGGTCCTCGGTTGCATTTCCTCCAAATTGGCTTCTTTGGATCATTTGAATGAGTGCCGGTGAAATTTCAAAGTTATTAGCATTAATAGTCGGCCTTGCCACACTTGTTTGAGTATCGGATTCATCCGGCAAGGCATAATCTCTTAATTCTCTTGGCCTTGATTCCTCCATTGCTATGGATTGTTCATCTTCACTTTTCACCACAATATTTTCTTCTTGTTGTTGGACACGTCTCCTTCCTCTTCTCGCCGTCTTGATCTCTTGGATGAAGAGATTGGTGTGGTGTACCTACAAGAAACAAGGAAAAATACTACAAAAAATAAAATCTAGACTAATAAAGTTTGTTTTAACTTTAATGTTGCACCTAGGCCTAGTTTGAGAAACTAGTCTAGAAAAACCGTTAGGTACCCGACAACGGCGCCAAAAACTTGATAGGGTTTTCTTTACTCCTCAAATTTTAAATAACCTTTATAACCCTATATTACCGCAAGTATACGGATCTTTTATTGAGTATAGGGAAATATAGGTGCCGATCCTACGAGGAACTATGGTTTTGCAAACACTAAAATTTAATCACTTGCTTCATTATCTAGATAGACAATTATAGGAAGGCGAATAAAGTAAGGAAAGCTAGATAAAAGGGAGAAGGCGGTAAACCGACCTAAGGAAGAGGGATAAAGCAATTAAAACCAACCGTTAGGTGTCAAAGACATCCAATTGGTGGAAGACAAGAAATAACAAGAAAGCAAGTAAAGAAATTAGAGAGCTAGGTTAGAGAGAGTTTTTAAGATCAAGTTGGAGGAATCCTAGAGTGTTAGAATCCCTTGTTAAGTTAAGATTAGAAGTTAGTCAAGTTTATTATGTCCTTTCTCCAATGATTCGCTAAGGTATAACTTCCTTTTGTATGCCATCACTTTCGTCAATGGTCATGTGTAGTGCAAGCTCTCGTTTAAGATGAGCTAGTCACTCAGAATTGCTTTCGCTAATTCCTTAACTCCTTTGAATCTTCCTTGACCTATTTTCATAAAGAAAAGAGAGAAACAAGTTACATAAGCTCAATGAAGTTATAGTATAAAACCAAAACCAACCAACTATATTCACTACTTTCGTGAGAATATAAGTTAGTGTTTAAGAACTTAGATCTTGTTGAAGGCAAGTTTTTCATTACTCATCAACATCAAATCAATTATAGTTGGTAGCTAATCAACCATAAAGCATAAGCACAAGTCTTAAACTAGCAAAATCATGGAGGATATAAATCACTCAACTATTTCATAATCACAACTAAAACAAGTTCATCCTAACTCTAGGATTAAAAGGCTTAGCTAGACATCATATTAAGAACATTTAAGCATGAAACAAACTTGCACAAAGCCATGAAATTAAAGCACAAGAGTCAAGTAAAGGAAGAAGGAATCTCATTCAATTTCTTGAAGTTGAATCCATAAACTTCTTCACAAGTTGATCTCCCAAATGCAAAGTGCAAGATTCCTCACAACTTTCACTTTTACTCTCTTTAGAAACTACAAACTAAGAACCAGAACTAATCTAATGAACTAGAGCTATTCTCTAGTCTTTTTCCTCTCTTGAATTGAATTTTTTTATGGAATACTTGAATTGTATACAAAAGGCCCTATTTATAGAAGATTTCAACCATATGCATCCAAAATTATGTCATGTGAATACAAGACAATTTGGCTTTCAAAAGTCAAGAAAAATGGCTTCTTAAATTTCTTTGTCTTCATGCATTGAATCCTTTGAATTTCAATCTCAAATGGGTTGTAATGTTGAAGCAATTTGTGTTTTGAATTAGCAATGAGTTGTTTCTTCAACTTCACAAGATTCTTCACGCAGCTTTCATTGAAATTCTTTTGAAAATTGAGCTGGAAGTAAGCTGAAAAACTGGAATTCGGCTGCAACTTGCAGCTGTCACTTTCTGACGATCCGTGATGCAGATCCGCGAGGTAGAGGCTTGCGGATCACATCGCGGATCCGCTTCCCCTGTCTCCTGTGAGAGGGATTCGCGAGCTATTTGAAATTTTCACTTGTTGGTTCGTGTATTGACTCGCGACTCCACTTGAAACTTGCAAATTCCGAGCTTTTTGTTGTGAAATTGGCACGTTAATTGCTCCGACTTTTATCCCTTTGATTCCTCGTTGATTGAATTGCAATTTGCATTTTTCAATTTTTCTTCCAAACTTCTTGGCAAATATCCACATTTTCATCTCATTTGATAATTGAACAAGCAATCCTACAAAAACATGAAGATTTCACCACATTAATCCATAGAAATTCAATTTTCATCATTGAAGCCATCAAATGCAAAATTAACTAGAAACCCTAGTTCATTAGCTACAAAAATACCAAAAATACACAAAAACTACATAATTAAACCTATGAAAAACATGCAAAATATTGACTTATCACGAACCGAAGGGTTCAGTGGACTGCCTGGCCAACTCTCGCCGGGACTCACTACAGATATCAAATAATTAGAGATTCCGATCCTCAATAATTACATCCAAATATTCCAAAATAATAACATAATCCAAAAATTTACATTTCCATAAGTCATTTGAAATTTCAATTGTACATTTAAATTTAATATGGATCAAGAGATTATAAAATTTATCCAAGCATTAAAACTCAACATTGTCTCAAAATAAAGTAAAACTCCAAATTACATGGATATAAAGTTTTCAAATATCTCCATCTTAAAGTTTACAACCAACTTCAAACTTACAAAATGGAACAAGTCCACTAATACATCGGTACTTAAACAAAAGGTAGCACACTAGACTTTTAAGCCAAAAGCAAACTCGCCGACCTCTTACACAACCCTGCTAAGGAAAACAAAAGGGAATGGGGTAAGCTAAAACTTAATGAGGTCCTAAATAAAACATGCAGTCACATTAAAAAATAGGAGAACTCAAGTAGTCAAATATCACATTTAAAATATAAAATAAAGAAACAAATATCACAACCAAGTACAAAATACATCGAGCCTCTCAACTAGGAGATCGTGTTCATGAGGAGAACACTGCTTGAGCCTTTCAACTAGGATCAGGTTAAAGAATACGACTCGAGCCTCTCAACGAGGAGATCGTATTCATGAGGAGAACACTACTCGAGTTAACAAGCAGACATAAGACAAATATAGTAGTAAGTAAATTTAAAAGGATACGGGTGGTTTCCAAAAGCCAATTCCACAAGAGTTTGATCATAAAATAGCCCGTTGACTTTCCGTCAATTTTTGAAGTCAAGAACCAAAGTCCGTAGAGCACCACTTTACCCCCACAACCGTCCACCGTTCACCCCCTTACCGGGCCCGAACACCTCAAAGAAACTAATTTAGGTAATACTCGAGTATACCAAATTCCAAAGGATCAGATATAATAACCCATGGTTCGACAATTTTGTCGACCAGTACCTCTTAGCTGGCTCGATACAATTGACTTGCCAATGGGGTTTTGGGGTATCTGGAACCCTAAATGAATCAAATTAGTCAATGGGATATCACCCAGACGACTTTTCACATCAATATATACCAAGCCACAAACGAATCAAATTAGTCGACGGGATATCACCCGAATGACTTTTCACATCAAAGTACACAAAGTCAAATCACAAATCGAGCAAGTCAAATTTCAAGCAAAAGTCAAACGGGAGAGTTCAAGTGCAATAATGTACACACTTGACTCAACCACAAGAACCCAAAGGTGTATTACATGGAACAAGAGACTATTCACATTCCAAGTAGTTCACATAGTTCACGTAGTTCAAGTTTCATGTAGTTCATGTAGTTCAAGTATTCACGTAAACAAGCGAGGAACACTCACCAAACAAACCAAGTAACCTCAAATGTACGCGCATTGATCACCCTCGATATCACCTTCGAATCCTAAGCACAAACAATGCATGCAACCATTAACTCAACCAAGTAAGAGAAAGCAACTTAATAAGTGCAAATACATGCAACTAGTTCATGCTTCTAAACTAGGAAGTTCTAGGAAGGCTCAAGATCGCAAAATGAGGAGATGTTGAAGGTTTACTAGATTCATAAGTCAAGTATAATATTTGGAATGAAATGAGAGCGCAAGACCTAAGAAACATCAAGATTCGACCAAGGAAGGAATTTGCACTAAAGCTGGAAATTCGTCTTAACAGTTGGCTACGTGCAGTCCCGGGAAAATGGGTATAACTTGGTGTAGAAAAATCGAAATTGAGTGCTGTCAGTGGCGTTAGAAACTAGACTCATAGGGATTTCCAACGGTATATGTTTTATCTCCCAGTTCATTTCCTATCAATACCAGAAAATCAGGGAAGTTGACTGAAATTTCATTTCTGACGGAGTGACTGGCAGAATTTTCTTGTGCACTTTAAAAGGTTTTCATCCTTCAAAATGATTTGATTTCACTCCCCAAAACTCATCATCCACATTAGGTTTAAGGTCATAACAAGTACATCAAGCCCTGTTATCACACCTTATTACACAATTGAAGCAAAACAGCCCCTTCATTCTACCTCCACTGGAAATTCGTCCAGCCACCAAAAACAGAAAACAACGTGCTATTTAAACCTTCTTAAGCTCAATATTTTTATTCCAATCCAACATATACTTGTAGGTCAAAGTCCCATAGGGTTAGTTGAGCAAATTTTAACCAAAATTCACCATGAAACATGTGAAATCAAAGCTGAAAATTTCAGCTTGTTCGCCGGCCAGCAAGCATAAATATTTTTCAAGGTTTCCAACTCTCAAACCAACTAATCCTCTAAATATCAACTCATCAGCCATAACTGTGACAGCCCCACTTTCCCCTAAGGCTAACCAAAGGGTTGGCGGGCTGCCTGCCCAACTCTCGCCGGGACTCGAGCATTCAATATTACTAACTTAAACGGGTAAACCACCAAACATAGTAACATTAATAATAAAACTATAAAGTAATGTTTAATCTTAAAATTACAGTCATTCACTCAAAACACTTAAGATCCTCGAGCTATATTTTAATACATTTCATAAGTCTAAAATATACACCACCAATAGATTTCACAAAAACATTTCTCCATACTCGAGACAAAAGTCTAAAGATCAAGCACTAGCCCTATCTAGGCTTCGGGACCCTCGTCACCTGTTAAGGAAAATCAAACGGGAACGGGGGTGAGCTAAAAAGCTCGTGAGTTTCCAAAAGACAAGCACATGCATTTAAAACAGTAATATAATAGGCACTAATTTAAACACGTAGGAAAATTAAATTTAACACACAAGGAGAATACAGTGGCTCTCAGGAGCCTAGTCCACATTTCACGAACATTTTTAGTAGTCGACACTCTGTCGACTTTCAATCCAAGTAGACGACTTTTCACGCCAAACTCCAACCACCAAACTCCCCCTACCGGGCTCGCACGCCAAACACTTAAACAGTTAATAGATAACCACTCAAGGGACACGGCCAAGAGTGGTTATATAACACTTTTCTTCTCCAACGTGTAATACAGGCAAAACACGTAAGTTACCGACTCTACTTAGAAGGGAGTAATAAAGTATACTCTCCTTCAAGTGAGAAGTTCAACAAATTCCAAATTTCACATTTGAAACAAATAACATGCCTTGGAGCACGTGCACGCACAAAGCATTTAACATGCATTGAAAACTCACCGATAAAGTGCGGGTCGGAGTCCAAATTTTGGCCAAGTGGCAAATCAACACTGCACCCTAAAATAATGATAAGAGAGCGAAAATAAGTTTTCCTAGTTCATTGGCTAAATTTCATTCAAAAGAAAGTAAACTCGATAACTTTCCATTTTGAGCTGAAAATTTGAAAAATCATAACTTGAGTTATACAAATCAAAATTTCACGAATTTGGTGCCGTTAGAAACCTCTTTTAAAGTTCTAAGACTTTGTAGAAGGCATCCAGTTAAAATTCTGGGCGAAAACTGCCCAGATTTTTGTTCAACGTAAAGTTACAGTATTGAGACAGGACACATCAGGCTGGCCGACCAGGCTACTTTGAAAATTTGTCATAAATTACAAAAAATTAGTTAGCCTCTGAAATTTATACAAAATATAGTACTACATAAGAAGTTTCAACATCCACTGACGGAACTCAATTCCGACACTCGAGCATGAAGTTATAACAGTTCAAACAGAGGGGGTTCAAATTTCTGAAATTTCTGGTTTCCAGTTTGACAGGGCATAATTCACAGCTTCGTTTGAGCGGCTAATTCTTAGTCAAAAATTACCAAATTTGGTAAAATAATACTTCCATATATAGGCTAAGTTCATACCAAAATTCAACCAAAAATTCGAATGGGAAGGCAGTTTTCTACATTTCCAAAGTTCACTCATCGAAACTTTTCAAACCAGGAAAGTTGAATTCCTCTTCTTCTATTCTTTCATAATCAACATATACTAGAACCATTTGATCTAAATTTCCACCCTGAGCTGGTATTAGTCTTCCTTAACCTAACGATGATCAAGAAATGGCCACAACTTTTAGCAAAATTATCACGAAATAATCCCATAAAGATTTGGGCAGCATAATGCTAAATTTTCCAGTTTTTAGCTTCAACTCAACACTCATTCTTGCTATGACTTTTAAAGAGCTTTTGTGGGGAAAATTTAACAACTTAACACCCAACATTTAAGCCTCACATTTAGCCTTCAAGCATGCCAAAAACTCAGCTACAATTCAGGGGAAAAATAGCAAGGTATTCAGCCATCCCTCATGCCCCAAAACAGAATTTTCCTCAAGTCATTCTTCCTATAACTCTTGAAGACTTTTGTGGGGAAAAATTACCAACTTAGAGCTCATCAATTAAGCATTAAAACCAGCCTCTAAGCTTAAATAAGTGCAGCCACAAAATTTTAAAAGCAAACAGCCATTCTTAACCTCATTTTTCCTCTCTTGCTCTCGGTTTTTTCCTTGGAGGTTTTCTTTGAAATCAAGCCAACAACTTCCAATATAATCACACACATCTCATCAAATATCAAGCTAGTAGACATTTACACATCTTTGTGGGAGTCCAAGAGCCCACACATCAAACATAGCCAACAAATACAACCCATTGCAACTCTAACAACTACAACTCCAAGAATCAAACTCAAAGCTTTTATCTTTAGTGTAGAAAGATTACCTCTTCTTCTAGTTGCTTGAGCAAGATTAAGATGACCCAAAAATCTGTTGGTCTTGTTCCTAGGTTTTGATGATAACAAAATAAAATGATGATTTGGACTAATGTTTTTATGTGAGAATTTTGTTAGAACAGGTCCTTGATTCATTGGAAAAGAAAAGAAATCAATTCAAGATGAATTGAGAAGATGCTAACTTATCGGACACTTCTATCGGACATCATTATCATTGGACGTCGATAGAATTAAAGATGAAATCAAAGCTCTCTGTCGGACGAAAAGCTATCGGACGAGAATTATGCATCGGCCGTCCGATAAAGAAGCAACCTATCGGACGCTTGTGTCGGACGACAAAACCATCGGACGTCCGACGTTGAGAAGAACCTGTCGGACACTCCTATCGGACACATAACATTGTATCGGACGTCCGATAGGTCCAACGGCTATTTTTCAACAGCCATATTTTTGACCGTTGGAGAGGTTCTTGAGGCCATTTCTCACACTCTATAAATACCCACAAGTTCAAGAAGATTATAGACTTTTGCCTACATGAAATACAAGCTTACAAGTGAATATTTGGGTAGAAATCTTCTTTGTTTGTTGTATAGGTGTGGGGAAAGTTGGGTTTGTGAGGTTGCTCAAGTGAAGGTTACTCTATAGGAGGCATAAAACCTTGGTGAAGGTGAGCCTATCACTTGGAGTGGTAAAACCTTGGTGAAGGTTGCCTCACTTGTAATAGTAGTTCTTAGTTGGTTGGTGAGCTTTCAATTGTGGCTAGTTGAGGGTTTACTTGGAGAGTAGTAAAACTCCTTTGCTCAACCAAAGGGTGTTTGGGGTGAGGAAGGAGTGATCCTTCACTTGTACAAGTTGGTTAGTGTCACTATCAATTGAAGAAACTATTTGGTGAATTCAACTCCAAGTTTGGAAGAAGCTTGGGAGTTTGATTGGTTTGAATTCCTTTTACCTTTTTGTTACTTTATTCTTTGTGGTTTAAGATTGTTTACATTTATCATTATTGTGGTTGTTTGAGTACTTGTTTGCTTGAACAATTTTAGTTGATTTCTTGGGTTGCATTTCGGGACCAACAATTGGTATCAGAGCTTGGTCTCCTTGAGATTAAGCTCAATCGGCTTAGGAGTAAAGATGGTAACCATAATGTATTGTTTTTAGAAGGGCAATCCATCGTTAGACCTCCCATGTTCAATGGTATAAATTATATTTGTTGGAGGGATAGAATGGAAATATTTTTGCAATCTATAGATATAGAATTGTGGTTTATTGTTAGTGAAGGACCTTATGAGGCTACAATTATAGATGAAACAACCGGTAGAAATAGAATTAAAACTAGAAGTGAATTAAGTGCTCAAGATAGATTTAATCTCTCTTTGAATGCCAAGGCCATGAATGTATTGTACAATGCCCTAGATGCAAATGAATCTACTAGAGTAAAAGGGTGCAAATCGGCCAAGGAAGTATGGGATAAGTTGAGAGATATGTATGAAGGGAGTGACAATGTTAGAGAACAAAGGAAATCTATGCTTGTTGCTCAATATGAATCTTTTAAAATGCATCCTCATGAAAATGTTGATAAAATGTTTTGTAGATTCAATGATATTATTAAAGATCTTGAATTGCTTGAAAAGGTATACACTTTGGGTGAGAAAAATAGAAAAATTTTGAATGCCTTGCCAAAAGAATGGGAAAATAAAGTCACCGCTATAGAAGATGCAAAAGACTTAAATTCTATGTCTATTGAATCTCTTGTAAATTCGTTAACCTCTTATGAGTTGAAATTAAAAGCACAAGATGATGAAGCATGGATCAAGAGAGGCATAGCATTCAAGGCCTCACAAGAAGATGATGAAGATGTGAAGCTAAATAACATCTCAAGAACATTGAAGAAGCTTCTAAATAAGAGAAGCTCTAGAGGAGGAAGAGCAAGCAATGATAGAAGAGAAAAACTCAAGAATTTCAAAATTACTTGGGACGAATGCAATTGGGATGAAGAAATGGAAGAAGAAGAAGAATCAACCCAAATGGCACTTATGGCATTTGGAGATAATAAGGTAAACTCTAATCACTCTCTTAGTGATGAAGATGATGATAATGATGATATGCAAGTTCTTATGATCAAAATGCATAAAAATTTGAAAGAATCTTATGCCAAAAATAAGGATTTGAAAATAAAAATAAATACTTTATTGGAAGAAAATTCTAGACTTTTTCAAGAAAATAAGAATTTGAAAAAAGAAAATGATGATTTGAAAAATTACAAAATTGATTTTGATTGCAAAATGATTTGAAAAAGAAGTTGGAAAATAAAACAAAGTTTTATGAAAAATGTTGGAGGAACAAAATCTTTTAAAGAAAAGAATTAATGATTTGAATACTTCTCTCCAAAAGGAGAAACAAAATGTTTTACAAAGAAAGAAAACCATATTTTACATGGCCAAAATGATTTTATTATTTCTAGAAAAAGAAGAACTAAATTTATTAAACCTACTTTTGTGAATGATTCTAGTATTATGTGTCATTTTTGTTGCCAATTTGGACATATGCAAAATGATTGCTATGTGAAGAAAAATATAAGAAAAGGCATGAAATCTATGTGGATTATTAGATCATGTTATACTAACTCTCATTCATAATGTTCTCTTTTTTTAAAAAAAAAAAAACTTTGGGCTATAATTCATTAAGTACTTTGTTGGAATTGTTAAATGTTGGGTATTGGTATTTGTTCCTTTGATTTTGGTATTGTGATATTGTTGATTTTGGTATTGTGATATTGATGATATTGTGATACTTGAAGTTTAAATGTGGTTGAATTGTTAAATAGTTTGAATGACTAAGTGAGGGGGAGTTAATATGTTTTTTGATTGATGACAAAAGGGGGAGATTGTTGGATGATTTTTTCTAAATTGTTAGATGATTATGATTTTTTCTAAATCATTTTAACTCATATTGAGGGGGAGTTTCTTTCTATTCCCTTGCAAAATCATCATTTGGTTTGTCATCATCAAAAAGGGGGAGATTGTTGGTCTTGTTCCTAGGTTTTGATGATAACAAAATAAAATGATGATTTGGACTAATGTTTTTATGTGAGAATTTTGTTAGAACAGGTCCTTGATTCATTGGAAAAGAAAAGAAATCAATTCAAGATGAATTGAGAAGATGCTAACTTATCGGACACTTCTATCGGACGCACATCATTATCATTGGACGTCCAGATAGAATTAAAGATGAAATCAAAGCTCTCGTCGGACACAAAGCTATCGGACGCAGAATTATGCATCGGCCGTCCGATAAAGAACGAAGCAACCTATCGGACGCTTGTGTCGGACGCACAAAACCCATCGGACGTCCGACAGACGTTGAGAAGAACCTGTGGACACTCCCTATCGGACGATAACATTGTATCGGACGTCAGATAGGTCCAACGGCTATTTTTCAACAGCCATATTTTTTGACCGTTGGAGAGGTTCTTGAGGCCATTTCTCACACTCTATAAATACCCACAAGTTCAAGAAGATTATAGACTTTTGCCTACATGAAATACAAGCTTACAAGTGAATATTTGGGTAGAAATCTTCTTTGTTTGTTGTATAGGTGTGGGGAAAGTTGGGTTTGTGAGGTTGCTCAAGTGAAGGTTACTCTATAGGAGGCATAAAACCTTGGTGAAGGTGAGCCTATCACTTGGAGTGGTAAAACCTTGGTGAAGGTTGCCTCACTTGTAATAGTAGTTCTTAGTTGGTTGGTGAGCTTTCAATTGTAGCTAGTTGAGGGTTTACTTGGAGAGTAGTAAAACTCCTTTGCTCAACCAAAGGGTGTTTGGGGTGAGGAAGGAGTGATCCTTCACTTGTACAAGTTGGTTAGTGTCACTATCAATTGAAGAAACTATTTGGTGAATTCAACTCCAAGTTTGGAAGAAGCTTGGGAGTTTGATTGGTTTGAATTCCTTTTACCTTTTTGTTACTTTATTCTTTGTGGTTTAAGATTGTTTACATTTATCATTATTGTGGTTGTTTGAGTACTTGTTTGCTTGAACAATTTTAGTTGATTTCTTGGGTTGCATTTCGGGACCAACAAAATCCATCACCAAGAGCTCCTCTTTCCACCTCAAGATTCGGTCAGCCCTCTCCTTCAAGAGCTCCCAAGCTTCAAGTCTTCTAAACAAGTGTTTTGCAAGGAAATGAGGGGTTTTCTTTGAGAGGAAAATGGAGGGTTGAAGCCTGCTGAAATGGAGAGCTTGAGGAGAGGATGAAGAGCAATTTTTTGTTGAGAAAATGGGAGAGAGTGATCGGCTGAAATGGAGGGGAAGAGAAGAGAAAATTGGGTTGTTTGGTCATAAAGATTTGACAAGACATAAAGCCCAAATTCATGGGTTATTATCTTATCTAAATTTTCATGTCTTGCAACTTGATTTTTGGAGGGAATGGAATGACTAATTTAGCTAGAAGATTAAAGGGGTAATCTTGGTTAAGTGGGAGAAAAGAAAAGAGGAATTAAAATGAATTGGAGGAAATTAAATGGATAAAACAATCGCAAGATTAAAAATCCTAGTTTTTGGGAAATTAATCCAACTTTAACTAAGGTTTCAAAACCCTAATTATATTCACTCTTATTAATTCACTTCTAGTCAATGGGTTGCATTCCTAATCTACGAGTGATCATCCTTACTCTCCTTCACTACTTCACTCACGGCCCGAGTTTTTATCTCGAAAAACGTGTTTTCTCATTTTCTCACTAATTGGTACAAAAAACGAATTTAAAAAAGTAAACGGGATGTTAAAAATCTACGAGGGGTATATGTGAAATAGAAATTGAATTTCTTGAAATAAAAATGAATTTCTTTTTAAATTTTTGAAAAACATGAATCAGGACAATAATGATAATATTCAAATGGGTTAACGATAATAATAATAATTAAATTAATAAATTTTGAGGCCCTCACATCCTTCCCCCCTTAAAAGAATTTTGTCCTCAAAATTCTCACCTTGCTGGGCAAATAATTCTGAATGCTTCTTCCGTATTTCTTCTTCCACTTCCCAAGTTGCCTCCTCGATGTCGTGATTTCTCCAAAGAATCTTGACTAAAGGGATTTCTTAGTTCTCACATCCTTTGCTTTTCTGCTTCAAAAGTTTCCTAGAAGTTACCTTGAGCACTTAAGGCAATTACACCCGATGACCACCAAAAGTGAACCATTTCAAACTAATTCCCTTAAACCATCACGATACTTAATTGAAAAGGAAGATCCACACACTTAAACAACTACTGTAACACCTAAAGAGGAGATCAAAATTTTCGAAAACCTTCATTTAAAAGAGGATTTAAAACTATAAGAGACCTCATTTTTCATCCACGAGTTCAAACTCGGATCAAATCAGCATTTTCAAAGTAAAGTCATATGTTTTAAAAGAACAGTCTTCCTTCAAATCAGAAAATTCCATCTTTATGCGACGTTACTTGAAAAATCACATCTTGAGTTACATATCCATAAAAAGATTACGCGCTGCATACCACTGAAAAATAGAGTCAAAGTACTACAACTGTTCAAAAGACATCTTCTTAAGATTCAATTCGTAAATAAGACAAATTTGACCTCAAGTTATGGCTTTAACAAATAGAAAAACAGAACAGGTTTGAAATTTTAGTAAACTTTGAAAAACTATTGGTGCTTATAAAGATTGAGTAAAAATCTAAAATTTACAAGGTTGAAAAACTCTTGTCTAGTTTCAAATCTAATAAACAAAACCCAAATTAAAATTTCATTTTACACCGCGATATCAAAATTTTCTAAAATTGTACAATGCTCCCTAAGGAGATGTCTAGCAAAACAAAGTTCAAGAAATTATCCCTTTTTAACCTCTAAAATCACATTTAAAATTCAACATCAAACAAAGATTATTGAGCAATATTTTTCCAAAAAGTTGTAAGAAAAATAGGGCTAAAGGTACCTGAACGGATTTGGCCAGCAGGGGGTATTTCTAGAGGTTCCACCAAGATTCTTGCACTACTCTCACATCTATAATTCATCAATCTCATGAAATAACCATAATACATAACAATCGACATATTTTAAGCTATTAACCATCAAGATTCACCAACAAGTTTACACCACAAAGTATGAAAAATTTTCAAGTCATCTAACCTGGTACTCGGTTTTCAAGAGATCCCTTCAATAACCTAAACTCTTCTAGCCATAAATCATTAGATTTAAACCATAAAACTTATAGGTCTAAAAGTTCAAGCTCTTCCCACTAGCATAGTTTCAATCCTATTCGAGATAAGTGTTAGATCTTCGAGATTCACCACAGGATTTACCTTTCTCTCAAACTTAATCAAGGGGCAAGTGGAGTTGGACGTGGTAGTGGCTTGGAGCAAAATTTTTGGAAGAAAAGATGAAATCTTTCTCCTCTATTTGGAGTTTGAAGAACCAGCTAGAAAAGGGCACAAGGTGAAGAAAATTGTTGAAAAATCTCGTCTCTCTCATCTCGATAGGGCCGGCTACAAGAAAGGAGGAGAATGGAAATTCAGGTGGTGATTTTGTGGAAAGACGAAGGCAAGAATGAAAATAAAATATGAAGCAAGACCCTCTCTCTCTCTCTCTAGCTGTTTCTTGTGAAGTCAAAATAAATTGGTAAAATGAGGATTATTTGAAGTCTTGCAAGGAATGAGTAGTGGAGGTGATACCATTTGTCACCCTCCCATTACTTGAAATTCTAATGAAATCTTATCTTATTCACTAGTTCGCCTCTTTCACACTTAACTCCCTTTAATTTCAACAAAATGCAACATACACCACACGAATTATCTCTTTACCCTCATTCACTAACCCTCAACTTCAATGTTTTGGGGTTGCCTAGCCCACGCCCTAATCCTCAACCTCGACCTCGATTTCGGCCTCGTCTACCATCCATAATCTTTATAGAAGGTAGACATTTTTAAACGGAGATACGAAAATGAAATGTAATAGAATAAAATAGAATAAGGGAGGATGAAATATAGTGAAATAACACCAAAATAAAATAAACAATTAACAAGTTAAATTTTGGGAACTAACAAGAGAATTTCTTAGAATCAACCAAATTGCCATACATATATATTCCGAGAGAATCAAGTACATCACGGTGGCAAGTTTATTACAAAAGGACACACAAAATCGTTTTCACGGCCATTTTACTAAACAAAAGCACAATAATGAAAGCGATAAATAAACATGCACCCACAGAGACGAGAATCACCCTAGTGGTTTCTCTTTACAAAAGGGTTAAAACATGTCCATAAGACCAATCACAAAAAATATATATATATATAAAGCAATCATTAAGTTCACAAGGGAGAACCTTACTAGGTATACAACTAGGTCAATCGATCATAACACTAGTAGATCTAATCTCCTAGTTCAGTTTCGGCTCAGATCAAGTATTAGGGTCCCATTAGATTACACAAGACTATCTATCAATCTTCCCTTCCATAATCCCTCAGTCATAGATTGACTTCAGTGTTCCAAGAGGTTTCAACTCTAAAAGTCAATCTTGATTTCGCAAAATATTCATGCTTAGATACGAGTTCCAACTTACGGGTTCGCACTCTCATTCCCAAACTAAGACCATTGTCGAGCCAAGAACATACGTAAAGTAACAATGTATATAAAAGTTTATAAAAATTAATGTAGTTACAAGTGGCGAAAACTTTCAAGGTTAAAAATCTTCAATTTCATTCAAACTCATTAAGTTTCCTTCGAGTAAATCGAGTAATATGCCTCGTGCATACTCAAGTCGTTTTATTACAAGAATAAGGTATAAGATGTCTTGTGATTCCGCCAAATGTTGAGTTTAAAAGTTAGTAAATCTCTCTTCACACCTCAGGTGCAAAATTGCCAAAATTTTCAAAATTAAAACACTTTTTGTCTTCCAAAACCGTCCCAATTTCTTGTCCAAATCATGAAAACTCAACATGCGTAAGGAGGTTAAATAAAAGAATGTTTAAAATAGACCGAATATACAAAATTTAAAACTTCATGGAAAACAAACAAGGAAGCATCGAGTAGAACACTTCCTCGCTAATTCTCATTGGATCTCAAAGTCACACATCACATAATAGCAAATAGAGCTTAAGAAGGGTATCTCTTAATCATCCATCAATTGGTTCACTGGAATTTTAATATCTCCCCGGTCTAAGATTTCTTAAGTACTAGCCACAATAGAGACTCTCGATTCAATACCAACCACAATTAGGAAGGGGTTATAGTTATTCATATTTTTAAGAAGATCTCTTACTAGCACACATCCAGAATTATAGTCTTAGTCCCTTCATATCAGTTCCTATCAGTTTCCATTTCTCTCATCCAATCATCGTGTACCAAGCTCATCTTTTCAGTCAAGAAACACTCTAGCACCACAGGCCGATATCCTAAACAATTTTAAATCTAGGATACACTAAAGAGATCGGCAACTTAGGGCTCTGATACCACCTGTGACAGCCCCACTTTCCCCTAAGGCTAACCAAAGGGTTGGCGGGCTGCTTGCCCAGCTCTCGCCGGGACTCGAGCATTCAATATTACTAACTTAAACGGGTAAACCACCAAACATAGTAACATTAATAATAAAACTATAAAGTAATGTTTAATCTTAAAATTACAGTCATCCACTCAAAACACTTAAGATCCTCGAGCTATATTTTAATACATTTCATAAGTCTAAAATATACACCACCAATAGATTTCACAAAAACATTTCTCCATACTCGAGACAAAAGTCTAAAGATCAAGCACTAGCCCTATCTAGGCTTCGGGATCCTCGTCACCTGTTAAGGAAAATCAAACAGGAACGGGGGTGAGCTAAAAAACTCGTGAATTTCCAAAAGACAAGCACATGCATTTAAAACAGTATTATAATAGGCAATAATTTAAACACGTAGAAAAATTAAATTTAACACACAAGGAGGATACAGTGGCTCTCAGGAGCCTAGTCCACATTTCACGAACATTTTTAGTAGTCGACACTCCGTCGACTTTCAACCCAAGTAGACGACTCTTCACGCCAAACTCCAACCACCAAGCTCCCCCTACCGGGCCCGCACGCCAAACACTTAAACAGTTAATAGATAACCACTCAAGGGACGCGGCCAAGAGTGGTTATATAACACTTTTCTTCTCCAACATGTAATACAGGCAAAACACGTAAGTTACCGACTCTATTTAGAAGGGAGAAATAAAGTATACTCTCTTTCAAGCGATCAGTTCAACAAATTCCAAATTTCACATTTGAAACAAATAACATGCCTTGGAGCACGTGCACGCACAAAGCATTTAAATGAAAGCATTTAACATGCATTGAAAACTCACCGATAAAGTGCGGGTTGGAGTCCAAATTTTGGCCAAGTGGCAAATCAACACTGCACCCTAAAATAATGATAAGAGAGCGAAAAGAAGTTTTCCTAGTTCACTGGCCAAATTTCATTCGAAAGAAAGTAAACTCGATAACTTTCCATTTTGAGCTGAAAATTTGAAAAAAAATAACTTGAGTTATAAAAATCAAAATTTCATGAATTTGGTGCCGTTGGAAACCTCTTTTAAAGTTCTAAAACTTTGTAGAAGGCATCCAGTTAAAATTCTGGGCGAAAATTGCCCAGATTTTTGTTCAACGTAAAGTTACAGTATTGAGACAGGACACATCAGGCTGGCCGACCAGGCTACTTTGAAAATTTGTCATAAATTACAAAAAATTAGTTAGCCTCTGAAATTCATACAAAATATAGTACTACATAAGAAGTTTCAACATCCACTGACGGAACTCAATTCCGACACTCGAGCATGAAGTTATAACAGTTCAAACAGAGGGGGTTCAAATTTCTGAAATTTCTGGTTTCCAGTTTGACAGGGCATAATTCACAGCTTCGTTTGAGCGGCTAATTCTTAGTCAAAAATTACCAAATTTGGTACAATAATACTTCCATATATAGGCTAAGTTCATACCAAAATTTAACCAAAAATTCGAATGGGAAGGCAGTTTTCTACATTTCCAAAGTTCACTCATCGAAACTTTTCAAACCAGGAAAGTTGAATTCCTCTTCTTCTATTCTTTCATAATCAACATATACTAGAACCATTTGATCTAAATTTCCACCCTGAGCTGGTATTAGTCTTCCTTAACCTAACGATGATCAAGAAATGGCCACAACTTTTAGCAAAATTATCACGAAATAATCCCATAAAGATTTGGGCAGCATAATGCCCCAAATTTTCCAGTTTTTAGCTTCAACTCAACACTCATTCTTGCTATGACTTTTAAAGAGCTTTTGTGGGGAAAATTTAACAACTTAACACCCAACATTTAAGCCTCACATTTAGCCTTCAAGCATGCCAAAAACTCAGCTACAATTCAGGGGAAAAACAGCAAGGTATTCAGCCATCCCTCACGCCCCAAAACAGAATTTTCCTCAAGTCATTCTTCCTATAACTCTTGAAGACTTTTGTGGGGAAAAATTACCAACTTAGAGCTCATCAATTAAGCATCAAAACCAGACTCTAAGCTTAAATAAGTGCAGCCACAAAATTTTAAAAGCAAACAGCCATTCTTAACCTCATTTTTCCTCTCTTGCTCTCGGTTTTTTCCTTGGAGGTTTTCTTTGAAATCAAGCCAACAACTTCCAATATAATCACACACATCTCATCATTTATCAAGCTAGTAGACATTTACACATCTTTGTGGGAGTCCAAGAGCCCACACATCAAACATAGCCAACAAATACAACCCATTGCAACTCTAACAACTACAACTCCAAGAATCAAACTCAAAGCTTTTATCTTTAGTGTAGAAAGATTACCTCTTCTTCTAGTTGCTTGAGCAAGATTAAGATGACCCAAAAATCTATCACCAAGAGCTCCTCTTTCCACCTCAAGATTCGGTCAGCCCTCTCCTTCAAGAGCTCCCAAGCTTCAAGTCTTCTAAACAAGTGTTTTGCAAGGAAATGAGGGGTTTTCTTTGAGAGGAAAATAGAGGGTTGAAGCCTGCTGAAATGGAGAGCTTGAGGAGAGGATGAAAAGCAATTTTTTGTTGAGAAAATGGGAGAGAGTGATCGGCTGAAATGGAGGGGAAGAGAAGAGAAAATTGGGTTGTTTGGTCATAAAGATTTGTCAAGACATAAAGCCCAAATTCATGGGTTATTATCTTATCTAAATTTCCATGTCTTGCAACTTGATTTTTTGAGGGAATGGAATGACTAATTTAGCTAGAAGATTAAAGGGGTAATCTTGGTTAAGAGGGAGAAAAGAAAAGAGGAATTAAAATGAATTGGAGGAAATTAAATGGATAAAACAATCGCAAGATTAAAAATCCTAGTTTTTGGGAAATTAATCCAACTTTAACTAAGGTTTCAAAACCCTAATTATATTCACTCTTATTAATTCACTTCTAGTCACTGGGTTGCATTCCTAATCTACGAGTGATCATCCTTACTCTCCTTCACTACTTCACTCACGGCCCGAGTTTTTATCTCGAAAAACGTGTTTTCTCATTTTCTCACTAATTGGTACAAAAAGTGAATTTAAAAAGGTAAACGGGATGTTAAAAATCTACGAGGGGTATATGTGAAATAGAAATTGAATTTCTTGAAATAAAAATGAATTTCTTTTTAATTTTTTGAAAAACATGAATCAAGACAATAATGATAATATTCAAACGGGTTAACGATAATAATAATAATTAAATTAATAAAATTTGAGGCCCTCACAATAACACAACCACAAACATTCATTACCACAAATAAAAAAACAAGTTATAGCTAGGAATTTCCATAAGAATAGTCACCAACTTCCTACTTGAACCAAACCAGCCCTAAGTTGTCATCCATGCCATATCAAGCAAACCTTTACTAATCATCATGTAATCAACATCTACAACTTCAATCATTCATAAATCCAGTAAAAACCAAAAAGAAAGAGTAAGAGTCAAGTGAGTTGAGTACCTCTTGTGAACCTCCAAACCAATACAAACTCCACCCAAGAAAACCTCCAAGTTCTTTCCTCTCTTGATTGAGTTGAAGATTAATGGTGCGAGCTAAGATTTTTCCTTTGATTTTCCCTCAAATCTAACAAGGAATGAAGACTAGAAAACTGAAAATTTCCCCCCCTTTTTCTGCTCTCTCTGTCGGCCCTCTTGTTGAGAAGAAGAAGAAATGAGAAGTCTTGAGAGTTTTAAGATTAGCTTGGAGGGAAAGTCATTGGTCAAGAATGAATCTTGTGTTGACACATGGCCTCTTCTTGTCCATGTTTCCAACAAAACTCCCACAATTTGCTTCTAACTCCTTAAGTTTCATGCAGTCTCCAATTAACACCACCAACTCTATTTTTTTTTTCTAGTAATTAAACCTTAGAAAAGGTCTCACTAATTCTAGGGTTCAATCCTTAATCAAGTATACCTAATCAAATGAAATGAATGCACTTAGGGGAAAACATGTCACTAATGCACTAAAGAAATTTATGTGCACTTAAATGAATCAAATGGCAATTCATGCATGAAAATTTAGGTCTCGTACGGTAGACTTAATTTGAGGGTTTAAAATTCATATATAGTACAACTTTCTATAAATTCAACATGCCTCAAATTTAAGAATCAAAGAGATGAAATGAAACTCAAAAGTTAATCAAAATAAGAAGGAAAACATTTCTAGATTTACAAAGTGCAAGTACGCATGTATAAGTCGATTTGTATGCATAATAGGAACATGCAAGGTTAAAAATTTAGATGTAAAAACATGGAAGTTTACACCATATCTTTACAAAATCTTTCCTCTTTTGGTATTGATTTTGAACAAAGTAGAAACTTGTTTAATTTATAAAAAAAATGGGTTGTGGTCAAACAAAATAGCTTGTTAAGAATGTAACAAATGGCAAAATAATAAGGGGTATGTAACGAATATCTCTAAATACGTTTTCCACAAATAATTCTTTTCACACAAAATCCCTTTTTCTCTAAATTTGTGTCATATATAACATGTAAGCACCTAAATTTATCATCAGTAGGGAAGAGGAAAGAAATAAGAAATATAAAAGTGAAATGAACGTATGAAAATCTAACAAGTTGTGGGGCCTCACATACTCTGCCCCTTAGACTTATTTGTAGGATTCAGACTACAAGATTTAGCATGGGATAAGAAAGAAGTAGTACCATGACTCTTTGGATCAGCCAATATCATTTTATTACAGCAGTTGCAAATGCCATGACGGATACCTTTTTCGTAGTAGGGCTAAAAATGCTCCCAAGCAGGAGATCTTTTCTTCTACTCACCTTTTTTTTTTCTTAACACCAATTCCTGATGCCTCAGCCTCACAACTATCCGAATTAGATGTAGGAGTGAGTGGTGAGTCACTTGATCCTTCCCTTTCCTCTACATTGTTTGACATGTTTGGATTAAACCTGTAATGATGCTGATATTAGAAGATACGCTATCATTTGAAAATTTCAAACCATATCTATCCCCACTAAGTTTTGGCCCATAATAAGATGGAAGATCAGCTTATTTCATTTAATCCAACAAAATGGAAAAGAAAGAAACACCTAGTAAAACGTATGGCATATAATCTACCTTTTACTTGCATCTGTTGCATGTAAAGGGAAAAAGTGCAACCTCTTTTCGTAATTAACTTTTTAATAAAATCCAGCAAAGTGAAGTAAACAACTACCAGTTATCCATATGAAGAAGCAGTAGCATAATTCAGACAAATGGTATATAATATAATAGTGGTACAAGGGAAGATCCGGTTGATTCTTGTATTAATTAAGGACCAAGTATTTGTTTGTAGAGATTATGAACATCCCCTCAACAAATGGAGACGTGGAAGACATCATCAGATCTATTGAGCCAGTGAATCAAGAAGGGAAAAGAACTTTTTGTCGTTAGATTTCTGAACGAGACAAGAAATGAGCCAAATAAAACTTGAACAAGTCCATTAGAACAGAAATGGATATGAAAGGAAAGATGAAGTTAAACGTTTCATTTTTGCCTTGCTGTTGGAGAGACAACAACTATTGAAATGAAAACCAGAAGATAGTACAAACAAATAACCTCTTCCAAGACCGCCATCTCCATTTTAAAACATAGAAATAATAGAGGTAGAGGGTCAATAGCAGTCGTTAGCAACTCATAAAAACAAAGTTGCAATAACTACAAACTACACATTCACATAACCACAGGACTAAACCAAACAGATGACAGGTGCTCTTATCTGGACCAAAAACAATAGAGTTCAAGAGCAGCTGTTCCTTGTAGGCTGCCTATTTCCTTATTCCAAAATACAAATGAAAAGGCTGCATATTGAACCACAAATAACACAGAACTGAAGACACTGTTGGGGGAAAATCAGCCAAACATGGCTAGATAAGTACCTTTTACTTGACTCTAGAAATTGCAGTGAATAGCGGAGGAGATGGAGGACCGGAGATGGGTTGGGGATTCGGACTTCGGAGGCCAGGCCAACAGAAACCGGAGCTAGTGGCTGGTGGGGATTCGGACTTCAGAGGCAATCAGCCTTTAAATGAGACCGTGAGATTCTGAGAGATGGAGGATTGGAGATAGGGTTGGGAATTTGATTTGAAGGGAAACGAAGTGGAAGAGCCGGTAAGTAGGAGGAGGCGGTGGTCCGGCCCGGTGGAGAGAAAGAGAATCGGGGAAAGAAGAATAGAAAGAAAAGATGAAGTAGGGCTTTCCGATTTCATCTCACTTTATTCTTTAATCTTTAACTCTTTATTACTAAATTTAATTATGAAATTAACATATTGTTAATGTTATAGCTTAGTAACTTATAACTAATTAACTATAATGTTATATATTTTAATTTTTATATTTTAAGTTATATAACATAATATGGTAGAATAAATTTATTAAATGGCTTAATCACTTAATCATTTAATACAATATATAATTATATATAATATATATGTAAATAATATATAATATAATGTTATAACTTAATAACTTATAACAAATTAACTATAATGTTATATAAATATATAATATCCATATAATACATATAACATATATTATATAATAATTGAATTTGAAATCAAAATCGGAATTTCCGATTTCTGATTTCAAATTACTAATTCGAAATCGAAAGTTTCGATTTCAAAATTCTTAAAACCGAATTCAAAACAAATTCGATGATATCGAAATCTGAAATTCTGAAAATTACTTTCGAATTCCGAATTGAATTCAAAATCAAAATTTAATTCAAAAAAATTTGAAAATGCACACCGCTATTCAAACCTAGTAAAACTTTGTTTCCATCTTTCTTTGAAGCAACTCCATCACAAAAGCTCCGCTTCAGAAGCGGGGATAGATTTGCAATCGCCTAGAATGTTGTTAGCTGGGAAGTAACAAGGACCAAGCTTCGGGAAGTCGAGAAGTTTAGTAGAGTCACCTTTTACTTTTCAGGTCAGCATTATTGCAATTTATTATTAGTTATCACCAACTATATTTTCACTGATAACGGTTAATTTTAGTGTAAATGTTTAAGGCATCATTATTGTATTAAGTCATTATTAGTTTAAATACATTAGTTTAAATATGTTAGCTTATTATATTAGTTCAAATATATTGTATTACATCATTATTAGTTTAAATATATTTGTTTAAAGATATTGTTTAAATATGTTTGTTTATTACATTAGTTTAAATATATTGTATTAGTCACTATTAGTTTAAATACATTAGTTTAAAAATATTGTTAGTTTAAATATCTTAGTTTATTATATTAGTTTAAATATGGTAGTTTATTCTATTAGTTTAAATATATTGTATTAATTCATTATTAGTTTAAATATATTAGTTTGAATATTTAAGTCATTATTATTAGTTTCACTATTAAAATTAGTACATTAGTTAAAATAATTAAATCATTAAAATAGTAGCATAAATTAAATATTGCATTATTCTATTAGTTAAAATTAAATAATTAAATGTTTAGTATATTAGTTTTTTATTTGAGCATAATACTTTTGTTACTGACCATAAGTATTGTAATACTTGCATTATGTACTAGTTGCACTATTAAATTGATTACGCATAATTATTATGTTATGTAGTTAAATGTGATACTGTGTTGTTGAACAATGCAAAAAATTTAACTTGAGTTTGTACGTCGTTTATTTACTTCATGAATTATAACTGCAACTAAATCATTTACTTCATACATAATAATCACAACATAAGAGAAGAACCACTTTCTTGACATAAATAAAATATCTGTTAGATTAGATAAGAAATGTTTGCAGATATCGCATAAGGGATTCAGTTTTATTGGGAAGGGAAAATAGTTGAAACATGAGGATCTTTTTAATATGATCCTTCGAGGTGTAACAAGGCCATATTAGTGAAGGAACGAATAGGTTTTGAAGAACTGGTAGACAAATTGTATACTTACATGGGGCTAGATTCGAAAGAATTCAAGGTGCATTTGTGTTCAGAAATTCTGTAGGTGTAGGGGCCTTTGTTAGATTGCAATTAGAGTGTGACAATTACATTGACATGATATATCACATGAAATCAATGTCACCTAAATCAGTTTGTGAGATTTACGTAGAGATGGAACGGCACCAAGCACATGGCCATGGTGGTGCCTCAAGGCATAGAGTTGAACTAGATTATGCGAGTCATCTACTACAATTGGAGTATGGAGGAATGATGTAGGAACCATCAATTCATGTTCAGTCTATCGAGTTCAGGAAGAAATTATATGTTAGAAATAGTTGGACGGCAGGCCCAGGCAGTTTGAATGAAATTGATGCACTGGAGATATCTACAACAAGTCTTTCGACCATAATACCAGAAAGTGAGGGCATAGATATATATTCTATTTTCGAAAGTGACCCCTTCCCCTGAGCTGAAAGTGAATGACTTTAGAGAATATGATCAAGAGTTTGACGGTCCCAAAGAAGCAAAAGCAGCACAGGGTGACAAGGGGGTCCTAGTGCACCATTGTCAATTAATTTTAAACCGCACCTTAACTATAGTGAAGGTGTTGACCCTACACATAGAGGGGTTGTCTAGAAGTTGAATGTGTAGGATGATCGAAAGAAGGAGTTATATTTAGACATGGTATTTGAAGCAAAGAGGCACGTTCAATAAGCAATTAAGTTATGGTTGATCAAGCACAATAGGTAATACATAGTGAGGGTAAGCAAACCAACAACCTAGTACATTCGATGCAAGTCAGACAACACCTCGATACCCTATAATTGGCAATTGAAAGCAACTCTATGATGCGCTCAGAACATATAGAAGATAGTAAAGATTGTAATAGAGCATAGCTGCCTTTGTATGTCTAATAGTAATGATCACTGGCAGTTGAGTTTGGACATCATTACTGATTACATCATAAATCACATCGACAATGGTCATTTATTTCCAATAAAAGAAATTCAAGTCATAATTAAGCACCAGTTTCACACTAACATGTCATATAAAAAGGACTGGTATGCTCGGCGACATGCCATTGATATAATGTATGGTGATGGTGACTGGCCTACCTCCATAACTCAGCTCCCAGCTTATATGTAAAAAATTAGTTATGGCAAATCTTGGAATGGTTGTCGCTTTGGAGCACCATCTGTGACAGCCCCACCTCCCCCTAAGGCGAACCAAAGGGGTTCGGCGGACCGCCTGCCTAGCTCTCGCCAGGACTCACTACAGTCCTCAATTAATTAAATTAAAAACTCCAATAAATATTAATTACAATTCTAAAACTTCCAAAAGTACAAAAATTCTAAAATCCACAAGTACGTCCCAGTAGTAAATATAATTCAGGTTTTTTCAAAATATAAATTACAACTCCACCCAAAATTATAGTTGTACAAGAAATACTCCAAAATACCATAAACCATCGAATTCATCCATTAATTTCATTCTTATACAAAATGAGGAAATCCTACAAAAGTACTAACGTCCTCGATTCACGTGCCTCACCTCGAAACCTGTTAAGGAAAACAAATTGGGGTGAACTAATGCTCAGTGAGGCCAAGAAAAGGCATGCAAGCACGTAATCAAGCAAGTAGGAAAGCCAGTAAATTCAGCTATAAAAGCGTGTAAATCAATCATTCACTTGTACTATTGCAATTTTCACCCAGACTCAGATTCTCAAGGAATCACTACAAGGCTCACATTAGACAAGAGTCTTGAGCTGGGTTCGAGAACCCTCTTGAGCCTCTATCTACAGCTGAATATGCAAGAATAGTGAGCGTGCTCATACAGAAAAATAGAAGGGTAAGGATACTGGCTCTCGTGAGCCATATCCACTAAAAGCAATTGAGTCCATTCCATTCCAAACATTGACTCTCCGTCAACTTAGCAAGGTAAAGTCCCAGAGAATCTCCACTTGGTACAACCTCCGACCAATAGTTCACCCTCTCGGGCCCGAAATCAAACAAGCAAGTGAAAAGGGTAAAGCTACAACGAGCAATACCGAGCAAGATCTCTGCAATAGATCAAGCTCAAAGAACGGTACCTAAGGTTCACCTAAGCTTCCCAACCAAGCCCTTGCTCGGGTCCCAAGGATCCCCAAAAAAGGCCCCCAGCTATAACTTTTAAGTCGACGAATCACCCAATCGACATTCAGTTCAAGTCAAGTCAAGTAACAAGTCATGTTCATGCAAGTCAAGTAGAGGAGGACGAAAAGTGCGATAAAGTACACTTTGCCTCAACAGCAGGTTCATATTCAAGCAAGCATGTCGAAGGTTCAACATTCATGCACTTGGCACTCACCAAGTCAAAAGAGCAAGAAATCAGTCGGGCAAGTTTTACTTTTCCACGTATTCTCCCCTGATGACTTTAATCACCTGAAGACAAAATCTCAATCACAAACTAGTCCAAGCAAATTGACATGAAAACATTTGTACTTAAAGTTCTTGGAAATAGCTCAAAGAATCACACTTTCAAGAGAAAATTCATAAATAAAGTTACACGTCTCGGAAGTGGGTAAGGCTTGAGCCGTTGGAAACTAGATTCAACCCTCTAAAAATCACGAGAAGGCATCAAGTACAAATTCACAAGGCAAGGCACTCAAAACTGGACATCAAGAGGTTGCTAGAACATTTTTCGGGCAGAGCAGTGCAGACTTTTAGCCAACTTTCAAAAGCTACTGCAACTCGTAGGAAAAGAATCAGTGCACAAGGGTTATACCGTTAGAAAGCCCTATGAGTCTAATTCCAAATACTGCTGACGGTACTCAATTTTGACTCTCGAGTGCAGAATGATAGTCCAAAGAACAAGACAAGTCAGACTGACTGATCAAGTAGATTTCCAGATCCATAGGGCAAGTTTTGGTATATCATTTGGAGGTCGAAAACACCTTAGATTAACACCAAATTTGGTAAAAATATATTATTATATATGGACTATAATCCTGTCAAGTTTAAGCCATAGAATCCCACGGGAAGGTCAGTTTCCAAGTGTATAATGTGTGTACAGGTTTTCAAGTTCAAATTGTTCAACTTCCTACTTGGGCAGAAATATATGAAAAATCAAAAATTGAGTTATATAACTCCAAATTTCACAAGATTGGTACCGTTGGAAACCTATTTTAATGTTCTAAAGCTTTGTAGAAGACACCCATTTAAAATTCTGGGCAGAAATTGCCCGGATTTTTGAGAAAGAAACTGCTACAGTACCAAAACAGAACAGAACAGGTTGACTGTCCAGCCAACTTTGAAAATTCACCAAAAATTGTAGAAAATGAATTGGCCTCTAAAATTTATACAGTTTATATTCCTATGTAATAAGTTTCAACATCCACCAAAAGCACTCAATTCCAACTCTCGAGCAAGAAATTATATCTGTTCAAACAGGGTGGGTTCGAAATTCTGAAATTTCTGTTTCCCAGATTTGCAGGGCAGAATTCTAGGCCCTGTTGGAGTGAAGGTTTCTTGTCCAAAAATTACCAAATTTTATATACCAAAACTACCATATAAAGGGTAGGTTCACACCAAATTTCAGCCATCAATTCAAACAAATGAATGTTGAACCGAAATGAACTCATACAGTGCTCAAAACTGGGGAAAATTTTCCAGATTAAAGAGGCAGTTTTGAAACATCATTTCAGCAACGAAATGGTACTGGAAAAATACCAAATTTTACAGGAATAAACCTCAGTATGTAAGCTACATTTTTAATAAAATTTAGCTAAAAAATCGCACAGGAAAATAGTTTTCTAGTCACCCAAAATTCACTCAGTAAACTACCTCAAACCAGTGAAGGTTTGTCATCTTCATAAATGAGCTCCTAGGTTATTCAAATCTCCACCATTTGACCTAATTTTCATAACCAAGCTAGTATTAAACTCCCTAGGTCTGATGATGGTCATAAATGCTGGAAAATTTTCTCAAAACCTAGCACCAAAGTGGTCCAAAATTCGGACAGCATGAAGGCCAAAATTCCAAGTTTTCTAGTTCCAACTTAACAACCAATCTTGCTATAACTTTGGAAGGGCTTTTTTGTGGGGAAAATTAACAACCTAACTCTCATAATTTAAGCACTATAATCAGCCCTTAATCTCACAAAAATGCAGCCACAACCATTAAGGGAAAACAGCAAAATTTCAGCCCCCATTTCCCTCTCTCCATCCGGTTTTTCCCTTGAGGTTTCTTTCCCAAATTCCAACCACAAATTCTAACATCCACACACACACACCTCACCATTTTCATGCTAAGAAGCAAATTCACACACTTGTGGGATTCCAAGAGCCCACTCAACAGCCATAATCAACAAATGCTAATAATCATGAATCTTAACAACTAAACTTCAAGAATTAAACTTAAAGCTCATCTTCATAAGGGTAGGATGATTACCTCTTCCTCAAGTTGCTTGAGCAAGATTAGGGAGCCAAAAATCCACCACCCAAAGCTCCCCCTTTCCACCACTAAGAGTCGGCCAGCCCTCCCCTTCAAGTTCTCCAAGACTTCAAGTCTTCTAAGCAAGTGTTTTGCAAGGAAATGGAAGGCCTTCTTTGAGAGGAAGATGAAGCAATAAGACCGGCTGAAATGGAGGGCTTGGAGAGGAGATGAGAAGCTGGTTTTTGGCTAAGGAAAAGAGAGGAAGAGCCGGCTATTTTGAGGAAGAAATGAAGGGGAAGAAATGGAAAAGAAGAACCGGTTCTATGGAGAAGAAAGAAAGAAATGAGTGGTTGAGGTTAATTCTTGACTTTTGGGCTCTTGTGGAAAATGAAAGAAATGAGGGATAGATGGATAATTTGACGTAAAACCACTTTTGTCGTATCGGATCAATTCACATGACACGACACTACGATCCCAGTTTCTCATTTATATATCCCTGAATACATAACCCAACATTCAAACTTATGTCTAGCGATTCATCCTAGGAATACAAAATTTAAACATTCAAATAGTTTAAATCGAAAACGTAGTTTAAACGTGCAAAAATGCATTTTTAAAACTTTTCGTGTTGTTACAATTGATATACAACAGTCAAATAATTCAACCTAATTTAATGAAGTAATTTTTTTTTTGTAAAAATATGGAATTTTGAAATTTTATGAATTAAATTAATCATTAAACAAGGTTTTAAAATAAAAGGAAGTAATGCAGGGTGTAATTGCAATTAAAATGATTTAAAACAAGTAAAACAAGTATTCAGAGAAATTATATAATTAATTAGGTAAATATGTCAAATAAAGATAAAATTTTCGGGTCCTCACATCCTCCCCTCCTTCAAAGAATTTAGTCCCTCAAATTCACACCGACTCATGGTATGCAAGTAAATCACCTAGAATCATAGTTAACAGCCATCGAGGTAGCAATTCATTTCACCGTTCAAGCTCCAAGCTCTCCAATCTTATAGTAGATCCAACTTACTATCCAAGATCTTCGCAAGACACGCTACACCCAGAAGAAACTACTATTTCTTAGTGTCTCTAAGACCTTCAAATGAGTCATGGTAGGGGTCTAGTTTCTTGAGCAGTTCTTAATGTCGAGGTTTCCATACCTTCTTTCCAATGGTCAGCCATTTCATTTTGGCATTCTATTTCCTGTTGAAGAATCCCATATTCTCATCTCTTCTATACTTTTCATCCATTATTTCTAATAACCTTAAGTAGTAACTTGTCAAATATGTCATAATATCTCCATTAGCATATCTTAATTTGAAATTTCAAGCCTAATTATAAGGTCTAAGTTCTTTCAAACCCGGTGCAATGTTCTTATGATTAACAAGACCCTCAAAAGTCATTCTATAGAGATAATGCTTCCATTCTTAGTTAGATCCACCTTAAATCCTTTCTTAGAGATTATACGACTTAGGAAATACGAAGATTTCTTATAATTGATCAAGCAATCCTTCTAGGTGAAATATTTCCTCTTAATGGTCATTTTGTTCAAGTCTCGTAAGTCCACACATAGCTTTATACTTCCAACCTTTTCTCAACAAAAACATAGGCGCCTTCCACGACGACTCACTTTCTTTCATACACCTTATTCCTAATAAAGCGTATGTGTGCTATCTTAATAAACATTTCCTAATGGCATGTTCGAACTTCATTTATTCTCGAGTATACCTTATAAAGAAAGGCCATATATCTTCCTATTTCCGTATGAATAGGTTTTCTAACTGGAATTCCCGATATAAGAGTAGATAATGCTAACTTACTTCTCACATCTAGCTAATCAATCCATTCCTTAGGTTACATTATACTCCTTATTTGCTAAGTTCACTGTATCGGCCAATCATTCTCCTCTTGTTTGCCCAAGATTCACAATTTGCATGAATTATACTAACACTTAAACACTAATCCTTGGAGGAAATCTTAACGTCCATATCGTAGAATAAGCGATCACATTCCATACCTATATCATTCGTGAAACTAGGGTTTACTCCAACTTTAGGTGGCTCCAGGGTCAATTAAAACTCTAATTAAATGGTTCGATCATGCAATTTTAAGCTCGAGTAAAAAGATATATTTTCAATAGAGAACTCAGTTTACAAAAAGATTCTCGAACTTAATTTGCCCAAGATCATTTATTGGCTTTCGATTTTCAATATGAACAATGTTAGAAATGACCTAGTTCTTTTGTCCTAAAGGACCAATCCATGTTTTTGTTCAAATCAAGTTAAATCATAATTTGCGAAATATATTCAAAGGCTTTAATGTATATAGGAGGCATATATGGTAAAACACTAATTTAAAACTTCAAAATAAATATAAGGATACAAACTTTCCTTCATGGCTCAAAACTAAATTTTCTTAGTAAGAAACTTCGAAAAAGTTTTTTTTTTTTTTTTTTGCCTCAATCATCGAGACCCAATTCAAATTCCTCAAATAAGTTTAAGAAAGTTAATCATGCAACTCAAGGCATGAATGTTAAAACACATATATAGTATAATAGTAGGTACATGGAAAATACTTGAAAACATTCCCTCAAAGTTTCAGGTTAAAAGCTATATTCGGGAAAAATGTACCTCCTAGACAAATATTCTTAAGAAAGTTAGATAGTCGTGCAAGTTTGTTTATACATAACCCAAAATCTTTGCCACCGTTCATCTCCAAGTATTAACTCCTACGGTATATAGAGCTCGGTCATTTACTTTCCAATTCCAACTCCTATCCATCACTAGGATTCTATGGCACACGCGAACCCACCTATCAAACTTTCTCCCAGGGTTCCTCATCTCTCTTAGGAGTGTACGGTTGCCTAAACCCACACACCGACTCCTATTCTCATCCCTAGCCAAGTCTTACTCAAAACAAGTTCAATTTGTATAAGAAAACAATAATCGAGCACAAAAGGACTTGATGGATATATAAGTCACAAAAACATTTAAATTTAAAACATGATTCATTACATGTACCAAAAGTCATAATACAAGTCAAGAAGTTACAAAACAAGCGGATAAGTCAAGTACCGCACATAGGCAACTAAGTGCATGGGTATACATACACATGCAAGAAAATAAAAAAAGGCCTCATGGCGTGCACCATCCCTACTATGTCCATAGTAAACCTTATCAAAAGGGGATTAGCCGACACGGCCGGTTAACAATTTTTAAGTCCTCCAAGAGGTCTTCCTCAAGCCCTACTATCCTAGGCAGGACTAAACGAAGGAAACCATAAGCCTTGTTAGGGCGGAACTAGAAGATTCAATGATATCAAACCATAACATTCTAATAATTACGAAATCCAGATCCCATCCAAGAATTTAAACGGCTTTCCAAATTCTTAGCCTAAAACTTCCACTGAATATAAGTTTTTTTCACTCAATTCGAGATAAAAGCTCCTATACAAGCTAGGGTAAGGAGTCAAACCAAAAGGAATACTACATCATCAAGAATACCTGGGAAATCAAGCCTGCTCTAAGTCCTCAACTTAAGGACGACTTAAAGAGATGAAATCACCTACAGAGTAGAGTCTACAAGACAACCAGGGAAAAACTTAAACTCAATTCCAAGTTCAACCCCTAGAGCTAAAGAAAACCAATCACCTAGAGGAGTTTATACACTTTGCCAATAAAACTAGCACACTTATCGTTTCATATTTATAACATTCAAATGAAACACGAACACTTCAATATCACTTATTAAACATCAAATACCAAGGTCGTATCACACTTAACTCTCAATCATATCCCACAGTCCGGCATCCTAAACTTTTAATCCTAGGATACATTACATAGATTTGAACGGGCTCGATACCACACCCCCACTCTCCCAGACCAAAGGGGTTGCAGGACCACCGCCTTCTCTGGTTCTACAGTCCTAATTACAAATTAAAAACTCCAATAAATATTAATTACAATTCTAAAACTCCCAAAACTACAAAAATGCTAAAATCCACAAGTACGTCCTAGTAGTAAATATAATTCAGGTTTTTTCAAAATATAAATTACAACTCCACCCAAAATTATAGTTGTACAAGAAATATTCCAAAATACCATAAACCATCGAATTCATCCATTAATTTCATTCTTATACAAAATGAGGAAATCCTACAAAAGTACTAACATCCTCGATTCACGTTTGCCTCACCTCAGAAACACTAAGGAAAACAAATTGGGGTGAACTAGCTTCGACGTGAGGCTAAGAAAAGGCATGCAAGCACGTAATCAAGCAAGTAGGAAAGCCAGTAAATTCAGCTATAAAAGCGTGTAAATCAATCATTCACTTGTACTATTGAAATTTTCACCAGGAGACTGTATTCTCAAGGAATCACTACTCGAGGGCTCACATTAGACAAGAGTCTTGGAGCTGGGTTCGGAGAACCCTCTTCGAGCCTCTCTATCTACAGTGAATATGCGCAAGAACAATGAGCAGTGCTCATACAGGAAAAATACACAGAAGCAGGTAAGGATACGAGACTCTCAGGAGCCAATATCTACGGTAAAGCAATTGAGTCCATTCCATTCCAAACGTTGACTCTCCGTCAACTTAGCAAAGGTAAAGTCCGTAGAATCTCCACTTGGTACAACCTCCGACCAACAGTTCACCCTCTCGGGTCCGAAACCAAACAAGCAAGTGAAAAGGGTAAAGCTACAATGAGCAATACCGAGCAAGATCTCTACAATAGATCAAGCTCAAAGAACAGTACCTAAGGTTCACCAAGCTTCCCGACCAAGCCCTTGCCGGCTCGGGTCCCAAGGATCCCCAAGAGGTTTGGGCGTCCCCAATTATAACTTTTAAGTCGACGAATCACTCCAATCGATATTCAGTTCAAGTCAAGTCAAGTAACAAGTCATGTTCATGCAAGTCAAGTAGAGGAGGACGAGTGCGATAAAGTACACTTTTGCCTCAACAGTTCATATTCAAGCAAGCATGTCAGATAGTTCAACAATTCATGCACTTGGCACTCACCAAGTCAAAAGAGCAAGAAATCAGTCGGGCAAGTTTTACTTTTCCACGTATTCTCTCCTGATGACTTTAATCACCTGGAGACAAAATCTCAATCACAAACTAGTCCAAGCAAATTGACATGAAAACATTTGTACTTAAAGTTCTTGGAAATAGCTCAAAGAATCACACTTTCAAGAGAAAATTCATAAATAAAGTTACACATCTCGGAAGTGGGTACGGCTTGAGCCGTTGGAAACTAGATTCAACCCTCTAAAAATCACAAGAAGGCATCAAGTACAAATTCACAAGGCAAGGCACTCAAAACTGGACATCAAGAGGTTGCTAGAACATTTTTCGGGTAGAGCAGTGCAGACTTTCAGCCAACTTTCAAAAGCTATTGCAACTCGTAGGAAAAGAATCAGTGCACAAGGGTTATACCGTTAGAAAGCCTAATGAGTCTAATTCCAAACACCGCTGATGGCACTCAATTTCGACTCTCGAGCGCAGAATGATAGTCCAAAGAACAAGACAAGTCAGACTGACTGATCAAGTAGATTTCCAGATCCATAGGGCAAGTTTTGGTATATCATTTGGAGGTCGAAAACACCTTAGATTAACACCAAATTTGGTAAAAATATATTGCTATATATGGACTATAATCCTGTCCAGTTTCAGCCATAGACTCCCACGGGAAGGTCAGTCTCCAAGTGTATAAAGTGTGTCCAGGTTTTCAAGTTCAAATTCTGGAAATTTGTTCAACTTCCTACTTGGGCAGAAATCTTTGAAAAATTGAAACTTGAGTTATATAAGTCCAAATTTCACAAGATTGGTACCATTTGAAACCTATTTTAAAGTTATAAAGCTTTGTAGAAGACACCCAGTTAAAATTCTGGGCAGAAATTGCCCAGTTTTCGAGAAAGAAACTGCTACAGTACCAAACTAGAACAGAACAGGTTGACTGTCCAGCCAACTTTGAAAATTCACCAAAAATTGTAGAAAATGAATTGGCCTCTGAAATTTATACAGTTTATATTCCTATGTAATAAGTTTCAACATCCACCAAAAGCACTCAATTCCAACTCTCGAGCAAGAAATTATATCAGTTCAAACAGGGTGGGTTCGAAATTCTGAAATTTCTGTTTCCCAGATTTGCAGGGCAGAATTCTAGGCCCTGTTGGAGTGAAGGTTTCTTGTCCAAAAATTACCAAATTTGATATACCAAAACTACCATATAAAGGGTAGGTTCCCACCAAATTTCAGCCATCAATTCAAACAAATGAATGTTGAACCGAAATGAACTCATACAGTGCTCAAAACTGGGGAAAATTTTACAGATTAAAGAGGCAGTTTTGAAACATCATTTGAGCAACGAAATGGTACTGGAAAAATACCAAATTTTACAGGAATAAACCTCAGTATGTAAGCTACATTTTTAATAAAATTTAGCTAAAAAATCGCACAGGAAAATAGTTTTCTAGTCACCCAAAATTCACTCAGTAAACTACCTCAAACCAGTGAAGTTTTGTCATCTTCATAAATGAGCTCCTAGGTTATTCAAATCTCCACCATTTGACCTAATTTTCATAACCAAGCTAGTATTAAACTCCCTAGGTCTGATGATGGTCATAAATGCTGGAAAATTTTCTCAAAACGTAGCACCAAAGTGGTCCAAAATTCGGACAGCATGAAGGCCAAAATTCCAAGTTTTCTAGTTCCAACTTAACAACCAATCTTGCTATAACTTTGGAAGGGCTTTTTTGTGGGGAAAATTAACAACCTAACTCTCATAATTTAAGTACTATAATCAGCCCTTAATCTCACAAAAATGCAGCCACAACCATTAAGGGAAAACAGCAAATTTTCAGCCCCCATTTCCCTCTCTCCATCCGGTTTTTCCCTTGAGGTTTCTTTCCCAAATTCCAACCACAAATTCCAACATCCACACACACACACTTCACCATTTTCATGCTAAGAAGCAAATTCACACACTTGTGGGATTCCAAGAGCCCACTCAACAACCATAATCAACAAATGCTAATAATAATGAATCTTAACAACTAAACTTCAAGAATTAAACTTAAAGCTCATCTTCTTAAGGGTAGGATGATTACCTCTTCCTCAAGTTGCTTGAGCAAGATTAGGGGGCCCAAAATCCACCACCCAAAGCTCCCCCTTTCCACTACTAAGAGTCGGCCAGCCCTCCCCTTCAAGTTCTCCAAGACTTCAAGTCTTCTAAGCAAGTGTTTTGCAAGGAAATGGAAGGCCTTCTTTGAGAGGAAGATGAAGCAATAAGACCGGCTGAAATGGAGGGCTTGGAGAGGAGATGAGAAGCTGTTTTTTGGTTAAGGAAAAGAGAGGAAGAGCCGGCTGTTTTGAGGAAGAAATGAAGGGGAAGAAATGGAAAAGAAGAACCGGTTCTATGGAGAAGAAAGAAAGAAATGAGTGGTTGAGGTTAATTCTTGACTTTTGGGCTCTTGTGGAAAATGAAAGAAATGAGGGATAGATGGATAATTTGACGTAAAACCACTTTTGTCGTATCGGATAAATTCACATGACACGACACTATGATCCTAGTTTCTCTCATTTATATATCTTGAATACATAACCTAACATTCGAAACTTATGTCTAGCAGTCGATCCTAGGCCCGAATACGAAATTTAAACATTTAAATAGTTTAAATCGAAAACGCAGTTTAAACATGTAAAAATGCATTTTTAAAACTTTTCGTGCTGTTACAATTGATATACAACAGTCAAATAATTCAACCAAATTTAATGAAGTATTTTTTTTTGTGAAAATATGGAAATTTGAAATATTATGAATTAAATTAATGATTAAACAAGGTTTTAAAATAAAAGGAAGTAATGCAGGGTGTAATTGTAATTAAAATGATTTAAAACAAGTAAAACAAGTATTCAGAGAAATTATATAATTAATTAGATAAATAGGTCAAATAAAGATAAAATTTTCGGGTCCTCACACCATCCATATGGCACGACTCTATGCTGTTTTTCGGCGTTTGGGCCAATGACTAAAGCATTTCCACATCTTCAGCCTTTTATCTGTATTGATGGGACGTTTATAAAGGGTTCGTACAAGGTAAAGTTACCAGTTGCCATCGGATTTGGCACGTGCAACCGTCATTTTTCCTTTGACCTTTGCGTTGGTGGATGAGGAAACTAATAGGAGTTGGTCAGGTTCATACACTAGTTCTGACAACATGTGTACATGGATGTCGAGAACATATGTATTATTTTAGATTGACACAAAGGAATAATGCACATGATGAGTACCTTACCTTTTAGAGTGCATTGGTATTGTTTAGTCTACGTGCATCTCAATTTAACATAAAAATTTGAAAACCAGAAGTATGTAAACCACTAATCTGAAAATAATTAGTTAAATCACTTTTAATCAAATGAAAGTCTGATTTTGGGTTTTTTTTCTCATTTATTTGTGTTAGATTTAAGGATCTTATGTAGGCAGCTAACTCTCAAAACCAATCAAGGAAATATGAAACTTTCATGGAACAAATATGGATGGTGAATAAGGAGCTGTACAATTGGTTGAATAGCAGCCTGTTAAATTAGAGCAGTGGGCTTTGTTTAAAGATGGCTAGTATCGGTGGGGGAACTTGTCGACTAATATGGTTGAGTGTTTTAACAATATTTTGTGTAATGCCTAGCTATTACTATTGAACTTGGTTGATCAATCTTTAGTTTTGATGATTACCAAATCAAAATGATGATTTGGACTAATGGTTTTATGTGAGCAATGTGTTATAATAGGTTGTTGGTCTATTGGAAAAAGAAAGGAAGCAAAACATGAAGAAATGAAAATTGTTGCTATCTATCGGATACATAATTAGCATGTATCGGATGCTCGATAGTCAGTGAGCATTTTTGAAGCACAAACTCTCAGACACAAATTTAACCTATTAGCTATTTGATACATTCATGGAAAATGGCTCAAGTTCTTTGAGTATATCAGACACACAAATTCTCATCAGTTGTCCGGCACAGTCTGTGAAGGAGGACTATTTCAAACTATCAGATGCAATCTTCGGTATTGGACATCTAATACTGCCAACGGCTAGTTTTCTAATAGCTCTATTTTTTTACTGTTGGCGAAACTTTTGGAGCCAATTTTCTTCACCTATAAATACTTCCAATCATGAGAAGATAGAAGACTTTTGCCTACATTGTATACAAGTTATCAAGAGTGATTTTAGAGTAAATACTTTGGTTATTATATAGTGTAGGAAGAGTTGGGTTATGAGGTTACTCAAGTGAAGGTGAACCTCACTTGGAGGAGTAAAACATTGGTGAAGATGAACCTCACTTGAAAGAGTAAAACCTTAGGAAGGTTGCCTCATTTGTGTGTATAATAGCTCTTAGTTGGTTGGTTAGTTGGCAATCAATTGTAATATGGTGAGGGTTAATTAAGAGAGTTGTAAAACTTCTTGACTCAAATAAGGGGAGATTAGGGTGAGGAAGGAGTAAGCCTTCTTATGTACAAGGTGATTTGGAACACTATCAATTGAAGAAGCTATCAGTGGATTGGAGCTCCAACTTGGTGAAGTTTGGGAGCAAGTGGAGGTGCAATTGAAGGTACCATTTCGTTTGGTTTGCTTTCTGCTTAATTTTATAATCTTTATTTGTTCAATTGTATGCTTTGATTGTTTCACCTACTTGATTTATTTCTTATTTAAGTGTATGATCACTTAGATAATTTGGTTAGCTAAAATTGAGTGAAAAATGTGTTATCCTAGGTTGCTTTGGACCTAATAGTTACCGATCAAGGCATGTGTACAGTTCACATTGAATTAGACTGTGGACCTATTCTTGCAAAAACTGAAGTTGACTTTCAGTATTACCATATCTTTTCTGAAATAAATTTGAAATATTTTCATAGAGAATGAGCAGAAGGCGAGAACGCATTTGGTGCAGGTGTATGACCAAAGGAATGGCGTTTACTACATCACTGCACGGTAAGGACCAGATCACAAAGGCTACAATGCACAGATTGTCCACTTCTATAATGGTACATGCATATGTGAAAATAGACCGAGCTTCAATTTCTATGTTTGCATGTAATTGCAGCCTATTATAAGTCGAGCACCAATGCATGGGATGCGACAGCCCCACTTCTTCCTAGGGCGTACCTTAAGGTATCTGTGGACCGCCTGCCTAACTCTCGCCAGGATTCACTCACATAAATATCGCTAAAACATTAGACTAACATTCAAATCTCAAATCTAAACTCAACAATAACTTACAAACACATTACACCATCCTTAAAAGTCCCAAATTACATAAAATACTTATCAAATATTCAAATTCTCATAATACAAAAGCTCTCAAAATCACATTCCAAGTTTGTCATTCCAACACAAAAGCAATCCTAACTCTAAAGGTTGGCTCCTTCACTTAGGTTCTCAGTCCCTGTTAAGAAAACAAATTGGAAAGAGTAAGCTAAAAACCCAGTGAGTTCCAAAACACTTACAATTCACGTAAAACAGTTCAAACCATATTTCAAGTCTACAATTTAGATCAAGTAAATAAACACTTCAATGGATATCACTCGTACAATTACTCGAGGGACATTGCCTATCAAAGTAGACTAGTCAAGGGACTTCGCCCAAGACATCACAAACTAGTCGAGGGTATTCACCCTACAACGTCACTTTATTTCATTGAAACTAGTCGAGGGTATTCACCCTACGACGTCACTTTATTTCATTGAAACTAGTCGAGGGTATTCACCCTACGACGTCGCATACTAGTCGAGGAACTTTGCCCAACGACGTCACAATACTTTACTTAAAACTAGTCGAGGGATTTCGCCCAACGACGTCACATTATTTTACTTGAAACTAGTCGGGGACTTCGCCCAACGACGCCACATCACTTGTGTGAACTACTTGAGGGACTTGCCCAACAAAGTAGACTAGTCGAGGGACTTCGCCCAACGACATCACATCACTTCAGGTACATCACATCACTTCAGGTACATCACATTTGCAAATTTAAATCAAATAATACGCATGACAACCTGCCAAATTATCGAAGCTCGCCATCCAAGTTCATAAATCACATCAATGGATAAAACACATTTCAAGTCAAGTGAGTCGACTTGAAGGTGTTTTACTTAGAAATCATTTCAATAGTAAATTATTTCACTTATAAACACTAATAAATCATTTGGCAAGCACGAGTAAATTATTTCCTTTGAAATCGCTAGTAAATCCATTCATTTGTAAATAGTTTGAAACATAGTCTGAAATACTCACAAAAGTAGGAAAACATTTCATTTGTAAAGAATAGTAGTAAAACATTTCATTTGAAAACAAGTTAGAACTAGTTTGAAAATAGGTTGGAACACTCACCAGGTCAAAAGAGCAAGTAATCGCTCAAGCGAGAGGTTACACTTCTGTAGGTCCTCTCTCGAGGAAACCTTGATCACCTCAAACTTAGTGGTCGGTTCAAGATTAGAGTTTCCAAAAGTCACCACCAAGAGCTCTTCCTCCTCTAAGATTTTGGCTAGCCTTAGGTGAAAGATCCAAGCTTTTAATCAAGGGAAACAACACCAAGATCACCTCTTGAGCCCCCAAGATTTTCGGCCAACACACTTCACCAAGAAATCCTAAGATCTAAGTGATGAAAGGTGGTTTCTTCTAGCTCCAAACCAAGAGTTGAAGTTGATTCAAGCTTGAGAGAGAGAGGGAGAGGAACAACCGGCCTTGAGGGAGAGAGGATGAGAGCGTGAGTGGTTGTTGTAGTTGATTTTCTTTGAGAGGAAATTTGGGGAGGGGGTGGCCAGCCATTATGAGAGAAATGAGAGAGTTTGGATAGCTTAGTGGGTTGTCTAGCTTGCTCAATTAATTAGGAAGTGATGGAGAGAGAGTGTAAGAAGACATGAGGTGAAGGTTGAGTGTACAAGTAGCCAAGAAATGATGGAGAGAGAAAATGTGTCATCCAAGGTTGATGTGATGGAAAGGAGAGGGAAATTTTAGTTGCTAGTCTCTACTAATTTAAGTAATTAGGGAGTTTATGGTAGGTAACACGGTTTTCAAATTCGAACGAATGAAGTGGGTGCACTAAGGATCGAGTCGGTGCAATTCATGTCGAATGAGATATCGAGCAAATTGATTCACACTTAAAGTTTAAACCGAGGTTCGACCAAGAGCTCATAGATACAAAAATTTAAACACTCACGTAGTGCATAAAAAAAGTGTGATATGCATATAAATGTACTACTGCAAGTTCAAAAATTCTAAG
Organism: Gardenia jasminoides; assembly: GCA_013103745.1. Taxonomy (NCBI): domain Eukaryota; kingdom Viridiplantae; phylum Streptophyta; class Magnoliopsida; order Gentianales; family Rubiaceae; genus Gardenia; species Gardenia jasminoides. Next base: position 20,185,801 of record CM023097.1, on the reverse strand, counting down.
TTAATGTAGTTGTCAAAGAGGAATTTGGTAAAATAAAAGAAATACATCTAAAATGGTATAAAATTTAATATCAAGATTTAAATCAAATATAGGTCCTCACAACCTCCCCTCCTTAAAAGAATTTCGTCCTCGAAATTCACATTTTATATGCAGATAATTCTAAATATTTCTTCTTCACCACACTCTCATTCAATCCTTAATATCCACTCACTAAGCCTATTAACAACTTTCACCCTCCACCCAAAATTCACACTCCTTATGTACCAAGTTAGTAATCAAACCCTGGTTCCCAGGAAATGTTCCAATCTCCAAATCATAAGGCAATCTCACAGGTTTTAGATCAACACCACCCATAAAGACAATATTCATAATGAATGTAATGGCTGAAAGAATCAATACTTTAGCTAGTCGATGAAAGATGGAGGTTATACCTTCAACGACCACAGGGAGGTCGGAAACCCGTGGTTGGTCAATAGCATAAACGCTAGCGGGAACCCTCGACCGTTTTCCCACAAAGACTACTCGACCGAGTTTGCCTGTCCATCCGCCGCCTCCACTTCTCTCTTGGGCCTTAGGGCATGTAGCTACCCGATGCTCACTACTTCCACATTGCAAACATTTCCCTTGTTTTCTCCAACACCTTTCCTCCGTATGATTTAGCCTTCCACAAAAATCGCAACGCAAACTGGGAGTTAATACTTGGCTTCCTTGTAGGACACTTCTTGATTGTCCCTTTCCACTTGGTGATCCACTAGAGAATGCCCTTCTCGTCATAGCTCCTCTTGACGCTCCAGGGGTGTTTACTTCACTTATTTCTCTACTAAGCTTGGGGGGTGGAGCATTCTTGTCCACTGGTTCACGGCTACTACTAGAGCATTCCTCTTCTTGCAAAACCCTCACTTGAGCCTTTGCACTTTCAATTCTTTGGGCCTTCTCGATTGCATCACTAAAGTTGTTAATTTGGGCCGCTGCTAAGTTTTCTTGAATTTCCACATTTAACCCCTGTACAAATCTCCTTATTCTCCTTTGTTCAGTTGCCACCAACTCAGGGGCGAATCTAGACAATTTGTGAACAAGTGCTGCGTACTGCGACACTTAGTGTTCCTTGTCGACACTTAATAAATTCATCTTCTCTCTTCTCTTGGATTAGGGGAGGGAGGATTTAGCATTAAACTCTCTAGTGAAGTTCATCCATGTCCTAGGGGTTTGGTCTCTATCCCATTTAACCCTAATCATATTCCACCACCGATCGGGCTCCCTCAAATTGAAATGCCGCAAAAGTCACTTGTCTTTCCTCGGAGTAGTTTAGAGCGGCGAATATGTCACTTATTCTTTCTAACCACTTCTCGGCCATTTCGGGATTAGGTTCTCCAGAGAATTTAAGTGGGAAAAATTTCTGAAATCGCTCTAAGGCCCTATCTTCACCATCGTCGGGGCCTATAGATTGATTTGCAAGTCCCGGACCTTGTTGGTTAGCTATATGCTCTAAGATGTCTGTCATGCGGTTAATGGCAGCAGCTACTTGTTCCTCAACCTCAATCCTAGGCTCACGATTTTGGTCAACTGCTGACTTCCGATCATCTTCCATATTTTGAGGTTGTCTAAACCCTCTTCCACGGCCTCGTCCTCTCCTTCTACTGTCCATAATCTTTTTGAAGGACCAATATTTAAGATAAACGCAAAATAATATATTAGTAAATGGAATTCCAGGCGGAGCCAAAAATATTTTATATCTTCATAACAAAAGAAGGAGTACTCAAATATGTCACAATAGTACATCCATTTTCAAGGGAAACACATCAATTCGCATCACACTTACTAATAGAAGCAAACAAGGAAATGGTAATTAGAATAATTGCACCAGCATGCAAATACAGGGACGTAAACACATCACATCACATCACTTGTATAATATTTTTTTCCGAGACAAGTCCAAATGCCAAGTCTCGAGCACATATCACTTCACTTCACATCACATTGATAACCTTATGGCTCGTCCCTTTTCTCCTCGGCCTAAGCTTGGCCTACAGCTCGAGTCGAAATGACTCACCGATAGGTCTCGAGGATTTCCAAAATTTCACACACACACACACAGAGGTCACTTCAAAACACTTTCGCAAATATTTTCATTCAAATAGAGGTAAGTGCGATGAAGCACGCACACTCAAGAGGTCAATCAACTCAATTCTCATTCCTACCTGGCATACCAAGTAGATCACACAATCTACTACAAGAATACATCCACCACTTAAACCATTCCCATAGTTGTCTCTCCTTTCAATCATCACAGTTATTGAACTCTTAAACTATTCACAAAATCACCAATATATTCTTGATCCCTGATCACACTAACTGCATGCTCTCATATACGCTCACTCTACTTTATCAGTCTTTATACCTGAATTGTATGTTCAATTCTCAAAATAAACTTTTGAAAATATAACCAGAACTATTGAGGTTATAAAATTCTCTTAAAGTTCAAGGTTTACTTTACTAGAACGCAAGTTCATAGTTCTTTCAAAACTCAAGGGTTTCTTATTCAAAACTCGGCCAAATTCATGTACGAAAATATATTAATTTACAATCAAGAATCGGAAGACACGGTTAAAAACTTCAACTTTCTTCTTGGATCCCGCATACAGTAATCCAGCAAAACCCATCAATTTCTCTAAAATTTCTAATTCAAAAAAATATAGTGGAATTCATATAAATGTCAAGATCGACATGTTATAAGCATTGGAAGCACATATGTGTTACTTCCAACCATCGTTTTGAAAATAAAACTAGCACATCCCAGTTTTCTTTTAGATTTCAAAGTGGGAAATTTCAAATAGGTAAACAAGTGGGAGAACACATTTTATTCCTTTGAAACCTCTTTTGTTTTGGTTCAAAGCCATCGAATAAGGAATTAACTAACAAGTCTCAGTTTCTTATCTCCTATAGCTAATACCAATAGTTTCATCGATTTCTTTCATTCCTACAGGTACAGTGATAACTCGAGTCTCATTCAATCTCTCACATAATGTTTCACTTTAATATAACATCACATAGTTCCTCAGTTTTGTCTTCCACCAATCCCATATAAGAAACTCTGAAGCAACAAATCCTTTTAACCACTACGATATCAAGTTAATCCCATAGTCTGGCATCCTAAATGATGAAGAATCAAGTGCTGTTCAAATGCAAGTCAACGAGCCTACAAGAGTACCACTTGGACCCGTGACCCGTGCCCGTGCTAAACAATTCAGAGAATCCCTTCAAGCTTTGGTTCGAGCTATCCAAGAACAAAATAGCACAAATTCCAGCATTGAAGGATTAGAGGATGAAGCACAAGCATATTCGATCAAGACTTTGATCATGGTTGAAGATGATTGAAGACTTGTTCTAGTCTTGTTAGTTTTCGATTATTACTAGTAGTTAAAATAAAAGCCATTCGATCTCCAAGTGTGAATTGAGATCCGAATGCAACCTTCCTAAAAAGTAGGATTTCTATTTAAGCCGTATTGTAGCTAGTTGTTTCCTTATTGGATTAGGGTTTTTGTAAGGCTTATAAATAAGCCCCAAGCCGTTTTCATAGACATAATTTTAACGAGATTTTTGAGGAAAAATTCCAGAATTGCTATTTGCAAACTTTTGGCTTGTGTGAGCTAATCTTGAACATTGTAAGGCTGCCCTTTAATGTTCATCGACTTATCAATCAAGCACCTTCTTGATTGTATGCCTCTACCATTGGTTTTGTTCTTGTGCGGTCCAAGAATTGAATCAAATCCATCCCAACGCTGATACTTCAGAATCCGGACTTGTGGGCATTTCTCTCCTTCTTAGGGTTGTAGGAATCACATCGGTTGGTATCAGAGCTTTGGGTTGAGGTATCTTCGTATATCCCTTTCAATTTTCCTTGTCACGTATCTTAGGGTTTGCATCTAGGTGTCCTTTTGTCTTGTGTCTTGATCCGAAACTGGATTGTTTTTGTGTTGTGTCTCGTTTGTGGTTTCTTGATTCCATCCGAATTGTGTCTTGTTGTTTGCCTTAGAGGAAGTCAAATCTGTCCAAACAAGTTGCGTGCTGTCCAAACTTGTTGTGGTAAGATCGCTTGCTGTCCGTAATTCTTGGTGTGTTCTTGAGTCAATCTTGATCTTGTGTCGTTGTTTAGCTTTGTCAAAAAAAAAAAAATATTTGCTGCTGTCCAGAACTCTTCCTTGTGTCCGACAGTGAGACTAGGGTTTCTCTTGAATCTTGTGGCATAAATTGGAATTTCATCATTGCTTGATTGTGGTTCTTGAACTTCTTGATTCTAACTTGCAAATCTTGAATTGAGAAGAGACTTGAAAAATACAATCTTGAAACTCGAATCTTGAAGCTTTTCCGTGTGTTTTGTTTTCTTGCTGCCAAACCTGAACAAGAACCCTAGTTAGGGAAGGAGTAATCCGGCCAGAAAGTAAAAAAAAAAAAAAAAAAAAAGTACAAAACTCGTTCAAGAAAAAAATTTTGGCCTTGCACTCCCACACATATTTAAAGGCCACCCCAACTTTCCTACTCAAGTTAAAAAAAAAAAAAGAATCCAAATTGGATTTGGCCAAAAATTGCTAAACCTCCATTCTACCCTTCTTGAAACAAATTTGGAAACCTTCCTCCACTTGAAAATAGTACTTTCCAAATTAATTAAGGGTACAATTATCCAAAAAGACCAAATTTCCTTTGTTGACCAAGTCAAAGCCAGATTTCACGTGTTTGACTAAGTCAAGGATTGCCTAAATCACCAATTCTCTTTCCAAATCTGATTTTTCAAGATTCTTAAATCAATTTACAGATTTGTTAAGATATTTTCAAGAAAATTTCAAGAATTGTATTAGGCAAGTGTGAATTTACAATTTTGCCCTCTAGCCAAAATTTGTCAAAACTAAAATCTGGGCCAACCTTTAATTCTTAAGTCTGTCTTTTCCCCTTCATATCTGGTCCAAGACATCTCTCAAACGTCTCCTTGTCAAGTCGTTTAGGCCACTCCAAAATTTCAAGTCAAGTTGTCATAGTTTGTTGGTTGTTTGGTTTGGTGGGTTGAACGTGCATCTTGTGGTTGGAATTGCTTTGTTCAAGGTCTGCAAATCCACGCCAAGAGAACTGACTTGGTGAGTTCAATAGAGCGTATAAGTACTTGAGTGACATACACGAGTTGAGGGAAAACATATGCAGTGAAGTGAGGAAATTATTGTTTTCTACTAACCTTTCTTGCAGGGATTGAGCATGTCTAACGGGGACGAATCTCAGCCAATTGACTTCAAATTTCATATGGAAGCTATGATGAAGGAAGTTCAAAGAATGATTAAGGATTCCATAGAACCTTTGCATGAACGGTTGGACCAAGTTGAACAAGCTAAAAGTCGAACTAGCTCAACTAAGAATAAAGATAAGAAGGTTGAATCCGAATCCTCTAATGGTGAGGAAGAAGAATTTGAACCTCAGTTTAGAGCTGCCCGAGCTAACCGAAAACTTGGTGATGATGCCTTGAAGGGTGTTAAGCTCAATATTCCAGCCTTCGGGTAAATCCGATCGAGTTATATCTGGAATGGGAGCGGAAAATTGAAGCAGCCTTTGAGTGCCATAACTTCTCAGGAGGAACATAAGGTAAAACTTGCTTTGTTGAGTTCGTTGATTATGCATCCGTGTGGTGGGATCAAGTTCGTCTGAATAGGAGGAGGAACCGTCAACAACTTGTGAGAGATTGGGAAGAAATGCGTGGTCTTATGAGGAAAAGATTTGTGCCAAGCTACTATCATAGAGACTTGCTCCGGAAATTGCAAACCTTGTACCAAGGTAGCTTAAGTGTGGAGGATTACTATAAAGAGATGGAAATGGCACTAATGAAAGCCGATATCCATGAAGATGAGGAATCAACTATGACTCGTTTCTTGCATGGACTGAAGCCTGAGATAGCCGAGGTTGTGGAACTTCAACATTATCTGGATATTCATGAGATGCTTGAGAAAGTCGTCACTATTGAGAGGCGTCTCAAAAGGAGGGGCAGTGTTCGTCAAAACACAATTCCTCAAGCTGGAAATTGGAGGAGTGTGTCGATGAAAAGGGAGGAAAGGAATTCGGCTTCTTCATCGTCTTCCAAGCCGAAGTTCGAAGCCTCAAAATCGAACTCCAAAGAGATTCCCAAGGCTGTCCGTGATCCATCTAAACCAAGGAACCGTGAGGTAAAGTGTTTTAAGTGCCAAGGCTTCGGTCATATTGCATCTCAATGTGCCAATCAACGCACAATGATTATTTTGCCTAATGGGAAGTATTAGCGATGATGAAGATGAGTATGCCGACATGCCCCACTTACTGCGAGAAGAAGATGAATTGAAGGATGAATTAGTTAACCAAGACTTGGAATGCCTAGTTATGAGAAAGGTGCTTGCCGTCCGAGCTAAGGAGGATGAAGAGGCTGCTCAAAGGGAAAACTTGTTCTATACACGTTGTCACATTAAAGACAAAGTGTGTAGTTTAATTATTGATAGTGGTAGTTGTGCCAATGTTGCGAGTTTACTCATGGTTGAGAAATTGGGACTACCGACTACTAGCCATCCTCGACCTTATCGGTGCAATGGTTGAATGAGGGGAGATGTTCGAGTTTTCCGCCAAGTGAAAGTACCATTCCGCATTGGCAAGTATGAAGATGAAGTTATTTGTGACGTGGTGCCTATGCAAGCAAGCCATGTGATTCTTGGTGCCGCAATATGATCGTGATGTCGACTTCAAAGGGAAGACCAATAAATACATTGTGCATCATTGTAACGGGGAAGTATCGACACCACTTACACCTAGACAGGTTTATGAGGATCAAATGAAATTGCAACAAGAGCATGAAAAAGATCTTGAGTGGAAAAAGAGAGAGGAGACCAAAGAAAAAAAAACAAGAGAGCATGGCTGAAAATAGTGAGAAAAAAGAGAGGGAGGACTCGGCCATGAAGCAAAGAAAAGAGAGAAAACAAAGTTTGATTGCAAAAACCAAGAGTGTAAAACAAGCTTTGATTTCTAACCAACTTTTACTTATACTTGTGTGCAAGGGGGAGTTAGATTTACCTTCTACCTCTACTAACTCTCTACCATTAAGTGTGTCTTCTCTTTTGCAGGAATTTGGAGAGTTGTTTCCTGAAGATATCCCTGATGGATTACCACCCTTAAGAGGAATCGAGCACCAAATTGACTTGGTTCCTGGAGCTCCACTACCCAACAAAGCGGCTTATAGAACCAGACCTGAGGAAACTAAAGAGATTCAAAGGCAAGTGGATGAGCTGCTTAGGAAAGGTTGGAGCGAGAGAGTCTAAGTCCGTGTGCTGTACCGGTTATTCTTGTGCCTAAGAAAGATGGTGGATGGAGGATGTGCACCGATTGTCGAGCCGTCAATGCTATAACGGTAAAGTATCGTCATCCTATTCCTAGGTTAGATGATATGTTAGATGAGCTGCATGGTGCAATCATATTTACCAAAATTGATTTGAAAAGTGGTTACCATCAAATTAGCCTGAAAGAGGGTGATGAGTGGAAAACTGCTTTCAAAACTAAACATGGTTTATATGAATGGTTGGTTATGCCTTTTGGACTTACCAATGCTCCAAGTACATTTATGCGGTTAATGAATCATGTTCTAAGACATTTCATTGGTAAATTTGTGGTTGTCTATTTTGATGACATACTCATTTATAGTAGAAGTTTGGAAGAACATGTTGAACATTTAAGAGCTGTTTTTGAGGTACTTCAAAGAGAGAGGTTATACGCCAATCTCAAGAAGTGCGTCTTTTGTACTGATCGTTTGGTGTTCCTAGGGTATGTTATTAGTTCACAAGGTATTCATGTTGATGAAGCCAAAGTGAAGGCTATTCAAGAGTGGCCAATCCCAAAGACTATTGGTGAAGTCAGAAGCTTTCATGGTCTAGCAAGCTTCTACCGTCGGTTTGTTAGAGACTTTAGTACCATCATGGCACCAATCACGGCTGTCATGAAGAAGAATGAGAAGTTTGCTTGGGGGGAAGATCAAGATAAGGCCTTCCAATTGATTAAGTTTAAACTCACACATGCACCACTCCTAGTTCTACCTAATTTTGATCTAACTTTTGAAGTTGAATGTGATGCATCAGGTGTTGGAGTTGGGGCTGTGCTCATGCAAGGAGGGAAACCCGTTGCTTATTTTAGTGAGAAATTAAGTGGAGCTGCACTTAATTACTCAACCTACGATAAGGAATTGTATGCCCTAGTTCGTGCACTGGAAACTTGGCAACATTACCTTAGAGCAAAGGAGTTTGTGATCCACACTGATCACGAGTCGTTGAAGTATTTGAAGGCGCAAAGTAAGTTGAATAAAAGGATTGTGAGATGGATTGCCTTCATCGAGTCCTTTCCCTACGTCATCAAGTACAAGACAGGTAAGTCGAATGTAGTTGCTGATGCTTTATCTCGTAGACATTCGCTGCTTGCTACTTTAGATGCCAAATTGCTTGGGTTTGAATTCATGAAAGAATTGTATGCTAAGGATGTCGATTTTGCTGAGATCTATGCTCTATGTGTCAAGTCTAAGTGTGACAAGTACTTCTTGCATGATGGTTTTCTATTCTATCTTAACAAGTTATGTGTCCCTCGTGGTTCCATTAGAGATTTACTTGTTAATGAGTCACATAGTGGTGGGTTAATGGGACATTTTGGTGTGTCTAAAACTCTAACCACTTTGCAAGAACATTTCTTTTGGCCACATATGCGTAGAGATGTTGAACGTGTCATTAGTAAGTGTGGTACGTATCATCGTGCTAAGTCTAAAGTTAATCCTAGTGGGTTGTATACTCCTTTGCCTATACCTAATCAACCCTGGGTTGACATTTCTATGGACTTTGTGCTTGGATTGCCACGTTCTAGAAAGGGTCATGATAGCATTTATGTTGTTGTTGATCGTTTTTCTAAAATGGCTCATTTTATACCATGTCATAAAACTGATGATGCTGTTCACATTGCTGATTTGTTCTTTAAGGAAATAGTCCGTTTGCATGGTATGCCTAGAACAATTGTGTCTGACCGTGATGTCAAATTCTTGAGCTATTTTTGGAAAACTTTGTAGGGAAAATTGGGTACAAAGTTACTTTTCTCTACTTCTAGTCATCCTCAAACTGATGGACAAACTGAAGTAGTTAATCGTACTTTGTCTACACTTCTGCGTGCTATCATAAAGAAAAATTTAAAAACATGGGAAGAATGTTTACCACATGTAGAATTTGCATATAATAGGGTTGTGCATAGTGCTACACAGTTTTCGCCTTTTGAAATTGTGTATGGTTTTAATCCTCTATCTCCTATGGATATGCTGCCTTTACCTTCTTCTGAGCATGTGAACTTAGATGGTAAAAAGAAAGCTGAGTATGTGCGTCAATTGCATGAGAGAGTTCGAGCTAACATTGAGCACCGTACTACTCAATATGTGAAGCATGCAAATAAGGGTCGTGGGTTGTTTTGAGCAGGCGATTGGGTGTGGTTACACCTTCGCAGGAAGATTTCGAAACAGCCATAAAGCAAGCTCTCTCAAGAGGAGATGGACCTTTCCAGGTGGTTGGCGCATCAATGATAATGCCTCGACTAGATCTTCCAGGTGAGTACCATGTTAGTGCCACTTTAATGTTGCTGATCTTAGTCCTTTTTGATGTAGGTGACATACACGATTTGAGGTCAAATCCTTCTCAAGAGGAGGGGAATGATGAAGAATCAAGTGCTGTTCAAATGCAAGTCAACGAGCCTACAAGAGTACCACTTGGACCCGTGACCCGTGCCCGTGCTAAACAATTCAGAGAATCCCTTCAAGCTTTGGTTCGAGCTATCCAAGAACAAAATAGCACAAATTCCAGCATTGAAGGATTAGAGGATGAAGCACAAGCATATTCGATCAAGACTTTGATCATGGTTGAAGATGATTGAAGACTTGTTCTAGTCTTGTTAGTTTTCGATTATTACTAGTAGTTAAAATAAAAGCCATTCGATCTCCAAGTGTGAATTGAGATCCGAATGCAACCTTCCTAAAAAGTAGGATTTCTATTTAAGCCTTATTGTAGCTAGTTGTTTCCTTATTGGATTAGGGTTTTTGTAAGGCTTATAAATAAGCCCCAAGTCGTTTTCATAGACATAATTTTTAACGAGATTTTTGAGGAAAAATTCCAGAATTGCTATTTGCAAACTTTTGGCTTGTGTGAGCTAATCTTGAACATTGTAAGGCTGCCCTTTAATGTTCATCGACTTATCAATCAAGCACCTTCTTGATTGTGGCATCTCCTACCATTGGTTTTGTTCTTGTGCGGTCCAAGAATTGAATCAAATCCATCCCAACGTTGATACTTCAGGAATCCAGGACTTGTGGGCGATTTCTCTCCTTCTTAGGGTTGTAGGAATCACATCACTAAAGAATTGAAAATGCAGAGGCTCAAGTGAGGGTTTTCCATGCAAGAATGAATGAATGAAGTGGGTGCACTAAGGATCGAGTCGGTGCAATTCATGTCGAATGAGATATCGAGCAAATTGATTCACACTTAAAGTTTAAACCGAGGTTCGACCAAGAGCTCATAGATACAAAAATTTAAACACTCACGGAGTGCATAAAAAAAATGTGATATGCATATAAATGTACTACTGCAAGTTCAAAAATTCTAAGTTAATGTAGTTGTCAAAGAGGAATTTGGTAAAATAAAAGAAATACATCTAAAATGGTATAAAATTTAATATCAAGATTTAAATGAAATATAGGTCCTCACATGGGATCTAGTGTTTTATGTGCACACATTTGTAGCACTTAAGTTATCTTTGTACGGGCAATTCCTACCACTTGTGTTTCAATTACAACATTAACAGGATTAAATGAAAGAGAAACAGAACCACGTGAGTTGCCTCGAATACATAATAAGATGGATTCTCGATGCGCTGATGCACCTCATTAGTGTTGTCACTATTCACAGACGGGGCACAGTACCTCTAATTGTCCGTAATCTAGTCATTTTCATGTGTAGTAAAGGATTGTAATGTTGCCACTTCTGTGGATTATGTTATGTGTAGGCTTGTTTATAATTGGGGATTCATGTACATTACTAAATGCTTTCATGCAATTTTGTCATTTTTTTTTTGGCTACACTTACAAGCGCTCCCATTGCCATTTTGCTATTTATCTTTTCTTTATTTTGTTTCAAAATGATTGCATAGATCATCTATGACTACTCTGTAGTAGGCACCACGGCAATAGAGGGTAGGAACAAATCTACCCTTGGATTCGATACAGGGTCTGCAAGATAGGAGTCTATCATAATTGTAGAATAAACATACGTCTAGGGCAATCTTTTAGGTGTTAAGATAGAACTTAAGTTCAAACAAGATGATGGGTACTTCCGAGACCTAATAGCACATCAGAAGTACCTGTGAATCAGAGAGTATCTAATTAGGGTAGGATTTTGGGGTGTCACAAGGGCTGGCTACTTTGAGCTCAGCCATGGACTGCCTACTGCACTTATTGAGAGGTGGAGGCAAGAAATCCACATATTCTACCTTCCTGTGGGAGAGGCCACTATTACATTTTAGGTTGTGAAAGTGTTATAGGGCCTACAATTTGACGGATTACTTGTCACACTAGTTGATAGAAGTTTGGACATTTCGCAGAAATAGGCATTGATTAAGGAGTTGTTGGGATTTAGCCCAGATACAGATCACCATTTCGAGGATGGTAGGGCTAAACTAGTCTCGATATTAGACTTTCTATACAAGCCACACTAGGATGGTGTGCCCAAGGAGTTTGTCTACTAGCATGTTCACGGTTACATTTTGATATTATTTGGGGGGCAGTTGTTCGCCAATACATGCAATAATGTTATTAGTTGCTATTGGTTGGACTAGATTCGAGATATAGAGGATCTAAATCACTATAGTTGAGCCAGTCCTACACTAACTCATTTATACAGATCTCTATACAGGTGTCGAGAGCATTACACAGCTGTACAGCTGGGTCATATATGCTGCTACAGGTGATTATTTAATTTTTCTATTTTATATTCGTACTTTAAGTTCTTTTAAGTCATTATACTTGATTTTTACATGAATCGATGTATAATTCCTGGTCTTCTAACAATTGTGGGCCTTGGAGAGGATTTCATGTCTTCGTTCGATCATTATTGAGCTAGCACCGTAGGGTTTTGACTTCCCTAGAGGTGATAGGTGGTCGACGAAATGCAATATAAAATACATTTCTAGGCATGTGGTTTCCCTCTTCAAAGATCAACTCACCATGCTTGAGCCACATAAGATATTATATATGTTCACATGATATTTAAATGTATATTTCTACAAATACACTTGATTAAACCTAAATGCCTACTTCCATTATGATAGTTTATTTGGGAGCCATACTCCGAGGATCTCCTAGCATCTTTTCCTGGCTATTGCAGAGCTGGCAGATCATCTGGCAGGTGGAGGTCCCTTTGATGTATTGGGATATCATCAAGTTTCATTTTTCGCAACAAGTGATGTGTCAATTTGAGTTACATCAGCCTATAATGGATGATGTTGACACGAAGACAAAAAAGAAGTTGCATAAGCTCGGACGAGCAGGGTGCCCAGGGTGGAATTAGGTCCAGGAGCATCTTACATAGATCCACTATTGGGAGACTAGTGATAGGGCCATCGTTTAGGGTTATAGTTTTGATCCAAATAGGTCTATGCAAGATTACATGACATGGTACATGACTCGGACGATCCACTACATTACACCTCCAGTATCGAGGAACTCACAACTTGACGGCCACTGAGATAATGTGGCATAGTTCAACTACTTGTAAGTTATTAATGCATTTCATTACTTTTAGTCACATCATTACCTTTATGCCCCTGAACCCGAGCAATTTATTAGCTTTTGTAAAATTTTTATAGGACTGGTTGATACGATGGCTCATATAGGGTGGGTCTGTAGTCAATACATCGACCTATCATATCCTTCTCACTGTGAGCATCTTAGGCTGACGATGATATGAGATTAGGCTTTTAGAGCACTAACGTATGTAAATCAAAAGATGTGGATAGCATGCAGAACATTTGACCATCAGAAATTCAAGCCATCTACCCATCCGGATGTCCCCATTCATGAACCTATCGAGGCGTTTACCAAGGGAAGTTCATGGACATGGTCGAGAAGACAGGCGACATAGACGGGGTGTCAAGCTAAATCAGATTAATGTCCCTATCAGCCATACTATGAGGACTGCGACTCTTTCTGGAGACGACGTCCCTATCCACGTGCCTACTCACCCTACTACACATTCCTTCATACCTCAGTACATTCTAGCATTTTCTGCACCGATTCTATTACCACACCTATTTCCATCCCTGCATTAGACTATATGACGGGTAAGGAGTCTTTATCGGATGGAGCACATACATTATTCCAGTCCAATTATTAGTGTGGTGAAAATTTTGGTCAGATTTTCTTTTTTTTGGGTTTGTTGATGGGTTCCTCACATCTTGTACAGATGGCAGACTACTCCACTCTTGATTCAGCTCCATCCGCTACGTCTGCTAATTTATTCAAATTTAGGTGTAGAAAGATGCCTGTGTTGGATCCCTTCATTCATATGGAAGAACAAGAGTCTATGGGAAGATGAGATGCAACTGAGGAGGTTTGCGCGACTGCAAACTTAAAATTAGCAACACTGGCGGGCCTATTGGAGGTGCAACTGCTCTTCCATTCCTCATGATATAGGCAAGAGGCCAGTTCATTGATAAATTTCATGATTATTAGATTTTTTTTTAGTTTTAATTCTTAAAATTACATTTTTTATGTATATATAAACTTACTTGGATTTCAAAAATATCTATTTCACAAAAAATTGAAGTTGTCAGATGTAAATTATATCAATAATATGTCAAAAAAAACTTTTAAAACTAATATGCAGTCTAAACCCTTGCAAACCCTAATACCATAATACAAATATGATAGAATCCTAAACCTTAAACTCTAATTTTCAACAGAATAAATGTGCATTATTCAAAGATGATTAGGTATTTTTTCATATAAATTCTTCAAATTACACACTTTTTCTTCATGCTGTTATTTTTTACCACTTTCATTTTATGTTTAATTAAATACAATAAATTTTAATCTCTACAATATTTTACAAAATATCTAGTTCACAAAATTGAAAGTGATTAGTTGTAAATTACGTAGAAAATGTGTGAACAAATTTTTAAAACTAATATGCAGCTTAAACCCTAAACCCTAAGGCCTAAATTCAAAACCCTAAATTTTTTTCAAGACCCTAAACCCTAAATCCTAAATTAAAAAATAGAAAAATGTGGAAACTGGATCTATAATATGGGGTTTCACATTTTGCAAAGAAACTGCACATAATAGATTTGGTTTCTAAATATTTATTAGAAGCTACACTAGAAAATTGTGGTTTCTTAGTGATTTCAAAAAAATATATATATATTTATGTTGTCAACTCTAGCAAGTGAACAAAAAAATTCAAAAAAAAAAAACTTTTTCTAGGGTCGCCGCATCCACCGTTTTCAGCAACCATATTTTTAGAAAAAACTCCAACAGAACCCCACATTCCTGATGCTTTTGAATTTTGGCATTATTCTAAGAAATTTACCTAGTATTTCTGGTTTCTCGTACCACACTTTTTACTATACAAATGGAATTAGAACCAAGAAATTGAAATTTGACTCTCTCCATTGACATCCCAATTTTTTAGTTACGTGCTAGGCCTATTATGGCTTACTCTTTAGCAAATACATTTTGTACTTAAATGCTTGAAAAGAATTTGCGTAATTTACTAACAAGTGTCTACTTGTATTAATATGTCAAAGATCGGAATATTAATACACTACCCAATAGTTTGCAAGCTCTAGCAAGAGCATGAATTTGCTGACTGTTAGTGATTAAGCCAACTAATGTGCGATGTCAAATACATGCATTTTCCAGGCCTTGAGAAATCTTTCTAATTACTTGGAAAAATAAAAAGTATATAAAAAGTCATACAAGTATAGAAATCTTTCTAATTACTTGGAAAAATGAAAAGTATATGAAAAGTCATACAAGTATAGAATTCTTCAGAATTTTTCCCAAATCGGGCCAACTGCTAAAGCTGGTCTAAAATTCTTGAGAAACTAAACTGGTCAATATCAGAAGGTTACGGCCAAACAATGTTTTGGTCGCCATTTCTTTGTTATGGAATCCCAGACTGAGCCTTGCCGATGTGAATGCACATGTATCTATTTAAACAAAATCAGATTATACTAAAAACTATAGATTCTTATAGGTTCATAATTTATTATTATTATTACTATTACTACTCTCGCACTCCTTCCTACACTTTTTCTACACTGGGCTGCCATCTATAATGCAATTACTATTGAGCCTGTATTTTAAAGTATATATTTTTTCTTAGTTGTTGGGATGAGTAGGTACATTTCAATGCTACTCACTTTAATTTCTAGACATATGTTAATCTTAGTCAACAATGCTTGACTGCACATGTAAATGCTCCGATTAAAAAGCTAACTTATTTGAATAATCTAAAATCAGGAATAATATACTGATACATTTTTTTGAGCAATTTGCTTATACATGTTGTGTAAAAGTAACTTCGGGATAACACTAGAGATCATTTGGATAGGGGATTATTTGAAACATTATTTAGAATAATTACTATAGCACTTTCTGTGATGGCGTCTATGAGATACAAAAGTGATTAGAAAGATAAAAAAGTATGTTGATAAATATGTTTGTGACATGAATAAATAATATTTTGATTAATAATTCCTAACGAACATACACAAATCAGTTCAATGTGAATATATATCTTAGTACATAATACTGTGCAAAGCCAGTGCATTCAAAAAATGGTTAGTTAGTGAACACGTACAAATCCTAGTTGGTGGAATTGGCTACTCTTTCCTTTTTTTTTTTGGGGGGGAGGTGGGAGTGAATGGTGGACCTAGCTATATCGTTAAATTCAGGTAGAGGTTCATTCCAAGGTTTTGGTAAGGTTGGTTCTAAGTTAGAATTGTAGAACTAAAAACAGTTCACAAAAAGATATAGGAGATATAGTTCATAAAAACAATGTATATGGGATAAGAAGGCAATTTATACACATACAAGTATGTGTGGGAAATTGAGGAATAATATCAACAATCACACACTAATAACAAGTCTTTCAAATTTCACTCTTCTCAACTAATAACAATAATAAGACACCTTATTTATAGAGTAGATAACTTGGTAAATAAGTCTTACAACCACAAGAAATATCCTAATCAAATACTAATTTCAAAATACTAATGCTACCATAACTTGACTCCAAAAGAATTATTAAAGACTTTAACTTGACTAAAACAACGCTAAATAATAATATAGAAATTTCTATTTTTGAACCTTGATTTAATATACTAACATTACCTCCCTTAAATCAAAGTCTCTCTCTTGAATCAGGTTCACCACCTTCGCGATCAATAATCTCCTTTAAAAATTTTGCCGGCGCCACTTGAATTGGTTCCTCAACTTCAAACGCTTCTCTTGTTATAATAATCCATGCACCTAGATAAACTATTTTTGTCGCACAATTTTGATGTCAATTCATTGGCAACTCATCATTTCATGATTTTAATAATCACAACTCAATTGACAGGATTCTTTCTAAATCTCTGTCGCAACCCCCAAATCAATCTAACAATTCTTTTGGACCAATCATATGGTTTCCAATCTTCATCAACCAGATACTCCGTGACCAACCTTGTAGTCTAATTCAATCAACTGATTTCTTCTAAGTAAATCTTATGCTCTAACTTTGACAGTAGGTGACATCCACGACTAGCCATGTAGTTGGGTCGATTCTTCAATGTTGACAAGCACCTTAAGATTAAATTCTTGAATCTAGAGTTTTGATACTAGATTTAGAACAAAAAAAGATTCTCAAAAAGATATAGGAGATATATTTCATAAAAGCAATGTATATGCGATACGGAGACAATTTACACACATACAAGTATGTGGGGGTAAAAGAAGAATAATATCAATAATCACACAATAATAACAAGACTCTCAAATTTCACTCTTCTCAACTAATAACAATAATAAGACTCCTTATTTATAGAGTAGATAACTTAGTAAACAAATCTTACAACCACAAGAAACTTTCTAATCAAATACTAATTATAAAATACTAACGCTACCATAATTTGACTCCAAAAGAATTAGTAAAAATCTTAACTTGACTAAAACAATACTAAATAATAATATAGAAATTTCTATTCTTGCATCTTAATTTAATATGCCAATATTGCCTCCCTTAAATCAAACACTCTCTCTTGAATCAGGTTCACCACCTTCACGATCAATAATCTCCTTTACAAATTTAGCCAGCACGATTTTTATTGGTTCTTCAACTTTAAATACATCTTTTGTTATAATAATCCACGCACCTAGATAGACTGTTTTCATCGCACAATTTTGATGTGAATTCACTGACAACTCATCGCTTCATGATTTTGATAATCACAACTCAACTGACAGGATTCTTTCTAGATCTCGGTCGTAACCCCTAATCAATCTAACAAATTTTTTGGACCAATCTTATGGTCTCCAATCTTCATCAACTATATACTTCATGACCAACTTTAAGGTCTAATTCAATCAATTGATTTCTTCAAAGCAAATCTTATTCTCAAACTCTAATAGTAGATGACATCCACGACTAACCATGTAGTCACATCAATTCTTCCACGTTCACAAGTACCACAAGATCAAATTCTTGAATCTAGAGTTCTGATACTAGATGTAGAACTAAAAAAAATTCACAAAAAGATATAAGAGATGTATTTCATAAAAGCAATATATATGGGATAGGGAGACAATTTACAGACATACAAGTATGTGTGGGAGAAAGAAGAATAATATCTATAATATATCAATAATCACACAATAATAACAAGACTCTCAAATTTCACCCTTCTCAATTAATGACAATAATAAGACATCTTATTTATAGAGTAGATGAGTTGATAAACAAGTCTTACAACCATAAGAAACTTCTTAATCAAATATTAATTTTAAATTACTAGCGCTATCATAACATGACTCTAAAAGAATTACTAAAAACCTTAACTTGACTGAAAAAATGCTAAATAATAACATAGAAATTTCCATTTTTGAACTTAATTTAATATGCCAACATTGCCTCCTTGAAATCAAACTCTATCTCTTGAATTTGGATCACCACCTTCACAATCAATAATCTCCTTTACAAATTTAGCCAGCACCATTTTTATTGGTTCCTCAACTTCAAACACTTCACTTGCTATAATAATACACACACCTAGATAGACTGTTTTCATCACACAATTTTGATGTCAATTCACTGACAACTCATCACTTCATCATTTTGATAATCACAACTCGACTGACAGGATTCTTTATAGATCTATGTCGCAACCCCCAAATCAATCGAACAATTCTCTTGGACCAATCTTGTGATCTCCAATCTTCATGAAATGGATACTCCGAGACCAACCTTGTGACTTAATTCAATCAACTGACATCTTCTAACCAAACCTTATGCTCTAACTCTGCTAGTAGATGACATCCATGACTAACCTCATAGTTGGGTCAATTCTTTAATGTTCACAATTCTTCAACGTTCACAGGTATTTTAGGATCAAATTTTTGAATCTAGAGTTTTGATACCAAATATAGAACCAAAAAATTTTCACAAAAGAAATAAGAGATACATTTCATAAAAGCAATGTATAAGGGATAGGGAGGCAATTTACACACATACAACTATGTGTGGGAGAAAGACGAATAATATTAGTAATATACCAATAACCATACAATAATAACCAGACTTTCAAATTTCACTCATCTCAACTAATAACAATAATAAATGTGAGGCCCCGATTTTTCCCAAGTTTTTGGAAATATTAAATAATGCTAATTATAGTATTATTGTTTGCCAAGGTGTTTATATGGTTGTTTTACTTCTTAAAGTGTTTTGTTTTAACTATTTTGTTTTACAAGTTTAAAAATCCTAATTTGAAATTAAACCCTAGTTTGTTTTGAAAACCCTAAATTTTGACAAAACCCTAATTTGTTTGCACACTAAACCCTAAATGTACTAACCCTAATATATTTTCTCGAAACCCTAATTATATGTACAAATCAAACGTTTGTTATTTCATGAATTTTCGGTGTGAACTTGCATGCTCATGGGAGTTAATTACGGTAAATGGATGATTAGTGACCTAACTAGGTGTGACTAAGTATTGTTGGACTAAGTTGGATTTACAACTTATGGACTTAATTGATAGGAAAAGAACTCACTTGGGCAAGGGTGGAATTAACCTAAGTTAGTAGGGGTAATTGAGCATGACAACTTTGACTCAATTTTGACTAAGACCTAAAATATCTATGGGTGTCATCTTGTAGCTATTTCTAGAACAAAGCCAATCGCCAAACAAGAAAGAAAAGAAGAGAGGAAAACCGTGAGTAGGGAGGAAGAAAAGAAGAGAGGAAAAGAGAGAAAAAAAAAAGAGAAAAGCTTTGGGAAATTTTGCCGATTCAATCATCCAACCTTTCTTTGGGAGTTGGAAGCACTTGATTGTGAAGCTCAACCTTGGATTCAAGAGGTATTTTACACCTTGCGAGTTGAACTTATGGTGCAATTGCTGAAATTTATTTAAGTTGATTAAGTTGATGAAGATGATGGATTTTGCTCATGTTCTAGCTTCTTGATGATCAAAGTTAGTTGAGAAGATGATTCCATGGTTTAGTTTTCTTGTTTTTCTTGTCTTGAATCTTGGCCAAGAGCTAGGGTTAGGGTTTTCTTAGTTGTAGTTCATGTTTGTGATTGTGGGTGATGTAGTATTGTTGTTTGAGTTGTTGTGTGGGCTCTTGAATTCCCACTAGCATGAAATTGATGGTTATGGTTGTTGTTATGCTTTCCTTGGTCTTTGTTACTACATTAGGTAATGAATTCATGGTATGAAATGGTTGTTAAATTGTGAGTGAAGCGGTTACTAAGGTTAAAAGGATGGTTGCTAATTCATTTTTAGAGCAATAATGCACAATGGATGGAAAATGTACGAGTTAGAACGGGTTAAATGCACTTGGTGCGTAAACAGGGATGACTGATCAGTAACTTTGGATTCATTTTTCGTGTTGATCCTTTGTGATTTGGCTTTTGGCCAAAACACAAAATTTATAGCCCTTCGTTCTAGCTTTCCAACGCCGTTGGAATTTCTTGATTTGGATTTGTGAGTGCTTAGTTATGATCATTTGAATCTAGCCTGTCGGAAATTCTGACGTGAAAATATCTGGAACTGTTTCCACACTTTTGACCCTAAAAGAGAGAATCTGGGTAGAAGTTGTCTTGACGAGAGTTGTAGCTTGTTCTCTTAGCTTCAAAACGGCACCTTGTACACTTCAATCCGACAATCGTACCATGAGTTATGATCAAAATGGCAAAAGGTGTTAAATCTGCCTTTCACACCTTGTAGTGTGTGCTTTCCATTGTGAATCTAATGTCGTCCGTTTTGGTTCGAGCACCCATGCATGTGCTCTCTTTGCTGTTTTGAGTGATTTTAAGTATTGTTTTGGTTTGAGTTGATGGTTATATACGTTGGTTGTACGTAGGGCTCGAAGGTGATATCGAGGGTGACCGAGGCACGTTGGTGAGTGTTCCAAACCCTTTTCAATTGACAATTTGACTACTAGTTTGTTCCAACTTGTTTTAAAAGAAATGTTCCCTTAAAATTATTTTTGTGTTAATATTGTTTGAAGGAATCCTTTGTGGAATACTTTACCACGAATTTACAATCGACTTGCATTGGTTTACGAGTGTAACGATTTGATTTACCTTTGAAGTGATTTATAAGTACTTTTAAGCTGATTTATTGAAGTGAAAATTGTGGTTTGGGTGCTCTCTAATTGCACGTGATAAGTGGGCGCTTGGATAAGGGTGTACCTTATTGTATTCGGCCTAAACTCCATATATGGTTCTTGAATGCATGTGTTGTGTGATATATGATCTGTGAAATGTGATATTGTTAGTGATAAATGACCACTTGGATGGTTTTATCCCAAGGGATGCCTATGGGGTCTCAATGTCAATGTTACTCTCTGACCACTTGGATGGTTTGATCCCAAGAAATGCCTTTGGGGTCTCAATGTCTATGTTGCACTCTGACCACTTGAATGGTTTGATCTCAAGGGATGCCTTTGAGATCTCAATGTTAGTGTGGCTCTTTGACTACTTGGATGGTCTGACTTCAAGAGTTGCCTTGGGGTCTCAATGGTGAATATTATTCCTTGACCAAATAGATGGTCTGATCCCAATGCCCTTGGGATCTCAATTTTACTATTACTCATTTGTTTGTCAACTTATTTGTGATGTGCTTGTTTTACGTATTGATTTATTAATATGTACAAGTGAAATAATTGCTGTGAAAGTAACTTCCATTTAACTTGCTATTACATGTGAGTATTCTTGAATATTAATTGCATTGCATGTGCGGTTGTTAAGTGTTCAAGTGTTATTTGTTTGACTGTGATGAATTACCTTATTTCGTAAACTGTTTTCGTCTTGCAAATTTTTAGTGAAAGGCACTTTTCACGTGGATTTCAAAAATGTGAATATTTCAATATTTTCGTGGTCTGACAAAACAATTAAATTCTAAAATACTTGTTCTCTTGGAACCTTACTGAGCTTACAGCTCACCCCAAAATATTTTATTTTCCCCCCCACAGGGCTCGAAATGAAGGCAAGCAGAAAGTGATCTTTCTTAGTTTGACTGACAGGGTTATCTCTTGTACTATTTGTAATCTTGAACAGTTGGACTCTTAGTGTATTTGGACTAGTCAGAAATGTAATTATTATTCGAAGATCTTGCATTGTAATTATTTGAGGTATGTAATATGATGGAGTAACAGTAGTGAGTCCCGGCGAGAGTTGGGCAGGCGGCCCGCTGATACTAGGGTTCGCCCTAGGGAGAAGTGGGGCTGTCACAATAAAACTCCTTATTTATAAAGTAGATGATTAGGTAAACAATTCTTACAACAACAAAAAACTTCCTAATCAAATACTAATTTCAAAATACTAATGCTACCATAACTTGACTCCAAAAGAATTGCTAAAAATCTTAACTTGACTAAAACACCGTTAAATAATACTATAGAAATTTCTATTTTTGAGTCTAAATTTAATATGCCAACATTGCCTCCCTTAAATCAAACACTCTCTCTTGAATCAGGTTCACCATCTTCACGATCAATAATCTACTTTACAAATCTAGCCAGCTCCATTTTTACTGGTTCTTCAACTTTAAATACTTCTCCTGTTATAATAATTTACGCACCTGAATGGACTATTTTCATCGCACAATTTTGATGTGAATTCACTGACAATTCATCACTTTATGATTTTGATAAACATTACTCAACCGACAGTATTCTTTCTAAACATCTATCGCAACCTTGAATCAATCTAACAATTCTCTTGGACCAATCTTTTGGTTTTCAATCTTCATCAACTTGATGCTCCGTGATCAACCTTTTGGCCTAATTCAATCAACTGATTTCTTTTAATCAAACCTTATGTTCTAACTCTGCTAGTAGATGACATCCACGACTAACCTCATAGTTGGGTCAATTCTTTAATGTTCACAATTCTTCAACATTCACAGGTATCTCAGGATCAAATTTTTGAATCTAGATTTCTGATACCAAATATAGAACCAAAAAATTTCACAAAAGATATAAGAGATACTTTTCATAAAAGCAATGTATATGGGATAGGGAGACAATTTACATACATACAACTATGTGTGGGAGAAAGACGAATAATATCAGTAATATATCAATAGTCATACAATAATAACAAGACTCTCAAATTTCACTCGTCTCAACTAATAACAATAATAAAACTCATTATTTATAAAGTAGATGACTAGGTAAACAATTCTTACAACCACAAAAAACTTCCTAATCAAATACTAATTTTAAAATACTAATGCTACCATATATTGACTCCAACAGAATTGCTAAAGATCTTAACTTGACTAAAACACTGCTAAATAATACTATAGAAATTTCTATTTTTGAATCTTAATTTAATATGCTAGCATTGCCTCCCTTAAATCAAACGCTCTCTCTTGAATCAAGTTCACCAACTTCACGATCAATAATCTCATTTACAAATCTAGCCAGCTCCATTTTTACTGATTCTTCAACTTTAAATACTTCTCCTGTTATAATAATTTACGCAGCTGAATGGACTATTTTCATCACACAATTTTGATTTGATTCACTGACAACTCATCACTTCATGATTTTGATAATCATTACTCAATGGATAGGATTCTTTTTAAACCTCTATAGCAACCCCGAATCAATCTAACAATTCTCTTAGACCAATCTTTTGGTCTTCAATCTTCATCAACTTGATGCTCCGTGACCAATCTTGTGGTCCAATTCAATCAACTGATTTCTTCTAAGCAAATCTTATGATCTAACTCTGATAGTAGATGACATCTATAACTAACCATGTAGTCACGTCAATTTGTCAATGTTCACAGGCACTCCAGGATCAAATTCTTGAATTTAGAGCTCTGATACTAGATGCAAAATCAAAAAATTTTCACAAAAAGATACAGGAGATGTATTTCATAAAAGTAATGTATATGGGATATGGAGACAATTTACACACATGCAAGTATGTGTAGGAGAAAGAACAATAATATCAATAATATATCAGTAATCACACAATAATAACAAGACTCTCAAATTTCACTCTTCTCAACTAAAAATAATAATAAGATTCATTATTTGTAGAGTAGATAACTTGGTAAACAAATCTTACAACCACGAAAAGATTACTAATCAAATATTAATTTAAAAATACTAACGCTGCCATAACTTGACTCCAAAAGAATTACTAGAAATCTTAACTTGACTAAAACAATGCCAAATAATAATATAGAAATTTCTATTCTTGAGTCTTAATTTAATATGCCAATATTGCTGCCCTTAAATCAAACACTCTCTCTTGAATCAGATTCACCACCATCACGGTCAATAATCTCCTTTACAAATTTAGCCAGCACCATTTTTATTGGTTCTTCAATTTTAAACACTTCTCGTGTCATAATAATCCACATATTTTGATAGATTGTTTTCATCGCACAATTTTGATGTCAATTCACTGACAACTCATCACTTCATGACTTTGATAATCACAACTCATCAACAGGATTCTTTCTAGATTTCTGTCGCAACCTTGAATCAATTTAATAGTTCTCTTGAACCAATCTTATGGTCTCCAATCTTCATCAACTGGATACCCCACGATCAACCTTGAGGTCTAATTTAATCAACGGATTTCTTTTTAGAAAATCTTATGCTCTAACTCTAATAGTAGATGACATCCACGACTAACCATGTAGTCATGTCAATTCTTCAATACTCACATGCACCTCAGAATCAAATTCTTGAACCTTTAGTTCTGATACTAGATGTAAAACCAAAAAATTTCGCAAAAAGATATAGGAGATATATTTCATAAAAGCAATGTCTATGGGATAGGGAGACAATTTACACACATACAAGTATGTGTGGGAGAAAGAAGAATAATATCAATAATAAATTAAGAATCACGTAATAATAACAAGACTCTCAAAATTCACCCTTTTTAACTAATATAAATAATCTTATTTATAGAGTAGATGATTTGATAAACAAATCTTACAATCACAAGAAACTTTATACTCAAATATTAATTTTAAAATACTAGTGCTACCATAACTTGACTCTAAAAGAATTACTAAAAACCTTAACTTGATTTAAACAATGCCAAATAACAACATAGAAATTTCTATTTTTGAACCTTGATTTAATATGCCAACATTGCCTCCCTTAAATCAAACTCTCTCTCTTGAATCAGAGTCACTACCTTCACAATCAATAATCTCTTTTATAAATTTAGCCAGCACCATTTTTATTGGTTCTTCAACTTCAAACACTTCTTTTGTTATAATAATCCACGCATCTAGATAGACTGTTTTCGTCACACAATTTAAATGTCAATTCACTAACAACTCATCACTTCATCATTTTGATAGTCACAACTCAACTGACCGGATTCTTTCTAGATCTCTATCGCAACACCCAAATCAATCGAACAATTCTCTTGGACCAATCTTATGATCGCCAATATTCATCAACTGGATACTCCTTGACCAACCTTGTGATCTAATTCAGTCAACTAACTTCTTCTAAACAAACCTTATACTCTAACTTCGATAGTAGACGACATCCACTACCAACCTCGTAGTCGGGTCAATTCTTCAATGTTCACAATTCTTCAATGTTCATAGCTACCTCAGGATCAAATTTTTGAATCTAGAGTTCTGATATTAGATGTAGAACCAAAAAATTTTCACAAAAAGGTATAAGAGATATATTTCATAAAAGGAATATATATGGGATAGTGAGGCAATTTACACACATACAAATATGTGTGAGAGTAAGAAGAATAATATCAATAAAATATCAATAGTCATAAAATAATAACAAAACTCTCAAATTTCACTTCAACTAATACTTGATAATAAGAATTCTTATTTATAAAGTAGATGACTTGGTAAACAAGTCTTACAACCACAAAAAACTTCCTAATCAAATACTATATTCAAAATACTAATGCTACCATAACTTGATTCCAAAAGAATTACTAAAAATCTTAAATCTTAACTTGACTAAAACATTGCTAAAAAAGATAATAATTATAGAAATTTCTATTTTTGAGTATTGATTTAATATGCTAACATAAGAATGCTCTAAATGCCTTGCTTAGATTTGACAACTTCTTGGGTCTACCAGACAATATTATCTCAGTTATTTTTCACCGAAATGCTCTTGCTGATTTTGTTGCTTTCTATCATTGTCCTGGGGATATCTGCTTTGTCTTAGCTTCCATCAAGTTCTCTTGCAATTTTAAACCTAGATTGTTTAGGTATTCCTTCCTTAAAATCATATATTGTAAGGGAAGAGTACTATTTTTTTTAACTTTGACATTATCATGTGCTAGAGGTCGGTTAAGCCTCCACCTCCTCCTTTATTGCTTTTAGTAAAATTTGGGGATTAGCATTCCTTTATGGGATTTGTCAAAAAGGGGAAAACCAAAGATGCTACTGGTTATGCCAAATGGTATTGGACCTTTTTATGTGCTCTGGCATTTTCAATTTAGTTAGAAAAATCTATAATTCCATGCTTGTTACTAGTGTACCTAGGGCCTTATCGTGTGCCGTGTCTAATGGATAATTACTCTAACTAAGGATGAGATATACATATATAGTATCTGATATTTTAACATTACTTTTTTTTATTTTTTTAATAATGAGAACACCTACGCTTTCTTACCTGGAGAAGGGATCAGAAATGGTCAAACATTCTTATTCAAATAATAATGATATATTAAGGAGTGACTTGGTTATTAATTAAGTAGGGCTGAAATGTAAGTTTTCAAAATGTAAATTAATTCTAGATGATTTGGGGAATAAAACATTGACAATTACATTTTGAAAGTTTTACATCTAATTAATTACAGAATTAGAAAACAATTCCAACTAGTTTGTGGCTCTTGTGCATGAGTGGACAATACAGAATTCAGCAGATAAGAAAATGAATTGTTTTAGTCAAATTACAACATAAACTTCTTCATGTATGATTTATAGTCTCGCATATTTATTACTTCTGCTGTATTCAAACAATTTAACAAATTAATTTTTTTTTCAAAAAATCAGCACTTAAATCTATTTAAGTAGTCAACTCCTATAAATTAGGTTTGTTTAATATGATGAGCATGACAATACATCTATAATCACTATTAAGTAGTGCTGTCTAGCATCTTGAAATTAGGAGTGCTCTTTTCATGTGAAGCTCCACATGAATCATGATTTTGCACTGATAAATGTAGAAAGCTCATGAATCACAATCAACCATTGTTATCATGGACAAATGTCCTTGCATTTTTTCCGTCTTATTGTTATGGAACCTTGAATTGGGCAGTTGGTTCTCTTGTGGCAACTCTTGCGTCAATTAAAAAAAATTCCTTTTTTTCAGTTTCTTAAATCACACCTCTTTCCTATCAACAAAAGGTTTAAAAAATAAAAGAAATCTTGTTAACAAAAGAAGGAAAAATAAACAATTAGGGTGCGTTTGATTAAACTGAAGTCTGAAATCTGAAATTTGAAGTCTGAATTCATTAAGTGATTGAATTTTTAAGTGCTAAATCTAACACATTTGAATGTATATTACATTCAGTGATAAGTGAATAGTTTATCACTTATTTTTGGGAGCAAGTTTTGCCTAGAAGATTCAGTGCCACTTAATTCATTCAGATATTCTATTTTCGATTATCAAACCGTCTGAACGTGTTAAGATCGAATCCATTAAATTTAAGTGCTGAATTATGTTATCAAATGGGACCTTAGGCAAATTGATGTCTTTAAAGTAAAAAAAAGTTGGCCTTTGGTTGTCTTTCCCTTTTAAAAACGAATTAGTGCTGCGACAAATGTGGCATCATAAAATCATTTGACAATATGGATTATCCTTATTGCATCTTGTTAATTTGTTATAATGTTCTTAGGTTCTCTCAATTTTATATGGGGAAAGATAAGAATTTGAGAGTCAAATTAATTACGATGACTGATGTCTTTATAAGTTACATTACATCTTGAGTAGAAAATAGAGAACTCCGAGTAGCACTCTGTCTGCTGTCTACAAAGGAACTCTAGAGTATTGAGAAACGGAGCCCATCTATTGTTATTGGACTGCTAGTAAAAAATGCTCCAGTACTTGATCAATATAAACCCATTAGCCCATAATACTATAGCTTACATAGGACTCCAGTGTTCCCATAAAATTACATAAGTTGATGTGAGTAAATGAACTAGTAAAAATGCCAATGAATTATTCAAATTGGACAATTCCTGAAGAAAAAATTGAAGAAATTTACAAAATAGGAACTTTAGATTTTAAAACTACCTTTTTAGTAAAAATTCATAAGGAAACAATTTCAACACAAGAAGAATTTCAATCTATATAATTATTGAACCAACTAACCTTACAAAAATATGTTGCGAAAGGATACAAATATATTCATTTTGGAATGATTCAAGTAGCTGCGAAACCCTTAGTCCATTTAGGGGTAGATGCTCCAATATATTTAGCATTAAGAGCCAAGAGACTTAAAAAATATATAACTTTTTATTAGCAATGATTATATGTAATAGTCCACTATATTTCAATTGTGCTCCAAATTTTTCAGTAGATATTACAGATCTATTAATATTAAATAGCCTTATTCTGGACATTCATTTACAAAATAATAAGTTTGAAAGATTTAGTAAAAATTTTGCAGTTGTATATAGAGTTTATTATAGACTTTTAAGTTCACAAATAAATCCTAGATTGAATATAGCACCTACCTTTAAAGATGAAACAGTTTTATTACAAATAGACGCAGATGGACCACTAGTTTTTACTCCTAAAATTTCAAATTCAAAATGCACAAATTCCTAGAAATATAGAAAAAAGACAAGTTGAACAAATTGTTGAAGAGCCTGATGGTTCAGTTTTATTAAGGTTTAATTCATATTGAGAGAGACCTACTACATCATATGCACAAACAGTTTTTCCACCAAGGCAATCATATTCCGAATCTATAAATTTAGATACTTCTGAAAGTAGTCTAGCTTTTAAATTTAAAACCCCTATTCCAGAAACTATAAGTAATACTTCAGAATATTCCCCTACTCATTCACAAATGAAAGGTGAAACAAATGTTTTACAAACTTTTGGATTTAAAATAGATTACAAATATTTGCAGCAAAATTTTGAAGAACCTCATAATAAACATAAAAGAAATTGGTTTTTAAAGTTAGATGAAGGATTTCAAAAATAATTACAAAATGAATGGAAGCAATATATGCAATTAAGAAGATTAAATTTTCCTTTTTTCACATGGTTAGATTTTTATACTTCAAAATGGGTATTTCGAATATATTTTATTATCACAAATAAATGTTCAAACAAGTCTCTATAGAAAATGCACTCTTTCAAATAATCAAACAACAAGTTCTACTCATCCTTCTTTACAAGAAATTAAATTTTCAATTAATAAAAATGAAGTTATAGCATCTCCATTTGAAAAAGGAAGAGAAGAAGGAACTAGTAATAATAATGTACAACTAGAAGATATAAAAAAGATATATCAGTAAAATAATTGTTCAAATCAAATTCTACATACTATATCTCAATATTAGCAATAAAAATAGATTCAATACCTAAGTCAGTTTTGAAATTTCTAAATGATATTTCAGTTCCTCATTTTCAACTTGGAAGTCTTTCTAGAGAAAAAGAAAAGGAATTAAAATTATCCAAAACAGAAGACAGTTCTATACTTTCAAAAATATCTCAAAGTTTAGTTTCTTTAGAAAATAAGGGAAATTTAAAAATAAATAATTTAGAAAGTATAGGACCAAAAAAGGAATTATCAGATAATTCAACGGACACAACTTTAAGTGAAGAATCTGAAGAAGAAATAATAATTAATGACATTCTCCCAATAGAAAAACAATTCAAAGAAAATGAAGATATTCAAATAAATAGAATTAGAAGGCATAGAAATTAAAGAAAAAATTGGAAACTAGTAGAAATTAGAAATTATTATCCAAGACCGACTCCACCTAATATACAATATGAAGAAAGAGCAAAATTTGATATAGCCAAATATGATGGAAAATCAATATATGAATGGAATATAGATGAGAAAGCAGAATATGAGATTATAAATACACTGCAACAAATGGGATGGCAATGACTGTATATAAAATTCAAAGTATAGAAGAAAAAATAATAGCAAGTTTATTAATATCAGAATTTACAGGACAATTAAAATATTGGTGGGATAATACATTAACAATTCAAGAAAAATTACAAATTTCAGAGCATACTATAAGTATAGAAGATGAACAAGGAAATATTCAAGAAAAACCAGATGCTAATGAATTTTTAATAGTTACAACATCTATGTATTTTGTAGGAAATCTAAAAGAAGAATTAAAGGTTTCAAAAGTATTACTAACAAATTTGAAATGTCCAACCTTGACAGATATTTGATGGTATAAAGACATGTTTTTGACTCATGTATTAAAAAGATCTTTCTGCGATGCTTCTTTTTGGAAAGAGAGATTTGTTTCTGGCTTACCCAATTTATTTTCATAAAGAATAATGTATAATTTACAAAAGTAGATGGGTACAGAAATAATTAACTTCCAACAAATGAATTTTGGACAATTATTTAGTTTTATTAAAAAAGGATTAGCTTTATGTTTGGAATTAAAATTTCAAATGAAATATGGGTCAGAAACAAAGGAAGTAAGATCATTTTGTGAAGGATTTGGAATAAAAGAAATTAAGTCACCTCACCTTCTTCAGAAAGAAAGTAAAAATATAAAAAAGTCAAAAGAAATAAAAAATACCAAAATAAAGCAAATAATGATCAAGTTTACAAAAAGAGAAAATTTAGAAAAAATAAATTTAATAATACATTTTGGAAATGTGGAAAATTTGGTCATACGGCAGATCAATGCAAACTTAAAAAGAAAATTAATGAAATATTTCAAGAAGAAATAGGATTAAAAGATAAACTAATGGTATTATTAATAAATGAACATGGAACAAAAGAAGATTATTATGATGACATTCATTCAAACGAAGAACAACAAAATGACATTTCATGTAATTGTGAGTCAAAATACTTAAATGTAATTACAAAAAAAATAACAGACCCTGAAGTAGAAAAAGAGTAATTGAATAGACTAAAAGATATAAGTTTAGAAGAAGAATCATCAAAAGTTGTGGAAACCTTTAGTATTTCAAAATTATTAGAAAGACATCCAACACCTAGTATTAGTAAAGAAAAAACTACAATAGATATACAAGCAAAAATTAATAATCTTAAAAAACAAATAAATCAAGTAAAAAATCACATATTAGAATTAAAAACAAAAGATTTAGAGATTGAAGCCACTTTAATTATAATTGCAAATAAAATGAAGCTAGTACCTCCAAAACAAAAAACAATGAGAACAATGATGATGAAGAAATAATTATTCCACAAAATAATACAACACAAGAACAATATTTACACATATTAGAAGTAATAAACTTTCAAAAATGGCATGCTATGGCAACTATAGAAATAGAAAATTTTAAAGAAACATTTATAGCATTAATAGATGGTGGAGCCGATCAAAATTGTATTAAAGAAGGATTAATCCCAACAAAATATTTTGACCGAATAGATGAACGACTATTAGCAGCAAATGGAGAAGTACTTTAAGTAAAATATAAACTATCAAATGTCACCATATGTAATGACAATTCTTTTATAATTGTAGAAAACATAGTTCAAGAGATAATATTAGGAATTTCATTTCTAGTTCAAATTTATTCTTTTTACAGTAGACTGTGAAGGACTTCACACCAAGATTTTTGGGAAAAAGGTATCATTCAAATTTTTAACTCCAATTAAACAAAGAGAACTTTCTATACTTCAAGTCTCATCAATACAAACAAATAAATACTATACAACAAGTTAAACGACAAATTCAATATTTAAAGGACGAAAAATCTTATATAAAAATAGAAGAACAATTACAAACAAATTTCATTCAATAAAAATTAAAGAAATAGAAGAAATAATTAAAAAAGAGGTATGTGTAGATATTCCTAATGCTTTTTGGGACAGGAAAAAAACACATAGTGGAATTTCCTTACGAAAAAAATTTTCAGAAAAAAATATTCCAACTAAAGTTGTACCCATTCAGATGAATGCAGAATTATTGGAATTCTATAAAAAAGAAATTCAAATTTCATTAAATAAGAAACTAATTGAACTATCAAAATCACCTTGGAATAGTGCAGCTTTTTATGTTATGAATCACGTTGAAAAAGAAAGAGGAGTTCCACGATTAGTTATAAATTACAAACCTCTCAATAAAGTTTTACAATAGATTAGATATCCTATTCCAAACAAAAGAGATCTTTTATACTGACTTTATAATGCAAAAATATTTTCAAATTTTGATTTAAAATCAGTATATTGGCAAATTGTTATTGCTGAAAAAGATCAATATAGAACTGTATTTACACACCATTTGGATATTATGAATCGAAGGTAATGTCATTTGGATTAGAAAATGCCCTTTCAGAATTTCAAAATATTATGAATGATATTTTCAATCAGTATAGTTCATTCATTACAGTATATATTGATGACGTACTGGTATTTTCTAATTCATTATAACAACATTTTAAACATGTAAATTTTTTATATTAATATTACAAAAAGAAATGGATTAGTTCTATTAGCCCTAAAAATAAAATTATTTCAAACAAAAGTAAGCTTTTTGGGACATGATATATGTCAGGGAACTGTTAAACCAATAAATAGGGCAACAGAATTTTCAAAAAAAATTTCTGATGAAATTAAAGATGAAAATCAATTATAAAGATTTTTAGGATGTTTAAACTATGTAGCAGATTTCTTTCCAAAATTAAGACAAAAATGTGCAATACTATATCAAAGACTGCATAAAAATCCTCCTGTACGGACTGAGGATCATACTAAATTAATTCAAAATCTTAAAAAAGAATAGAAACACTTTCTTATTTAAGTATTCCACATCTTTTAGCATTTATTATAGTAGAGATAGATGCATCAGAAATGGGATACGAAGGAATATTAAAACAAAAGACTCAAAATAATCCTGAACAATTAGTTAGATTCCATTCAGGATTTTGTACTGGACCCAAAAAAATTATTCCACAATAAAAAAGAAAATTTTTTCAATTGTGTTATGTATCTCAAAATTTCAAAATGATTTATATAATAAAAGATTTTTATTAAGTATAGATTGTAAATCAGCAAAAGAAGTTTTACAAAGGGATGTTCACAATATTGTTTCTAAACAAATTTTTACAAGATGGCAAGCTATGCTTTCTGTATTTGACTTTGATATTGAATTTATAAAAAGAGAAAATAATTCCCTTCCTGACTTTTTAACTCAAGAATTGTTACATGATCATGAATCGCTGGAAGAAATCCATCAGTTTAGAAAATATCACTTTTCTCAAATGCAACGAGAAATCATTATAAGACATATGCCAGCAAAATTTTATACTAAACAAAATAATGAATATATAAGAGTTGCTCCTCAGCATCTTACTAAGCATGACTATGTTAAAACTTCAAAAGCAATTACTACAATTAAACAAATGTGTTTTATGAAGAAAAGAAAAATAAATGAATTGGTATTAACAAAATACTTAGTAGGAAACGAAAGACGTTGTAGTTATTTAATTCATAAGGAGTTTAGAAACGTAAATTCTATTATATGTTGACCCTTTAAATTGCAGGTCACGATGGATTCAAAAGTTCAATCAGTCAATGATTATGAAATGTCACCAATTCAAATTTCTACTGCCAATAGATTCAACCCTATCTCAGATTTTCCACCACTCTCCGACTCCCAAGTAGCTTAAACTTCCTCAATTCAAACTCACTTCAGACCTTCTCCTTCCAGATCTACAGAAGAAAACAAACCGGTGGAATTAGCAATATATTTTACAAAAAATGTTACTCATTATATCACAATAACATGATTTAAAGAAACCCTTCCTTATCAGTAATTGACCAATCTTATTCAAAGAATTTTTCCTGAATTATGCTTCTGGTGTCCCGATGATTCCTCAAAAACCCAAAAATATTATGAGTTAATCCCAATTGATTCAAACTCAGCAGAAATTTATCATAAACCTGACAAAAAAGGCCTCAAATAACAGGATTTTCCGAAATTATCATTCATAAAGTCTACAAGCCATCAGAATGGACTTCATTATATTTAAAGAAAAAGTTCTCAATAAGAAACATTCCAGATGGATACACCTATGAAGATTACAAAATGGCATGGTATATGCTTCTTTTCTTTAGACCCTTTGATCATTCTTGGTTCATTACTTTTCATTCCAACTGTGATAGAGAATTTCCAATTTGGTTTTATCATTGGTGGATTTATTTTGGTCCACAACCAGAATTCTACCTCCAGAAGTTAATATGGGATTCCAATTATACTTAAGAAAAGCTCCTGGTGAAACTTATTCAAAACCAATAACCATTTAGAATTCAAGGTACCATGGATATTTTGCTAGAGTTTCAAAATTGCTCAAAAATTGGAAAAACCATTGCCAATGTCTTTAGTTCAGGAATTCAAGATCAAATGATGGCCAGACTTTTTAGTAAAGTTGTGCTCCCAAGAAAATATTCAAAGTTTTCTTACCACGGGTGAAAAGCTTAAATATGAAGTTCAAAAGGTTGGACAATCCATTCAAACAAGAGAAAACGAGTCACCATCAACATTAGCAAAAAGAGAATAATTTTCATCAGGAATAGGAACAATTCAAGGAACCGCTCAAGAATTTTTATTTTCAAAGATCATGGAGGACCTTACAATACTTCAACAGTATCTTGAATTCATGAAAGGAAAAGAAGACAAAAGAACGGAGTCAGAAGAATCTACTTAGGATCCCTTTGGAGAGTCCCTAGCACAAGACCCTAATGACTTCTAAAAGACATGTCGGTCATTAAGATGCAGAAATTCAAATGAAATTCAAGACAAATGGTGTCAGCATAAAATTCAAGATAAATGATGTCGGCATTCAAATAAAATGCAAAAGATGTTGAATTTAAATATAATTTTATTCCTAGAAATAGATGAATGTACTCAAGCGAAAGGGCATTATTTAATGAATCTTTTCTTCCATTTCTTCCCTTTTTGGAGAGAAATTTTTTTTAACCAATCTATCTCTCCATTTCCTTCCACTTTCCTTTCCTTTCTTCACACTTAAAACTCTCAAAGAAGGGAAAATTTTAAATTTCCCTTCTTTTCCTTTCTTTTCTCTCCAAATCTCAACTCCCAAACTTAGCCTTAGTAAAAAGAAGAAAAATTAATAATTAGGCAAATTGATGTCTTTAAAGTAAATAAAAGTCAGCCTTTGGTTTTCTTCCCCTTTTAAAAATGAATTGCTGTTGTTGCAAATGTGGCATTATAAAATCATTTGACAACATGGATTATCCTTATTGAATCTTGTTAATTTGTTATAATGTTCTTGGGTTCTCTCAATTTTATAAGGGGAAAGATAAGAATTTGAGAGTCAATTTAAAAATGATGATTGATGTCTTTACAAGTTACATCAGATTTTGAGTAGAAAATAAAGAACTCTGAGTAGCTCTCTGTCTGCTGTCTACAAAGGAACTCTAGAGTCTTGAGAAAGGGAGCCCATCTATTGTTATTGGATCACAAGAAAATAGTGCTCCAATACTTGATCAATATAAAGCCCATTAGGCCATAATACTACAGCCTACATTTTTTTTCTTGGTCATATTTTGAATGTTTTTCTTTCTCTTTCTATCTCTTGCTCTTTTCCTTTTTTTTGTTTGGCTATTTATTTTATTTTTTTCTCTTAGTTAGGAAAATGGAAGTAGCTGCAATTAAATGTAGTATGCTGCAATCCTTCAAGGGAATTTGGCCATTCTTACATCTACACTAAGTTACTTACTAAAACTATGAGGCATAGGATGCAAAAGAAATGTTTATATTACTGGCAATACAAATAGCACAGTAATTCATCTCTCTGAACCATGTGTCTAATAATGATTAGGCAATTCAATGCTCTATAATAAAAAAGGATAAGAGAAAGCACATTATTATTAATTTTTTTGAGCGGATCTATGAGAGTTTCAAAATTCTATTTTTATTTAAAAATACATAATAATATTTATATTATGTTTATTCACTAAACTATTAGTGAATTTATATTTTGAGTTATTATTTTCTAATTTAGAGAATTTTTCAAGAATTAATTGTCGGTGTTTGGTTTCGGCCAATTTAAGCATCAATTTTTGTTCCGAGACGTGAATAGTAACTCTAAGATGAAACTGAGCATATGTAGAGATATTGCAGAGATATATTTAAGGTAGGATAGTGTCAGAATGAGAAAAATCAGTAAAAGTTAGAGTGTTGTGCGTCAACGCGACAAAAAGTGGAGTTTGACCACTTTTCCCTAATTTAAGGGCAACCAAGTATCTTGTCCGTATAAAGCCTTGTTTCTTGCTTCCTTGCCTCTTCATTTTCAGCCATCCTTGAAGCTTGAAGAGAGAGAGAGAGCCGAGAATAGAGAGAGAGAGAAATAGAGAGAGATTGAAGGTTTTCTTCCATTCCATCTTCTTCCACAATTTCTTAAAGCTCCAAGACTCCATTGGAAGGCATTTCTCTTCTCCCTCCTCCTCCTTGTTGCTGCCGTGAGAGAGAGAGCGAGGGAGAGAGAGGTCCGAGAGTGAGAGAGAGAAAGGAAGAGGGAAGAAAGCTTCACCTTGCTTGACATCTTCTTGTTTTTGAGATTTGTGGAGGAAAACACCAAAGATCAAGCTAGTTCTTGGTTAAAGTTGGAGGTTCTTGAGATTTCAAAACTTGGAAGTTCATTCTTGAGTGGATCAACACTAGATCTTGAGGTATAACACTTAAATCTCTTAATTTTAACTTTATTAGTGCTAAATCTTGTAGATCCATGGTTTATTTTGCTAGAAATGTTTATGTTTGGAACATTTGAGTTGGGCTCTTGAATTCCCAACTTAGGTAGCTGAATTGAGGTGAGCTCTTAGGTAGCAAACTTGGGACCTGGTTGTGGTTGTGATTGTTGTTTATGAGATGAGTTCCTTTTGTGGTTAGAAAGTAGGAATGTGTTGAAAATTTTGAAGAAAATTCATGAAGGATGGCTGAACCTCACTTGGAATGTATGACACTTGATTTCAAAATTTCATGATGTTTCTTGGCTAAATTTTGCCTAAATAAATATGTATTATGTTCTTTTTTTTTTTTTGAGAACTTCTTTTGATTCTTTATTTCTGAAAAGAGAGATACAAAGACCATTTGGGGTGGCTATGAATCAGCCTCCCCAACAAATGAAGCGAGAGTACAATGAGACAAAGAAAACTTAATCTGCCTCCCCAAGAACCCTAATGGATTCGAACCCTTGGAACCCCAAGACAATCCATCCACAAGAGTGCTCTAAATTTGCGAGGGAGGGCTTCTTCCGTGAACGTGACAAGTTCTGCTGGGGTATCCAGCGTAGCTAAAAAATCTGCCGCAGCGTTTGCTTCACGGAAAATGTGCCGGAGGGAACCATTCAATCTAGCCAACAACTGCCGAATGTGAACCAATGTTGTGCAAAGCGGCCATTGAGTCCAACCAGTACTGTGCACCAATCTGACCAAGACTGCCTAGTCTAACTCAAAAACGACATTCTGGAAGCCCTGTCACTCACAAAGTCGCATGGCAAAGAGAAGCGCCTGCCCTTCAGCCTGTGGAACGCCCATGTCGCCAAATTCCTTATAAAATGCAGCCAACAACTTTCCTGTGGAGTCCCATGAGATCCCACCCCCGCTTGCCTTGCCCATACGTACACTAGCATCCGTATTAAACTTCACCAAATCTGGCAGTGGCCGTGTCAAGGAAACAGCAAGGAACGCAGGTCTTGGAATTGGTCTACTTCAGAAGAACGATGCCAACCGGGAGTCCCAGTCCAGTTCCAACCAGTTCTTATCCACCGGGGATGCCCTCCCCATCAAACAAAAGAAGTTCTCCACCTTGTATATCACTGACGAAGGCTAGAACGCCACCCCTGAGAACCTGGCTGCGTTCCTGCCTCGCCAAATAAACCAAAAAACAATCACAGGGATAGCACATCTAATATGATTAAACGACCCAAAAGGTGTTGACGGGGCTGACCACGGCG
Source organism: Gardenia jasminoides (assembly GCA_013103745.1). Lineage (NCBI taxonomy): Eukaryota > Viridiplantae > Streptophyta > Magnoliopsida > Gentianales > Rubiaceae > Gardenia > Gardenia jasminoides. Next base: position 20,147,841 of record CM023097.1, on the reverse strand, counting down.
TACCAAAACACTGGGCAAAGTATTGCCAAACTAAACGTGCCACCCTCCCATGTAGTAACAAATGGTTCAACGTCTCTGTCTCCTCCCGACAGCAGGTACACTGTGATACCAAAACTATACCCCGCCGCTGTATGTTGAAATCTAGGGGGAGAAAGTTGGAAAGAAAGTTGGAAATCAATTTCCAAGCAAAGAAAGACATTCTCAACGGAATGGCCGGAGACCAAATAGCCTTCATTGTAGCGGAGATATTCCTTCTTTGCCGAATTAAGTTCCAGGCCGATGAAATGGAAAATTTTCCATCTGTTGCCGCCCTCCAGATCATGACATCCTGTTCCTTGTGACGAATGGGAATTTGTGACACTTTCTCCACCAAAAATGGTGGCAGCCATCGGGCTAATTTCTGCTGATCCCACCCCTGCCCTTGGAAAAACTCGGCCACCAAGAAATGAGGCACCTCTGTTGACACCACAAAGGTGATGAGCGGCTCATCCCTGACCCATCTGTCCCTCCAAAAATCCACTAGTCCCTCACCAACACACCATCGAAAATTTTCTTCGGTGACGTCTAGAACCAACGCCATTCTTCTCCATACAGCTGACGGTCTGACCATCTCCACCTCAACCGGATGTCTATGTTGTAGATACTTGGAGTGCATGAAAGAGGCCCAGGGCAAATCCTTCTCCTCAAATGCCACCACAGTTTCATAGAGAAGGCACAGATTAAGTCATCCAAACTCCTAAAACCCAACCCCCCCTCTTCTGTTGGAAAGCAAAGTTGATCCCAGGCAACCCAGTGAATCCGATGAACTTCTGTATTCTTATCCCACAGAAAACTATTAAATAGTCTGGCCAATGCACTGAGCACTTGCTTCGGAGCCTGCAGCACTTGAAGTAGGTACATGGGAATTGAAGAGAGGACGTGCCGCAGAAGGATAATTTTACCCCCTACTGATAACAGTTTGATCGACCACTGGTTCAGTCTCCCCTGTATCTTAGTCAACACCCCATCGAAGAGAGCACACCTAGGTTTCCCCTTAGCCAGGGGAACGCCTAAGTATACAAACAGAAGTGACTATTGGTGAAACCCGATAGTCGATGCCACCAATCGGATCTGCCCACTACTGCATCTGGTTGAACAAATAAAGGAGCTCTTCACCACATTGATTTTCTGTCCTGAGTATAACTGATATTGTGCCGTGACTTCCTGAAACCCCTGCAATGCACTGGCAGACGCCCGTGTGAACACCATCATATCATCCGCAAAAGCCAAAAAAGGAATACGTCCAAAACTCGATTTGTAATAGGCTTTGCGATTGAGGTCCATCCAGTGCACCAGACTTCTGTCAAAAAATTCCGAGGCAATAAAAAATAGAGCAGGAGAGAGGGGGTCTCCTTGCCGAACTCCTCGTGTGGATTTGAAAAAAACCCGCTGGATCACCATTAATCATCACCAAGAACCAATTATTGGAGATTGCCCGAAAAAATAAATCTACCGATACCTCATCAAAGCCACACAACCGTAACATAGACATAAGAAAAGGCCATTCGACACGATCGTATGCCTTCTCCATATCCAATTTCACAATGATATTTGGTTCCACCAGTTTCTTGTCAAGCTCTGCTAGCAATTCCTGTGCCAGAAGTACATTATCCAGTATATTCCTTCCTGGTACAAAACCTGACTGCCAAGGAGAAATGAGAGAAGGGAGGAACGAGTGCAATCTATTTGCAAGAATCTTCGAGACGATCTTGGAGCTAACATTGCACAAGCTTACTGGCTGAAAATCTCTCCAAAAAGCCGCCCCTTGCTTCTTTGGAATCAACACCATGGACGCACTGGCAATCTCCCGTGGCAGAGAGACACCTTTAAAGAAATCCTGAACCCCCTCAAGAAGATCCTCCTTGATTAGATCCCAAAATGTCTGGTAGAATGTCACACCAAAACCATCAGGGCCCGCAGTGCTCTGAACATCCAAAGAGAACACTACAGAGTGTAACTCCTCCAGTGTCAGAAGGGCTTTTAATTTCCTGTTTTCCTGGTCAGAAATCCGTGACATTTGGAAAGGGATGTCAGGCATCAGTTGTGTTGCTCGATCAAAGGTAAAAAGAGACGAGAAGAATTGCACTGCCAAGTCCTTGATTTACGAGACGTCCTCAATCCACACTCCCGCTTCATCCTTTATACGGCCAATAAAATTGTCACTACGACGCTGTTGAACAACAGAGTGAAAGAAAGCCGTGTTTGCGTCCCCTACCTTAATCCATTTGACTGCTGATTTCTATCTCCAGAGCTCACATTCAATAGCGAGGCAGCGGGTATGATTTGCTCGAGCCTCTTTCACTTTAATCAACGTCTCTTCTGTTCTCACACGGTCATACTCGTCCTCTCTTTAAAGCAGTGAAGCCTCCGTCTCCCTCACTTTGTTTGAAACATTCCCAAACACCTCTCAGTTCCAAAGCCTAATTGTACGCCTCAACCGCATCAACTTGTTGTTGAATCTCGTCATTCCCACTCCCATTGCCGGGATGTGCCACGACTCCTCCACTAAGGTCTTGAAACACTTTGCTCCAATCTAGATATTGAGGAACCGAAAGGTCTTCCCACCTTTCTTCGCCTGAGAACAGATCACAAGCAACGGCCGATGATTCGATCGCCCCCGAGCCAAATGTGAAACACATGATGTTGAAAAAGCCTCATTCTATTTCGAGTTGACCACGACCCGATCCGGTCTTTGCCACATTCACTGATTAGTCCATGTGAATTGGGAGCCATCAAAAGGCAAATCCGCAAGTCCAGCACTAATTAGCAATGAATTAAACTCCGCCATTGCCTGGAAATTGGGGGTTGCCCCTCCAATCCTTTCCTCCGATGAGGAAATGATATTAAAGTCACCACCCACCAACCACGGAGTTGTCATAGTTTCTGCAACACCTTCAAGTGCCTGCCATAATAGTCGCCGCTCAACCATAGAGCATTTCGCATAAAGTCTCGAAACACAACAAGAATCCCCAGAAGCAAGTGTAATCTGAACATGTACCAATTGAGACGCAAACTCATGAAAGGTACAAGCCATATCCACATTCCAAAACACCCAAATTTTACCATTCAAGCTAGACGTGCCAAAATCAAATTTCAATGCAACACACACCACGTTGACTCGAGACTGATTTGACATAGGTTCAATAAGAAAAAGAAAACGGACAGTTCTTGAAATGCATAAATCTACCAAATATTGAAGAGTATCTGGTTGAGACACTCCTCGACAATTCCAAAATAATACGTTAATGGGACTTAACATTAAGACTTTGCAAGGAATACTTAGCTTTTGGAATCCCCTCCGAGGTCTTTGATCGATCCTCTCTCCCTTTCCGTCCAATCCGAGTGTGCTGCAGCACCATAGCATGCGTCTGTCGTGGCTGTCCCTCCAATAGCAATAGTGTTGTTGAGTCGTCTTCCACCTCCTGCGTCTCCATGAAAGTTCTCGGCACTTTGCCTTTAATGAGTTCCTGGAAATCTCTCAATTCTGCAGAGGAGCACGGACCAGCAACTCCATCACCCATCGATTTCTGTCTCCCAGCGTACCCGAGCCTCGCTTTTCCGGAAGGAACTGAACGCATCTCTTTTTCCTCCAAATCACTGAACAATGTCGGCTCCCCAAGGATCCGAAATCTGTTGATATCTCGCCTTAACTATGGGGCCTCATTGTCGTGAATTGTTGGTTGAATCAGTAATGTGCCTTCCGCATTTGTATCCTTCTCCACTGGTTTCTCCATCTCTGACATCTGCGCCTTAGTTTGCAGCCATCGTCTGCCTGGGCTGTTGACACACTCACCCAATCTGTGGACTCCTTCGCCGGCACTACCTTTAGTGCAGCATCTGTTGCAATACTTGCATCAGAAGCCTAATGGTCATGGCCACTTACTGGTGGCTCTTTCACACGCCACACAACCTGCGCACCCCATTTGGTTTCCCTCTGATGTTCCTTTCCTGTCACCTGTTGCAGCTCTGGATTTCTCTTATGGTAGGCATGCTCATCATGTCCCAGATGCTGACATAATTGACAGTACCCTGGCCAAGCCTCATATTCAACCCCTTTCCAGAAACCTCCATCTTCATAGTCAATCCAAACTCGATTCATAGAGGTTTTCGAGACATCAATTTCAATTAGTATCCTCACCACCGATGGTCGTTTAAGTGTCGTAGTAGCTTCATCCACCTTAAGGGGCTGGCCAAGAAGGGAACCAATCTTTTGGAGTGATCCCATATTGAAGAACTTAAGTGGAAGATTCGATAACGCGACCCATACTGGCGCCAATGGAGACTGACGATCTGGGCGGAAATCGATGGTCCGTCGAGAAAGAGTCATTGGGGAATTGCTCACATGCCAGGTGTTGCGACACCATAATCTCGTAAAACCTTCTTGTAATGCTGGACGTAGAATCATATGGCGTGCGTTGAGCAACCCGACCGGGCAGTCCCCATGCAGCCCGAGAGTCACCACAAATTTCTGAATGGTTTCCATTGATGGCCTGCCATAAGCAAATCTGCCCACTAATGCATTCTGGAATGGTGCTGATAGCGTCTGCAGTACTTGCCGTGACACAAAGAAGGCTGGTTCTCCCCGATAGGTTGAGAGTTTACCGTGGTCGCCCACCGCTTGAACCGAAGAAGAAGAAAGCGCTGCGGCAAACATCTTGAAGGGGGGTTGCCCCGGAGGCGGTTGGATCTCTCCAGTCGACCGGAGTTCCTCCATGCATGCAAACCCTAATCTTTTCCGAAGCCAAAGAGAGAGAGAAAAAAAATATTCAGTCTCAAAATTTTATGATGTTTCTTGGCTAGATTTTGCCTAAATAAATATGTATTATGTTCATTTATGAGTATATGCTTAAATTGAGTTAAAATCTTGAACTTTAATGGTGAAAAGTTGAGTTTTCACTAGTTTTTGGGGTAAATGTACTACTTGGATAGATTTGAGGGTTTGAAATGTTTTATCTAATTTTTATGAATTTTGTACATTGAGATTTGGTGAAAATTGAACTAAAAACCTATTAAAACCTTGACTAAAGTTTTAGTATTGAGTTTGAGGCCGAATTGGTGATTTTAAAGGTAAAAAGACTTCACTTGATTTCCTTGTTCTGAAAAATGAGAAGTTGTGAATTTGGAATACATTGCTAGAGCATTTTGTTTAAATGATGTATCGATTTGAAAATGGAATCTTTTATGATGATTTTCAACTTGAGTGACTACTTTTACACTCAAGGAAAGTTGGAGAAATTTTGGGAAGAATTTTGATCAAATAAATGGCTACGTTTATTTGAGATTAGTTTTGCTATTAGTGGAGCAAAACTTATTTCTTTTCTTTATTTATTTATAGGAAGTGTGGATGGATTTAAAATGGAGCCAAACTTGGAGACTGAACCTTGCTATTTTGGTGAGTTTCAAGTGCATGATTTGTTGACTTGTTTGAACCTATTATATGCATGAATTGAACACATTAGTAAATTTGTCGAGGTGGACGTGTACTTTATCTCGTCCGACCTCTGTTACTTGACCTGAACATGCTTGGTTGTACTTGCTCATACTTGAAATGACTTGCCTAAATATGTACCTGCTTGTCGATTGGAGCATTGTCTCATCGACCAACCATGCTTATGGGGACGCCCAAACCCCTCGTTGAGTCAATTGACTTGCAACCAGGCATGATGTCCTGGTCGAGGAGATTTGCGAGCCTTGGTCCTTCCTTGTTTCATCGGTTGGAATGCGTAGTTACCTGGGAATACTCGAGCATTACCAAACTACCTATTTTGATGAGTGGACCCCGTTGGGAGGTTGAAACGAGGGAAGGAGATGGGTGACAAGTGGAGTTCTACATGGTATTTATGAAAGTTGACGGAGTGTCAACTACATGGAATGTGATCAAACTTCATGGATCTTGGCTCTTGAGAGCTTCCGTATCCTCTCTTTATATTGTTAATTGCTTTCCTTATTTGTTTGTTTCTACATATGTATTTGAGGTGAAATGTAATACGCTTTATGTGAATTTCATGTCTTTTGGAACTCACTGGGCTTTAACTCATTCTTTTAAATTTGTTTTCCTTAGTAGGGACTGAGAACCCGAGTGAAGGTGCCACTCATAAGGGTTGGGTATGATCTTTTGAAACTTGTTTAAGAAAGTTGAACTTTGTATTTGGGGTTTTGTATTGTAAGTTTTTGAATGTTCAAGTGAGTACTATGATTATATTTTGAGATTGTAAGATGATTCTCTAATTGAACTTTATGTATCTTGGGATTATAATGGTGAAGTAGTGAATTTGGGAGTTGATGATTGGTTTAGATTTCTTATTGAAATTTGTACGGAGGAATTAGTGACCATTTGAATGAGTGAATCCTGGAGAGAGTTAGGCAGACGGTCCACTAATACCTTAGGGTGCACCCTAGGGAAAGGTGGGGCTATCACAGTTGGTATCAGAGCTTAGATTTCAGATCTTTGTAGTGTATCCTAGATTTAAAGTTTAGGATGCCGGACTGTGGGATTAGATTGTGTGTTAAGTATAAGGTGACTTTATCACTTGATGATTGGTTGAGAATTAGAATTATTAAGTATTTGAGAGTTTAGTAGGTTTGAAAGAAATGTAAGAGATAGCTATTATTTATGTTTAAGTGTTAACGATGCCTAAGTTCGATTAAGTTTTAATCAAGTTCGTTCATATAGGTTATGGATCGTGGAGGTGGTGATGACGTGCCTAGACACCTTCAACCCATGGTTTCTTATCGATCGAGGCTGGGGGGGTTCTTTCATAGCTGATAACCCCAGGACCAGACCTAGGAGGGATTGTGAGTGTTGGAGGACGCACGCTTACCCTGACCATGTGGTCCTATCTATCTACCATGATAAGAAGCGATTGACAAGAGTTAATCGGGAGTTGCAAGAGGAAGTAGATAGGCTCACGACTGTAGAGTGGACTCAGGCTAATCGGATTCGTAAGCTTGAGGAGGAGGTTCACTCAACTACCGTACGATTGGCTAGAGTCGTGAAGGTTGCCCGAGAGCAGGCCAATGGTGTAGTGGCCGAGTGCGATGCTATGGTCGAGGGAGTCCTTGAGGCTAGTCGAGTTGAGGAGGATGCAGTGGCTAGTGATGAGAATATGGGAGGGGATGCCGCTGTGGCCGAGGCAGATCCCCAATATTTGGAGTCTGACCCTTCAGAGAATGCCGTCTCTGAGACTTCTACTTCTGAGGTTGGGTAGGCTAGCCGAACTTAAAAATTGGGACTTTGATACCCTTTTTCATGAGAGAAACCATTAGAGTGGTTCTCATCCCTGTAAATGCATGTTTATTAACTGCTTTAAGTACTGTTCTTTTGTTTAGTGTATTTGCAGATTTGATGTGAATTTTGTGCCTCTTTTGATATGAACATGCTTTATGATGTACTCAAAAAACACTTCTCTCATCTTTGATAATATATTAAGTATTTTGGTTCTCTTTAGAGTTTGGTTTACTAATAGTTTATCTTATTCTATTTTTTCATATTTATTTTAAAACTTGGGGCCACCATAAGAATCATGGACAAAGTTAGTAACCCCTCCCTAGTTAGGATTTCGATTATTAGTGATTTGATTTAAGATTGGATTTTTGCCTAGAATGTGTAGGACGCTAGCAATACTGACTAGGGTACTCGTTGAAATTTAGTGAGGTAGTAATATGGCGAATTGGGAAGCAAAGCATAAAGAGCTGGAGGTTCTTCAAGAGGAGGTGGAATTTCTGAGAAAGTTAACTGAATATTGGGAAAGACGATGAAGACAAGAAAATGCAGAGAAAATCGAGCTGCTGAGCAAGTATGTTGGGGTGAGAATGAAAGATGATGGGATGTTAGAAAATTTGCACAATAAGCTGGAGGAGATGCAGGCAGTCACTCGAAGTGTAACCCTTAGTAGCCAACTTGAGGGTGGCAAGGGAAGCTCCCGCGATGCTAACAAGAAACGTAAAGAGATTGGTGGGGACGCACATGCTAGGCAGGATGGATGGAAAAAGAAAAGAAAAGTTACTACGTGTGATGTTTGTGGCAAGATACATATGGGAATATGTCATGTGATAACTGGTGCATGTTTTAGATGCGGTAAACTTGGACATCAAGTGAAGTGTTGCCCCAAACTAAGTGCTTAGGTTATGCTAAATTTGCTGTAGTACTTAAAGTTTGTGACTTGTGGTGATGTAATGGGATTAATTATATCCTTTGGTAGATGGTTGTAACTTTTGGAAGTTATGTGTAAGGAACACTTAATGTAGTAATATGTATCCGTTGCAAGACCGTTAAACTTGGTATTTGATGTTTTAGTTGGTGGTATAAAATGTTGGTTTTTGTTTGAAGTTGAGGGCTGCAAATTCATAGTTGGGTGTAAATATGAGATTCGTCTATACTATTTTCTTTGCTATTAAGTGATTAAATTATTTGGGAAGTAGTTTAAGAGATGTGTAGTGGATGGAAGGAAAGTTTGAGGTTTCTCTTTAGAGTGACTAGGACAAATATTTGCCCCAGACACTGATGAATAACAGTAAAATTTTCCATGTATGTTGAGGTTGAGATATTATTTATATGGAATAACATTTGAGGTTTATACAGACCAGAAGAGCCTTGAGTAGTTGTTTTCTTAAAAAAAGTTAAGTTTGAAATAGAGATGTTGGGTAGAGTTTCTTGAAGATTACGATTGCACCATATAAAGCACTTTATAGAAGTAGATGTCGGCTGCCAATCCATGGGGATGAAGTAAGAGAAAGAAAGATTTTTGGAATTCGATTACTATACCCTAGGTTGAGGAAACACATGAGAAAGTAAAATTAGTTCGAGAAGGGCTCCAAACCACTCAAAATCGACAGAAAGGTTACGCAGATAATCAGAGAAGAAATTAGAATTTTGAGGGTCAAATGGGAAATTTTAGCCAAGGGGGCACTATAATACCTAGTCTTTTTAACTATACCTTGAGAGTAAGATGAAATCAAAAGCTGTACCAATGATAAGAAATAAAATTGTGATTTAATGATTTATAGGAGTAACAGTTATTCGAGCTGTGAGAATCACCTTGGAAGCTTGGTCTTAATTGCTAAGGAAGATGAGAATTTAAAATTCATGCACAGATTATTGGATTTGAATTATACTACCGATCAAAGAGTGAATACCTTTGCCGTGCAATTAGGAATGGATTGATCTATTATAAGTAACGGAAGTTCTTTTAAGATGAAATTTTATAAGAATATCGCCAATTGAATATTAGCAAGGAAGTATTCCAAGAGTATCATGGATTTATAGTGATGCCATAAGACTAACCACAACGTCAGCGACATTCATGGGGTTAGGACACAGCATTTAAGCCTTATTCGGACTACATTGTGGTAAATTCATCAAGGATAATATGGTACATTTAGGATTCAAGGAGAGCATGAACAACACTTGAAGATAGCATTGCAAACCTTGAGGAATTACTATTTGTAGGGTATAATTCATGGAAGGTAAATTTTGGTGGGAACATAATTGAAATAAAGTGATCTTTGGGGTATATACGCATCTGAAGAGTCTTAAGTGATGGCTTTCTTATAAGAGTTGAATTCATACCATTGTCGATGAAATGAATATTATCATGGAATTTGGAAAATATCAAAGTTGATGAAATGTTATAATATGAAGAACATCTTGTGCAGATTCTTGATAGGAATGTAAAGGACTTGAGAAAACAAGCAAAATTCCTCTGGTTAAGGTTTTATGGAGAAATTATAAAAAAAATCAAGGAAGCAACTTGGGGAGTTGAAGAGGAGATTCGAAAGAAATATTCAGAGTGGTTTATAAATCGAGGTATGAATTTCGAAAAAAATTCTTTTAAGGGCGAAGGATGTGAGGGCCATAAAATTCTTTTTTTATTTAAAAATACATAATAATATTTATATTATGTTTATTCACTAAAATTTTAGTGAATTTATATTTTGAGTTATTATTTTCTAATTTAGAGAATTTTTTGAGAATTAATTGCAATGTTTGGTTTCAGCCAGTTTAAACGTCAATTTTAGTTCCGAGACGTGAATAGTAACTCTAAGATGAAACTAAGCATATGTAGAGATATTATAGAGATATATTTAAGGTAGGACAGTGTCGGAATGAGAAAAACCAGTAAAAGTTAGAGTGTCGCGCGTCGACATGACAAAAAGTGGAGCTTGACCACTTCTCCCCAATTTAAGGGCAACCAAGTATCTTGTCCATATAAAGCCTTGTTTTTTGCTTTCTTCCCTCTTTATTTTCAGCCATCCTTGAAGCTTGAAGAGAGAGAGAGAGCCGAGAATAGAGAGAGATTGAAGGTTTTCTTCCATTCCATCTTCTTCCTCAATTTCTTGAAACTCCAAGACACCATTGGAAGGCATTTCTCTTGTTCCTCCTCCTCCTTGTTGCTGCCGTGAGAGAGAGAGAGAGGGAGAGAGGTCCGAGAGTGAGAGAGAGAAAGGAAGAGGGAAGAAAGCTTCACCTTGCTTGACATCTTCTTGTTTTTGAGATTTGTGGAGGAAAACACCAAAGATAAAGCTAGTTCTTGGTTAAAGTTGGAGGTTCTTGAGATTTCAAAACTTGGAAGTTCATTCTTGAGTGGATCAACACTAGATCTTGAGGTATAACACTTAAATCTCTTAGTTTTAACTTTATTAGTGCTAAATCTTGTAGATCCATGGTTTATTTTGCTTGAAATGTTTATGTTTGGAACATTTGAGTTGGGCTCTTGCATTCCCAATTTAGATAGCTGACTTGAGGTGACCTCTTAGGTAGTGGACTTGAGGACCTGATTGTGGTTGTGATTGTTGTTTATGAGATGAGTTCATTTTGTGGTTAGAAAGTAGGAATGTGTTGAAAATTTTGAAGAAAATTCATGAAAGATGGCCGAACCTCACTTGGAATGTATGACACTTGATTTCAAAATTTTATGATGTTTCTTGGCTAAATTTTGCCTAAATAAATATGTATTATGTTCATTTATGAGTATATGCTTAAATTGAGTTAAAATCTTGAACTTTGATGGTGAAAAGTTGAGTTTTCACTAGTTTTTGGGGTAAATGTACTATTTGGACAGATTTGAGGGTCTGAAATGTTTTGTTTTATCTAATTTTTATGAATTTTGTACATTGAGATTTGGTAAAAATTGAACTAAAAACCTGTTAAAACATTGACTAAAGTTTTAGTATTGAGTTTGAGCCCGAATGAGTGATTTTCAAGATAAAAAGACTTCACTTGATTTCCTTGTTTTGAAAAATGAGAAGTTGCGGATTTGAAATACATCGCTGGAGCATTTTGTTTAAATGATGTATCAATTTCAAAATGGAATCTTTTATAATGATTTTCGACTTGAGTGACTACTTTCACACTCAAGGAAAGTTGGAGGAATTTTGGGAAGAATTTTGATCAAATAAATGTCTACGTTTATTTGAGTTTAGTTTCGCTATTAGTGGAGCGAAACTTACTTGTTTATAGGAAGTGTGGACGGATTTGAAATCGAGCCAAACTTGGAAACTAAACCTTGCTATTTTGATGAGTTTCAAGTGCATGATTTGTTGACTTGATTGAACCTATTATATGCTTGAATTGAACACATTAGTAAACTTGTCGAGGCGGACATGTACTTTATCTCGTCCGACCTCTCTTACTTGACCTGAACATTCTTGCTTGTACTTGCTCATACTTGAAATGACTTGCCTAAATATGTACCTACTTGTTGATTGGAGCATTGTCTCATCGACCAACCATGCTTATGGGGACGCCCAAACCCCTTGGTGAGTCAATTAACTTGCAGCCAAGCATGAGGTCCTGGTCGAGGAGATTTGACGAGCCTTGGGTCCTTTCTTGTTTCGTCGGTTGGAATGCGTACTTACCTGCGTATACTCGAGCATTACCAAACTACCTATTTTGATGAGCGGGTCCGGTTGAGGGGTTGAAATGGTGGAAGGAGATGGTTGACAAGTGGAGTCCTACATGGTATTTATGAAAGTTGACGGAATGTCAACTACATGGAATGTAATCAAGTTTCATGGATCTTAACTCCTGAGAGCCTCGTATCATCTCTTTGTGTTGTTAATTGCTTTGCTTATTTGTTTCTTTATAAATATGTATTTGAGGTGAAATGTCATATGCTTTATGTCAATTGCATGTCTTTTGGAACTCACTGGGTTTTAGTTCATTCTTTTAATTTTGTTTTCCTTAGCAGGGACTGAGAACCCGAATGAAGGCGCCACTCATTAGGGTTGGATATGATCTTTTGAAACTTGTTTAACAAACTTAAACTTTGTATTTGGGGTTTTGTATTGTAAGTTTTTGAATGTTCAAGTGAGTACTATGATTATATTTTGAGATTGTAAGATGATTCTCTAATTGAGCTTTATATATCTTGGGATTATAATGGTGAAGTAGTGAATTTGGGAGTTGACGATCGGTTTAGATTTTTTATTAAAATTTGTACGAAGGAATTAATGACCGTTTCAATGAGTGAGTCCTGACAAGAGTTAGGCAGGCGATCCACTAATACCTTAGGGAGAGGTGGGGCTGTCACAGGATCAACAAAAACCTTGAATTAAGCATGACTAAAGATTTTATTGAAGGTCAATTTGTAGTTGGACATTTTGGGCTATGATATGGTAGGCCCAAGCCTCGGTCCAAATAAAAATCTCATGATGTCACAAGCTTGACCATTATTGGATTGAAACAACGTGGCCAGCCTTTTTAATTGATTAGGCTATAGGCAAAAATATAGCCTAGCAGAATTGAAGACATTTCAAGCCTTGTAAGTAATATTTTATACAAATATAAGATGTTAATTATATAAATCAAAGTTTTAGATATTGAATTAAAAAAAAGTGCTAATTAGGGTTATAAATCATTTAGTGCAATTATATATGATGTAAAGGTTAAAAAACTTGCTAAAATACAATTCTTTAAGACTACACATAAATATATCAACCAATCATATTTGAGATTGAGTTTAGTGTTATGAAACTTGGCCCATTTTTACATAGGGCTTATTTTGTAATCCTAAACCCAGCCCAACTCATGTAAAAGAATTGTAGCCTATACATGGAATTGTAGCCAAAGGCACAACTGTGATAGTTGTTGTAGCCAAAGTATGTCTACCAAATTTAATGATCTACTCACCTATATAGTCACACAAAACTCCATCTACACCGGCTAGACTTGTGTTAGAACCATGCTAATCTTTAGCTAAATGTTGTAGTTTTGTAGTAGTAAAGGGGTGGTTACTAGTTAGTTAAGCAGTTACTTATAATTGAAGTAGTTAAATACTGAGAAAAGGGCATAAGAATATCTAGGTGGTTAATGACAACTCATATTTCTCTCTTCTCATTTCTCTTTCTCCCTCTCTCTCTCTCCCTCTCTTCTTCGCTCTTGGTTCTTATTGCCAATTTTATATATTTGCCTCCCTAATCTTGAATGTTCTCTTTAAAATTCTATTAAATATAAATATGCTCTTGACAAAGTGATATCAAAGTGGTTGATCCTAGCCGTATTGAATTAGAAATAGTGGAAGGATACAAGACATAAGGCTCTGAAGGAGCAATTCTAGTGGACAGAACACCCTTGTTATTTATGACACCATATCATTAGAATTTGAATCAAGAATCAGAAGTATCCTTCACTAGGGATAAGTTGGATAAATTCTATATCCTTAATCCTATGAGACTAGATTTGCCAATGTTTAGTAGGGAAAATCCTCATGAATGGCTGCAAAAATGCCAGAAATATTTCTTGAACTATCAAATTCTAGAAAATTAGAAAGTGGTTATTATTGAGATATGTCTTGAAAGGAAAGTAGATGTATGGTTCCAAGGAATTAAACTGGAAAAAAATAGACTTAATTGGTGAGAATTCAATGAATTGTTGGAGTAAATATTTTTAAAAAAATGGGGAGAAAACAAGGTTGAGGAATTTAACAAATTATAGTAAAAAGAAAAAGTGGAAGAGTATCAGGAGCAATTCGAGGAATTAAACACCCAGATGTTGATCAAGGATCCTTGATTGGATGATGCATATTCTATTTCTAGTTTCATTATTGGCTTTAAAGAAGAAATTAAGCTCATGGTGTGTAGACACCAAATTTTGACTATTTCATTTGTTTTCTTATGTTTTTATCTATTAATATTTAGTTATTTATTTTTGAATATTCTAACACATTTTTCTTATTTTTGTAGGTTAAAAAAAAAAGAAAAGGGCTTAGAACTGAAGCGGACTTTGGATTTGTCAGCAATCCGTGTCGAGGCTAAAAAAAATATCGCGATTTTTCCGGTCATTTTTCTCCTCATTTCCAACTGTATTTTCTGCGACTTGAGCATCAAGAAACCTATTTAGTTAATCCCTAACTCACCCTTAATCCCCATCTAATGATAAAAAATCAACCAACAAACCCTAAATGCATCCAAGCCCTTGGTTGTAGGTTTTAATGCCTATAAATCACCCATGTTAGGGTTTTCTGAAAAGAGAGGCTGAAAAAGGAAAGGGCTGAGAAAAAGAGAGAAGAGGGAGGCTGAGAGTGAGCAGAAAGAGAGAAAAACGATTGAAGATCAAAGAGAAAAAGAAAAAAGAGAAAAGATAAAAACTAGGGTTTCCTTTTCTTTAGTGAAGATTTCTAGAATTTTGGTGATTCCTTCTCGTTCTTTCAAACCTCAGAATCGGTAGTCTTCCTTGACTCTATCTATTATTTTTCGGTCAAAATTGGCGAGAATCGAGACCTTTGGTGGAACCAAGGTCTTAAATGTGTTTTTTAAGTTTTATGACATTTGATGATGATTATTGGTTGTTATATGAGCATGTTGTGTGTATAAAGCCTTGGTAAGGCTCATAGTCTTGTTCTGACGTTTAAAATCAGACGTTTGATGCTTCTGTGTTGATTTTGTTGTGATTTCTGAAAAATTTCTGGAAAAATGTTCTTCACGTTTTGAAGATGTGAACAAACGCGGGACACTTGCGCGGCTCACTTCGCATAACTCTCAACGTTTCCTCTTGAATGTTTGAAGATGTGAAGAAACGCGGAGTCCTTGCGCGGATTGGTTCACGTAACGATCCGCGTTTCTTCTTGAATATTTGAAGATGTGAAGAAACGCGGGGTTGTTACGCAGGCCAGTCCACGTAACCTCCAGCGTTTTAGCGACTTTCTCCCTCCCCCTTTTTGTCTATTTGATGATGTTGGTGCTTAAGATTTGGCCTTCTTCGGTTTTAGCTTGTTTTGACATGATCGAATGATGATGTTTAATGCTTTAAATGGATACCCTTGCCTCGAAGATTTTGTTTGTGTTATTGTTCAAAAGCGGAAGCAATCTTCCGATATTTTGAAGATGGTAAGAGACGAGGGGTTACTGAGTCCGCGTTCCGTCCCCGTTTCCCATCTGAACTTTACATTTTGCATGTAACGCGGACCTAGTTGCGCGGCTCCATCCGCGTTTCTTCTCCGCGTAACCTCTCGTTCCTCGGTTTGTTGCTATTTCCGCTCTTTTGTTCCGAATCTTACTCTATTATTCGTATTTCCTAGTCTTGTCCATGTTGCTTGCAGAATCTGTTTTGATACCTTCTCTTTGAATTTTTCATTGATTTTTCTTTTAAATTGGTACCTTGATCCCTTTTGTTGACATTCGGTCTTTGATAACCATTCCCATCATTTAAGGATTCAATTAAGGCATTACATCAAGGGATGGTAACTTCTTTCTCTTATTATATGCTCTTATGTGTTTTTGCATGATCTTGCATGTTTTAAATTAAGTTTTTCTTTGCTTTTTATTCATGCCTAGTCTTTATTTATGTCATTTAATTTTTGGGTAAATCATTTGGAGGCCTTGGATGCCAAGTTGTAATAGATAGGTTTAATTTTGCAAAAAGTGTATTTATTCTAGAAAATGTAATAGTTAGATTATTATTTCGAATTTTTTCCCCTTAGAATGTATTTAGGTTCCCCCAATGTAATAATTAGGTTTTATATGCTTATTTTGCATGCTTGCATGTTTATGTGTTTACTTGCTTTCTTAGGGTCGTGCATCTAGATATTATGCCTATGTGTTATGTGTTTATGTGTTTTATGTGTTTATTCGCTTTATTATCATGTCTACATGTTTATTGTGTAAATATATTGACGTCACCACACTAGTCCAACGCTAGTTGTGGCCTTTCCTTTCGATTTCTTACTAATCCAATGTTAGTGAGAACCTTTAGACGAGGGCTAGTCCAACGCTAGACCCTTAAATGCCGTTTATGCATTAGATACAAATTTCACACACTTTTCACTTTTAGAATTTCTTTCCCATTTTTGCATGTTATTATTCTCCCATCCCGTATGCGAAACATGTTATTTAGTTTTCTTTTTCGTCAAAAAATAGATTAGTGCATTTAAGGCATTACCCTTTGAATTAGGAAAAAGAGCGAGTATGGCTTCCTAGCCTTAGCACGCTTTTATTTCCTTCTATGAAAAGGAAGATTTAAAGTCACGAACTTAGTTCCCCGCACCCATTATGTTGCATTATCCCTCTTTAGGACATACATGTGCATTATTTTAAATTCTATCAAAATCATTCTTTAAAAGTCAAGTTTCTTTCTTCATATTTAGCAATTCAAAGTCAAAAATCCATTTTTCTTAAAATTGTATCTTTTGAAAATTCAAGTTCCTCTCTGCACTTAAAATTGATCTTTTCAAAAATCCAATTTCTCTTCCCTTGAGATTTTATAAAAATTGCATTTCTTTTGAAAAACCTAAAAACCCGAAACGACGAGGGTTTCATTCCCCCTCCTTTCCTTCCGCAAAAAATGGGGCGCGACAGCTTGGCGACTCCACTGGGGATTTTCCTGAGAGGGTCCGAGCACTTGATTTAGTTGACTATTTCGTTTTTCTAACTTTCTTATATATCACATTTGGATGTTTTAGGTTGCATTTTCTTTTTCTTTTTCTTTTCTTTTTTAGGATTTTTTCTCGCGCAATCATTCCCTACACATCGCGTATATGATGAATGAATTGTTGTTTATTTATTTGTATTGATATTTACTTGTACCGCGCCTTGCATTTGGGGTAGGTGTGCATCTATCCTAGAGTCTCGAGAATGTTTGGTATTTGAATCCCTCCTCTCAAAGGGAATCACTTTTATACGTGCATATGTATTTTACTTTGACCCTACTTTTTTTACTTTAGTGGCTTGTCACGCCACTCTTCCCTATTAGGATTAGGATTGATCCACTTGGACATGTGCACGTGGCACGACGTGCACGTAGCAATGTCTGAGGGATCACTCGAACCACCGACTTGAGGCATTTGGATTGATGACCTTTTGCCTTTTGGTCTGAAGGTTTGGGAGCCTGTAACCTTTGTCAAGTCTAGATGCATTAGTGAGCCCAACCTCATGCATCCATGTTAGAATTACCTAGGGGAGAGTCTACCTTACCCTATTAAGGATCACTAGACACGGAGAGGAGGATTCCACCCCTCTTTATTTTGTGCAATTTGTTGCTCCAACGTGTTATGTGATATCACGATTAAACTAACCTTTTGTTGTCTTCCCTTTTCTTGCATTTCACAAACTCTAGAAAATAAGAGTCTTGACACTCTTTTAAGACAAGCCATCCTTCTAGATAGGCTATTGCACGTTTGAATTTATATCTATTACATTTAAGTTGTAATTGCATATCATTTTTAGGCTTACCTCTGCATTAAAATGGGGCTCCTATAGGCCATGTTTCATTTTGCACCCTTACTTGCGTTAATAAACTGGCATCATGCATAAGCCATAGAGGGAATGCCGCATAGGGAATCCCATGTTAGGAATAAACCACTCTTGTGTCTCGGATATATACTCCAATGAGACTTGCATATTTATGTTTTCAATAACATCCAAAGGGGTAATGCACAAGGTAAGGTAGGGTCCGATCCCTTCTATGATGGCATCCAAAGATATGGAGTGACTTCGCATGCTAGAATATAAACCTCTAATAATCATTTTTTGGCCATTTTATCAAAGTTGCTAAAATCCCATGCATACGAACACTAAATCAGAAAAAATTCACAAATAATTTCTCATTGTTGAAATAATAATTTTTATCAAGGCCAAATCTTGATTTTAGAAGGCTTATGAGCTAGTGTGTTGCAAATAAAATTGAGATGTGGAGTTACAGGTAAGCAATAAACCCAGTCGACTTTTGGGTAAACCATCAATCCCGTCCAATCCATTTGAACTAGATCCATATTTCCCTCTCTTTACATACCAATTAAAGTAATGAATCCACTCGAACTTCGTCCTCATAATGCGTCAAACAACGCATATTCTTTTGGTCAATCCTCTAGGTTGTTTTACTAATCGCATATCAACGGAGTGATTGGACCCATCAGTTATTGTATGGTGCATACCCCAGAGGATTGCATTTTTCATGCTAGGCCTACCCTTGGCATAAAAGGGCCCCCCTCTAGGACATGCATCTGAATTATATAAGCAATCACTAACTTCGTTCTTTTTCCTTTTTTTCTTTCAAATAAATCTCCGCAGCTCCCCTTGGGAAATAAGCTCCTAAAGTGTGTTCTTTTCCCACTCAGGTACTTTTAAAAATAGCTTCACGCAGAAGCCCCATCGTTACCTAATCTAAAAGCAAAAGCTCAAAGCAGCCCGTAAATATGAGTTCTGCACCAGAAGGCTTAGATAGGAATACTTTGGTTATTTCGCCCGACTTTGCTGCCTTGGGAGCTCAGTTAAGTGAAGTACTGGGAAGGTTTAATGAGATGAGCATGGAGATGGCAGCGTAAAGGTGTGTAATTGATCAGTTGGTAGCCCACAGTAGTGGAGGTGGTACCTCGAATGATCATGAGCATGTTGTTAGCATTCCCTCGCTGACAAGTAATCCACCCCTTGTCTCAACCAATATTCAAACCACTCTTGTTCCACCTATTCCTAACCTTCATGAGATTGCTTTTTCTCACCACAACACCAGTTTTCCATACACTCACCCTGACTATATCTTGCTGAGCCCAACCAAAACGGCAAACCATTATACTCAATCCCAGTTCACCTTAAACATACCTCCCAGTCATACCATGCCTCATCTTCATACCGCAGAACCCTTTGTATGGGACATTGCCTCCCAAGGAAAGCCAGAGATGGATGAGCCTGCCATGCCAGTCGACAAAGATCTGATGAAGAGATTGGACAGATTTGAGGAGTTTATAAAGAAGAACCGGTGTCTCCGAACGACATGGTGGATTTGATTACGATGATCCGTGCCTATTTCACGGCGTCCAGCTACCTATGGGTTTCAAAACCCCCAAGTTCAGCAAGTATGATGGTACCGGGAATCCTAAGACGCACCTTAAAATGTTTGCCAACAATCTTGGTAAACCAGTGGATGATGAGAACTTGCCTATGCGTCTATTCCCCAAGAGCCTAGAAGGGGATGCTTTGGATTGGTACTCGAACCTGAAATCTCAAGAGATCAAAACTTAGTTGGATTTGTCAACAGCTTTTGTGAAGCAGTATGAATTCAATTGTATGTTGGCACCGACACGAACAACATTGGAAGGAATCAAAAGGAGACCTTCAGAAGATCACAAAACATATGCCAAGCGTTGGAGAAAATTAGCTGCGAGGGTGGAGCCTCCTATGACTGAAGAAGAGATTGTTCGTACTTTTATCAAGGCACATGACCCACCTTGTTTTGAAGAAATTTTTCGCATGAGTGGGAGTTCTTTTGCTGCAATTGTCAATAAGTTGGAGGAGTATGATGAGTTTGTTAAAATTGGGAAAATTGTCAATGTGACCGCCCTGAAACAGCAGTTGGAAACATTGCAAGGGCAAAATGGCAGTGGGAGGAAACTCCCGTTTAGAAAGAATGAAGGAGAAGCTGCTTTTGTGTGGGATCAGAGCCCACCTTTCAGGCCCAGAGCTCGAAGTCACCCACCAATTCAAATTCATACTTACCTTATCCCTACCATCAGCCTGTTTATCACACTGCCGCCCAGACGCCTCGCACCCGCCATATTCATTTGGACCCCCAACCTTTGTTTTCAACTTCCCAACCTATCTCCTACCCCCGTCAAAACTATGCTCCTAGGCCTGCTCCACAAAATCCTGTCCAAAATTCTTTTGAGCATAATGAAATGCAAAATCAGAAAACTTTCCGGACTTTCACCAATTTGGGCAGCCCATTGACCAGTATGAGAGTGAAGCGTCACGGGAAAATTGCCCTCCCAAATTGTATCCCGAGGACTCCCACTGGTATGATCCCCATGCTATCTGCACTTACCATTCTGGAAGCCCGGACATTCGGACGGATTAATTGTTGGGTCTTGAAGCATAAAATTCAAGACATGGTGGATGCCGGGGACATAGTTCTGAGAAGAAAGAATGAGCAAGGGCCGAATGTCAATAGAAACCCTCTCCCGGAACATAAAAATGTCGTTGGAATGATCAGTGTGGAGGAGGAATTTGTTGACCAGGCTCAATTCATTAAGGAAGAAGATGAGGTGATGGTAGTGGACCATTTAAGGAAAGGTCTGATGATGATATAGAGACAGGGTTATCTCACCGCTGTTTGTTGGCCACCCTTGACACCGATCCTGCGGAGAATGCAGAGTTTCCTTTGATTCCTCAAGAGTCCATGCAAAATTGGGCTACCGATTTGTCTGCCTGCTTAGAGGAGGTTTCGGTAAATTTGAGGGGATTGTCCTTAAAAAATGAATCATGCTTTAATATCAATCATGTCCTCAAAAACAATGCACTTGTTATTTCACTTTTTGCTTGTTTAAAATTATGCCTTTAATTATGCTTCCATGGTATTATCTGTTATCTTGCTTTTTGCCAAATGAAATGAAACTTCTCCTTTTGTCCTTCAGCCTTATGTTCCACCTCATTTTACTTTTTCGACATATTTATTTTATTTGCTCTTAGATGACCACAAATAAAAACCTTTGACCTTTGGACGTCACTATTTTGGAATTTGATGGACGAAAATTCTGATATCTCATGAACTTGATGTCATCATTTGTAAGATGATCAAACACACCGAGATTGGCATGAGAAACTACCTTTTGGCATGTAGAATTGCAATCGATTTCTACTAGGGCAACACCTTACTCTCTCATGTATGGGATGGAAGCGGTATTACCTGTTGAAGTTGAAATCCCATCTTTGCGCATTATAATGAAAGCTCAGTTGGAAGAAGCTGAATGGACCAAGCAAAGTCACGAGCGACTGTCTTTGATCGATGAAAGGAGGTTGAATGCCATTTGTCATGGGCAATGTTATCAGCAGAGAATGGCTCGGGCTTATAACAAGAAAGTCAGACCTCGCATGTTCAAAGTGGGAGACAAGGTTTTGAAGCGAATCCTTCCGATACAAGAAGAAGCAAGGGAAATTCATCCAATTGGCAAGGTCGCTCATTATTCAAAAGGTGCTACCGGAGGAGCATTGTTCTCATGGAGATGGACGAACAGACTTTTCCTTAACCAATCAATTCAGACATGTGTAAAAGATTTTTCATATGATTGAGCAAGGTTTCTTTAGAAATTGTCGCAAATTTGGTATGAAAAGATCTTCTTCCTTTCATTTAAAACACTTCAACCCCCAATTCTCCCGCTTGAGCCTATAAAAGAACAGCTTAATTATTTAGTAAACCCCTTGAGAATCACAAACCCCACACTGGGTAATTTTGTATTTTGAAAAAAAAAAAGAAAAAAAGAGAAAAGAAGAAATGACCAAACCGGGGCAGATTTCAAAAAACAAAAAAAATTTTATGCTCGAGTTTAAAACTTGCCCCACACCACACCTAAACCCCTGCAAAACCCTAGTGTTACGAGACTTCCATCCTTTTTTGCAAAATTTCAAGGAACTTTCTCAACCAAAAGACAATGATGAAATACATTCCTCCTAATTTTTGTCAAGGATTGTCTCAATCGATGCCACCATTTTAACAAACATGTTTAAATTGACAAAATTAGTTTAAGTCTGTTTATTTCATCATGCTACCTTATCACCAACCCAATGGAAATCAAAAGCACTGAAGGCAAGTTTTGAAAAGCAACAAGGTAAGTGAAGGAAAAGTTCATGGGACAAGGGAAGCCGGTGATTATGTTTATCGGGGTTTACCTTCTATCAAGCACCCCTTGTCCGTCAAGAAATTCCAAGGAGACGATATCCAAAGGGGTCAAGTGCAACGCATTCGTTTTAAATAACTTTCTTGCATTCTACTATTATTGATTTAAAATGCCATGTTTAGCATTCATTTGATGGTTATGATGTCATTTTAAAATAAAATTTTTCTTTGCACAAATCCTGCACATATTTTCAAGGACACTTTCATCAAAGGACAATCCTCTTAGATTATCGTAAGGTACGGGTGATATAGGTTCAGAAGAAAACGGAGTGACAAAATGGATCTACACTGGCAAAACAAAAGGAACTCAGCTGACACCGCTCATCGACATCCAAGAACTCATGTTTACGGACTGCTTGAGATAAAAGGGTAGAACGGTGGCGGCGTTATCATTATTTTTTCACCATTTCTTTTTCTCGTAGTTAGGACAAGTGACCAATCGGTCCAATCGAGGAAGCCGCTTTATTTTGAGTAAATGTTTAGAATGCATGACTAGACCATTTTGAAGCTGCATATAAAAAAAAAAAAAATAATAAATAAATAAAGATAGATGTTTTGAAAAATCAAGGAAGGATAAATTCTTTTGAAAAATTTTTGAAGCAAGGTTTCACGCGACACTACCAAGCATATAGCCCGCATTTAAAATAATAATTTTCTTCAAAAAAATTGACAAGTGACGCCGGAGGTTGCGGACTAGTCCAGGCTTTGCTAAATTCATATCTTTCGAGTGTAACGCTGAGTCTCATGGACTGCTCCAAGCTTTCCCCTACCTGCTCTTTGTATTTTCATGTTTCCAAAGAACGCCAGCTATAAGTCACTCCGCTTCATCCCGCTGTTTATCCGACAAAGCTGTTCATATGGTAACGCTGACATGTAACGCTGAGTGGTCCATGTCTCACCGCTCTGCTTCCGTTTCAAAAGCCAGTTGACGCCTTCTTCATCGCCTTTTCATTTCCCCTCCCGAACTCACCCCAAATCCTCGAAGCCCATTTTTCTACCATAACCTCCACCAAAATACCCCTAGGCCTTTAGAACCTTTTATCCCAACAAAACATCACGAAAACGCATCAAAAGCTCGAGATTGAGGTAGGTTTTTCAAACTAAACCGTCGATTGGGTCGATTCAGATTGGTTTTTAGGCTTTTGCATCATTTCACCCTCGTGCACTCCACTATGCGGATTACGGTAAGAAATCCTAACTAAATTACTTCTTAATATTCAAAATTTGAATTTTTCCTTTTTTGAATTTTCTGATTTTGAATTATAATGATCATTGTTGTTGTTTCTTATGTTTATTAGACTTGTTTATGTGATTAAAGATACGATGTGCGCTTATTTATTTTATTTATTTTCTTTTTATTTGTTTATTTATTATTTATTTGAATTGTGTTTTTGTCAATTTCAATTTAATTTATTGTTGTTCATATGTGCGTTTTGATATGATTGTTGGATTAAAATTGTGCACGCTTTGATGGTCAAATGTAGAAATTGTAGAATTTTTTTTTTTAGAAAAGTTTGGAACTTGTTGAATTTCTTAGTCCTTTTGGAATTTTGTGGATTAATTGAAATTTTCTAATCTTGTTGTAGAATTAATGTGAAAACTAGAAATCACTGAATTCTTTGATTTTTGTACCTTTATAGAAATTTTTGATAAAATTTGTGAATTGTTAATTTTTGTGGAAATTTGTTGAAAGCTTCAGAGTTTGAAATTGTCACAATTTTGTTGAATTTTGGAAAATTGAATTGTGCTTTTGCAAAATTAATCTAATTGTTGGAGTCTTGTAGTTTTATAGAAATGGTTGAATTGTAGAATTTTGAATTTTTGTGGAATTTTGTTGAAATTCTTAGAATTTTAAGAATTTAAATAATTTTGTGAAATTTATTGATTTTTTTAGAAACCTTGGATTTTGGTATTTTGCGTGTAAAATTCATGGATTTACATAGGGTTTGTTAAATTCTTGGGATTTTGGAAAGTTGTTGAATTATTGAACTTTTGTTCTTTGCATTTTGAATTTCAAAGAAATTTTGAAATTCTATACTTTTGTAAAATTGATTGAATCTTTAGAATTTTGAATTTTTAGACTTTGTGTAGTTGTTTGAATTTCAGGTTTTAGGAATTTTGTTTTGTGGGTATTTTTCCAAGAGTTTCTAATTTGTTTATATATTTACCCATGCTTGTCAAATTTGTTTGAAATTAATCTCAAATTAATCGCTCTGTAAAATTATCTTTCGTGTACTATGTCACAGCACATGGCAAAGTAAAGGTCAAGCCGCCGCAGATGCGAGAGTGAGTCGAAACACCATTGTTGAGAAAGAGAGCGACGCAGACGCTCTCCGTATCGCCAGATTTTGACATCATGGTTCTTCGGGCTGGCGAGAATCGAGGGTATCGCTCGAGGGACGGGATTTTGTATATGAGCTAAGATATAGTTCGGAGTGGACGCCGCCCACCGACACCGCATACATCGCCCTCTAGGGTGGCCCTGATTCTCGACGCTGCTACCGTGATCTTCCCATCGGCGTAGACACCAAATTTTGACTATTTCATTTGTTTTCCGCGTTTTTATCTCGTTAATGTTTAGTTATCTATTTTTGAATTTTCTAACACATTTTTCTCATTTTTGTAGGTTTTTCTAAAAAAAAAAGTCAAAACGCGCACCGCTATTGCTGATGACAGTCCAACGTAATAGTCTCAGCACCTGATGCTGAAAAAAAAAAATAACGCGTAGGATTTTTCCGTAACTCGATCATCCTTTTCCAGTGTAATTCGCATACTTGAACGATAAGAAACTTATTTAAACATTCCCCAACTAGCCCCAACCCCAACAACTCATCTACGCGTTTAAAATTAATCACCTCATCCCAAGAACATCAAAACCCTTAGTTCTAGGTTTGCAGGCTATAAATAGCCTAGATTAGGGTTTAACAAGAGAGGTTGGAAACTGGAGAGAAAAGAGACAAAAGGAAGGCAGAAAGAGAGCAAAAAAGAGAAGAAACTACAGTGGGTCAAATTGGAGAGAAAAAAAAAAGAGAAAGAAAGAAAAAGGAAAAGCTAGGTTTCATATCTTTGAGAAGATTATTCTTGGAATTTCTGCCCTCCCTCTTTCGTTTAGATTCAAAGCTTCCGATACTGTGTAACATCCTTCTACTCTTTATTTACCGCTTTTGATCAAAATTATCGGAAATTTGGACCTTTTGGTGGAACCAAGGTCTTGAAATAGTTTTTCTTTTAGTTTATGATATTTGATGATGATTATCGCTGTTATATGAGCATGTTGTGTTTATAAAGCCTTGGTAAGGTCGGTAGATTTGTTTTTACGCTTAAAATCGACGCTTGATGCTTCGTGACGACGCCGCATTTGTGATTCGAGAAATTTCTGGAAAAATGTTCTTCATGTTTGAAGATGGAAGAACGCTGACTTCTTACGCTGACTGATCAGCCGTAACGTCCCGCGTTTCTTCTTGAAGGTTTGAAGATGTGAAGAAACGCCGTCAGGTTGTGCGAGTATCCGCGAACTACCCGCTTTCTAACCGCCGACGCGTTCTTTCCTTCCCCTTGTTGTCCATTTGATGATGCTAATGCTTATGATTTGATCTTTGTGGGTTTAGCTTGTTTTCACATGATCGAATGATGATGTTTGATGCTTTGAATGGATCCCCTTGCCTCAATATTCGTTTGTGTTATTGTGCGAAAACCTGGAAGCAATCTTCCGATGTTTTGAAGACGGGAAAGATCGCTCACGTGTTGGTTGCCTGAGCCGCTTCGGTCGCGCTTCCTCTCTTGACTTTGATTTTTGCTTGTAACGCTTGACTTAGTTGCGACTTGCTCGCCCTCAATTTCACCGTGAACCTCTCTGCTTTTTGTATTTTGGTGATATTTCCGCTCTTTATTCCAGAATCTTACTCTATTTCCTAGTATTGTTCAGTGTTGCTTTTGCGTAATCTGCTTAGATACCTTTCTTTGAATTTTGATTCATTTTTTCCTTAAATTGTACCTTGATCCCTTTTGTTGATATTGAGTCTTAGATAACCATTCCACATCATTTAAGGATTCAATTAAGGCTCCCTACATCAAGGGATGGTAACTTCTTTCCCTATTATGTGCTCATTATGTGTTTTTGCATGATTTTGCATGTTTTAAATTAAGTTTTCCTTTTGCTTTTTTATTCATGTCTAGTCTTTATTTATGTTATTTAAATTTTTTGAGTAAATCATTCGGAGGCCTTGGATGCCAAGTTGTAATAGATAGGTTTAATTTTGGCAAAAATGTATTTATTCTAGAAAATGTAATAGTTAGATTATTATTCCAAATTTTTCCCCTTAGAATGTATTTAGGTTCCCCAATGTAATAATTAGGTTTTATATGTTTATTTTGCATGCTTGCATGATTATGTGTTTATTTGCTTTCCTAGGGCTCTTGCATCTAGACATTATGCCTAATGTGTTAATGCACTATGTGTTTATGTGTTTATTTGCTTTATTATCATGTCTATATGTTTATTGTGTAAATATATTGACGTCCACCACACTAGTCCAACGCTATGTGGCCTTCCTTCTGATTTCTCTCACTAATCCAATGTTAGTGAGAACTTTTTGCATTGAGGGCAAGTCCAATGCTAGACCTTAAACTGCTCATGCATTAGATACAAATTTCACACTTTCTACTTTCTTTCCCATTTTCAATGTCACTATTCTCCATCCCTAGATGAAACATCTCATTTAGTTTTCTTTTTATTAGATTAGTGCATTTAAGGCCACCTTTAATTTAGAAAAGCGAAGTGCTTTTTTAACCTAGCACGCTTTATTTCCTTCTGAAGGAAGATGAAGTCACCTAACCAGTTCCTCGAGACCTATTATATGCAAATTATCCCTCTATATGTGCATTATTCTAAAATGATATCAAAACCATTCTTAAAAAAAGCGCTTTTTTTCTTATGTTTAGCAATTCAAAGTCAAAAACTATTTTTTCTTAAAATTGTATTATTTTTAAATTCAAGTTCTTCTTTGTATTTAAAATTGATCTTTCAAAACCAAGTTCTTTGATATTTATAAAGATTGCATTTTGAAAACCCTACTTTCCGCTTTGTTCGAGTCTCACTTGCATTTTCGCGACCTCCTCGAGATCAAAACTGGACATACAACCACGTGATCAAATTCCAATCACACCTTCAGCAGACATTTCTTGCCCCTCCCATCCAAACATTAGTTTTAGGTTTTTTGCAATATAGACAACATCCAAATGTGATAAATTTTAAAGTTAGAATTAGAAATTTTTCAACTAAATCTTGCAACTAGCTTTCAGGTTAGAAAGGTCTTAGAGACTCAGTAACATCAATTTTGCCTTCCTTCTTCAAACTGCGACCCTAACCTTTCTCTAGTTTTCAAAGACCGAGTCATCTAAAAAAGGCTTTCTTTGTTTATTTTCATTAATTGAATCTTTGGGGACTTGGCACCTAAACTCCACCAAGTGTGGCACCTAAACTTTTCTAAAACCCTTTCTAAACTTTTATTTTTTGGGTCCAAACCGCTGATGTAGTCCCATGATTCCCCTTTCTTTTTTTCAAACCATGTTCCAAATTTCCAACAAAATACATGCCTCATGATTCCACTAGGGATTCCTAAGAGGGTCCGATAACTTGATTTAGTTGATTATTTTTTCTCTCTTCTTTATATATATCACATTTGGATGTTTTAGGTTGTATTCCTTTTCTTTTAGGGTTTTTCCCGCAATCACCCCCCACACTGCATTGAATGAATTGGTTGCTTAGTCATTTATTTTGTACCATGCCTTGCATTTAAAGGGTGTGCATCTACCTAGAGTCCTAAAAATGTTTGATGTTTGAACTCCTCCTCTCAAAGGGGAATCCACTTTCTACACGCATAGTAATTTACTTTACTCTTTTTTTACTTCTAGTATTTGTCACGCCCACCTTCCTATTAGGATAGACCCGATCCACTCGACATGTACGTAGTGCACGGGGCACGAAAGAAATGCCTGGGGATCACCTCAACCACCCACTTGGAGGCATTTGGATTAGATGACCCTTTGCTTTTCACCCGCTTGGGGAGCCTGTAACTCCATTCCAGCTCCAGATGCTAGTGAGCCCAACCCCTCATCCATGTCTCACTCCCAGAGAGAAGCCCACCTACCCACAAGGATCACTAGACACGAGAGGAGGGATTCCCCTTTTTATTTTCAAAAAAATTTGCTGTTCCAAACGTGTTGCAGTGGATATTTATCATTAACCAACCTTTGTTGTTCTTCCTTTTCTTGTGTATCACAAATTCTATGCCAAGAGTCTTGACACCTTAAGAGATGTTTAATTTTCTAGATAGGCTACATAGCAATAATGTAACTGGGAACGAAGTGA